>JANVCC010000048.1:8418160-8448369 GCA_025345505.1 Todiramphus chloris collaris
GGGGGAGTCTGCGGTGCGGGGGCGATGCGCGCCCGGTCTGGCGGGGAGGCGCGGGGCTGCCCGCCGTGCCCGTGCCCTATCGATCCGCGGCTCCGCTCGTTAACCAGCCAGCGCACGGGTGGTGCCCGTGAGGAGCCGATGCTGCGAGCGGAGCCCGAGCCGCTCCTGCCGCCACCGGCGAGCGGGCGTTGCATAAATGTACTGCGGTTAGGAAAAAAATAGAAAGAAAGAAAGAAAGCGAGAAGCCAACAACAGCAACAGAAAACATGCCGAGCGCCAAGCAGAAAACAGTTATTAGCGTTTGACGAGGGAAGTTTTTAGCGTCTTCCGTGCAGTTCGCCTAAGCAAGTGTCTCTTGACGGTTTTGTGCGCTTGGGGGAGGGGAGGGGAGGAGCGGGGGGCCGGGTTTTGATGTGGTAAAGCAGCAGAATTGCAACATTTGCGGAGTGCTCTATCACCCTGCGGATGATGGGGCTGCTCCAGCTCCCGAAGAGCCCCTGTACCGGGCACAGTAAGGTTGAACTGCTGCCGTTAGGCGTTAAAATCAGGAGCCTGGTAATGATGTCACATGGCTCGGGCATTATGAGGCTCAAGTCGCAGCTTTACATCTTTAAATAGCTACTGTGGCAGGTTAAAAGTGTAGAACCCAAAGGTGACCAAAAATCAGGTATTGAGGCAGTTAAGCCAAAACCTTAGCTTCTCTTTGAGGTGTGAAGTCTGTTTGTGCCCAAGTGTTGGGTTTACGTGGCTTGCGTCGTCTTGCTGCGTGAGACTCTGTGAGATCAGACCTCAAATTTTGTGACGGCTTCGTGAACCGGGCAGAGCAGCCTGTAGTACGAACTCGGTATTCCCTTTGTTTCCTACCCACCCCAGTCTTGTGAGAGTTTTTCCGTTGTGTATGCTTTGGTAGTTTTTGCCCAAAGCCTGGAGGCTGAGCTTCAAGGTTAAGTACTGTTAGATCTGTGTTAGCACAGTGCCTGAAGTGATGGTCTGGAGGGAAACGCTTTAACTCTACATGCCAATCCGGTATGGGTGGCAGAGTCGAACCTCTAGTGAGGTTAAACAGTCTGCTTAAGATAGCCCTGTGAGTTGGTAGGAAATGGTGTCAGAGGATTTCAAGTTTTCAGTTGTCAGCAGTGACATCCTGTGTCATGAACTGATAAGAAACTAGGCATTTATCTACAAAGCAAAAACGTGTCTTAATTGTGTAAGTGCGCAGTATGCTGTTTGCCAGAATTGGACTTGGATACTTGAGTTTCTTTTTCTCCCTTCTTTAGTGGCTAGCATTATTCATAGAAAAATTCCCTAACGGGCGTCTTCGAATGAAAGAAAGCAAGCTGATAATTACAGGGTCTGCTGTGTGTGCAAGCTATCAGTGGTCTCCCTGGTGAGAGAGGGAGAAGATCTCTGACCAGGACAGAGATTTTCCTGCTGCACCAGCCTGTTGCTACGTGAGTTTGTACTGGTACCACTGCTTTCAGAAGGATGATGTCTTCAGTACAAATAATATCCAAGTAAACAGTGACAAACACAACACGGTATGTGACTCCTGTGATCGTGCACTGTGGCACACATAGGTGTTAGAAAATGTAATAAAGAAGTGTATGGGCTCATGCACATAAAATTGAAAGTTGTAAACTAAATCCTTTCATTGGGGGGCTCAGAGAGAAAGCTCAGCAGTACGGTACGCCCAGAGAAATGCAGCTTCGTGTTCATATTAAGATGATGGTCATAGTATCTGCTACATGTTCTGCAGATATTATTTCATTTCTTTACCCTGCTGCAAGGCGTCATCATGAGTAATGCTCTGGGCCCCATGGAACTAAAATCTCTCTGAATGAGAGAGTGTGGGGGGGAAAAAAACTAATAAATTTGCTGTGTTGAAATCTAAACATTTCTTCTTGGCCATGAAAGCAGTGGGGAAGTGTTGCAGGCTCATTTGTTAGATACCCTGTCAGTTTGCAGTGCTTGATGTGGCACTGTCCAGCAAATGGAAGTAAGTGTTCAGTGTGGTTGGACTGTTACCACAAGTAATTTCTCACAGGAGAAATGCAAATTACATGTGCGTATTCATTAAGAACAGGAAGTAAGGATCTGTAGATTTCTTAGAAGAATAAACAGAAATCCATAAGCAAAGGTTAGACTAGGAAATGAGCGTAGATCATAGTTCATGATGATAGTAATTAAATAAACTTGGAACATAATAGTAATCTGAAAAATCGTCTTTAAGACAGCTTCCAGTGCAGTGCATGTCAATTAATGAGACAATAGCAGTCTCCGAGTCTTACAAACTGTCTTGGGAGATAAGTATGTATTAAACAGTGAAGCTGAGATGCAGTTCCCACATTTCTGACAGGATGCAGCATATACTGGAAGGAAGCACTTGAAGATAAAAAGGGAAAAGCAGATTTTTCTGCAGGCTTTTAAACTTTTTGATCTTGGGGCCAAAATACCATTAAACTCGATAGTTGAGTTTCAGAGAATTTTTTGATTTTTAAATTGAATGTGTGAAGAAGCTTCATTCAAGGAAAACGTTACAAGAACTCTTTAACTCTCCTGTCCTAGGATGAAACATGACTCCATGAAGTGAGATCGTGGGCATTGGTGTCACAAAGCAGAGGGCTTACAGCAAATGCATGAATTCTTAATGGAGAGGAAAAAAAAACCTGTGGGGAGCTGTCTGTTACCCAAGGTTCTTATACATTACCCCTCTCCCCTCCAAGAAATTGTAAACAAATTGCTTTGGTGGTCTCAGTATCCAATGTAAAATCCTGCTCTGTAATGCAGTCAAATTCAGTAATAACTTAGAAGGGTATGTGAGGGGAAAATGTGTAAACATTATCCAAGTACATTGAGAAGCAAGAAAATGTGCTCACGTTGAGCTGTAAATCATTTCTCCATGCTGAAATAATGCTGTTGAGTGGAACTTTCTGCTAAGTGAAAGGGAAAGCAACTGTGTCCCATTTTGTAGATGAGATTATAATACTGATGCCTTGTAGCAGCGAAGACTTAATTGTCAGTGTGCTTCAATCTTGCAGGCATCTGCATCATTAAGAGTTGATCTTATCTCAGTCTTTTACCCTGTGTCAAAGATAATCTGGCTGTTCTACTGAAACAAATACTTAAACTGAGTGGTTAGTATGACTGAAAGCTGTATTTTTAGCCACTTAAGATACTTGTAAGAATATTCCATTTACAACTGATGTCGTGAATAACATTCTTAGCTCCATATCGTCACTGCTGATGGGTTTCAAATATCTATGGGAAGGAGGAGAGTGAGGGAAGGTCCCATGTAACTTTTTGCCTAATGCTTTTGGAAATAGTTCTTCCCTCCTCATTTTCTGTGCCAAAAATGAAAGCCTGTGTTTTCTTCAGCCTATGATGATAGTCCCAAGCACAGTGGTGGTGAGTCTGCTCTTGCTTATGTTGATGGCCTGCTTCTGTTAGAAGCTTGTTAGGAAAGCTGGGAATTTGTAGGAAGCTCAGTGTAGGTCCTTCAAAACATACCACCCCCAAGTATTAAAGAAAATTAATAGAAGTGGGATTTTTTGGTAACTAATCTTTTTAGATTAAAGAACCTATTGCTGGAGACATCACCTCCTGCATCAACCATTAAATTAAAGATATTTAGGAGAAGAGAATGAATGCATAATGAAGTTATTGAGCATACTGTACAATTAAAAAAACCAAAACCAAATACAAAAGCAAGCAACCAACCAAAATACAAAAAACCAAACAACAAACCAAAACACACCACATCCCCTCCCCAGCCCTCCCTGGCATCTGTAATCGCCATCTGTTTCTTGGATGATTACAAGCTGATCTAAAAATTTAGCAGTGCCCGACTTCTCAGTGGCACTTGCTGCTTAATAAGCAAGTGGAACAAATAAGAATATATGGATCAAATGACTCCCACCCCCCAGCATATTACAGAGTACATTAGAAAGTGCATACTTTCTGTGGGTGAAGAATTCAACAGATAATAAATTCCATGACCTCCTTCAGCTGCTCACAGGAGGCACTGTGAGCCTGATGCTGCTGTCGCGCTCTCGGTTGTAATCAGGCTTGATCTTTTTAACAGAAGTGGAACAACACCAGAACAGAATGATAAAAGGAGCAAGAGCTGTGGGACTCCTCTATCTGCCAGTGCAACTCCTGGATTCATTCACTGTTTAGGGTTAGAAATGGGAAGGAAAAAAAGTGTGAGAAGTAAATGCAGCTTCCCCCCTCATATGTACTAGGATGTATTTGAACACATTAGGGAAGCTTCTGTATTTCTGCAGAAAGCTATAAAATGTCTCTGTTCTTGTCAGTGTTCAGTTTGGGGTTTTTTTCCTTAGCTAGCATACTTGTCTTTCCTGTTGCAAACTTTTATCCAGACAAGTACACCAATAGCTCACTTATTTATGCTTGTCCTTGTGGTATAACATGGCACTGGAGAGTCTGTTAGGTAAATGTGTACTCTCTTGGTTTGTGGCATGAATCAAGTGTCTTACTACTGACCTAGCCTCTCTCCTAAGGACTTCCTATCCTGAAACATTGGGCATTTAGGAAAATAACACTGGAAAGAGCTTTGAGTAGACCATTAGAAAGATGAAGCCTAATTCAAAATTAGGTTATTGCTTCTGGAATAAAAACTTCTGACTTAATGTTTGTGATCGGTTTCCTTTATGGAAAGTGTGTGGGGTGTAAATCCCCAAAACCAAACCCACAGCGCTTGCTACTAGCAGTATATTTTCATAACTTACAAGAGTAGATAACTTCTGGGTCCGTATTCTTAATATACTGTTAAATGATGGTGAGACTAGTGAAAGCCTGAGGATATGGGGCTATGATGTTGACTCATGGCATTGTCAGCTCAATGAATTGGTTGGAAACTGTCTTGAGATCAGGAGGGTTGCTCATCAGTTGTGTTGTCAGCTGTGCTGCTAGTAGTATTTATATTTAATGCAGAACTTCACTAATGAAGTTGTGCTCTAAGTGGGTTTTCAAAATGACTGAGGTGAAGTAAAACTAGAGTTACTGATCTTAGAGTTAAGGAGATTTGTAACAGTGAGCTTGGAAAAGAACAATAAACCTTATTCGTCAATTAAAGGTGGTGGTAGGCTACTTGGGAGAAACTTCTTTCTAAGAAGCAGGAAGAAACAATGTATTAAAAAGCATTGATTACAGCAGAACAGATAATAAAGCAATTAAAGCTATTTTAAAATAAAGTCATCTGGGCACTCAGCCCAGATGTTTGTATATAGAGGGAAGTAGAACAGGAAGAGCTATTTATGAAAACTTGGTTCATTTTTTGGGTGTGAAGCTCTGTGTACTGCAGAAATTAATTTGATAGTGCTTTTGCAACTGAGTGGATGGGCAAATAGAGATTGTAAACATTTATTGTGCTTAAGTTAAAGGTAGCAAATGTTCCTGCATGACATACAAATGGGGGTGATATTTCATGTCCTTCTCTGAACTATTGAAAGGGACATGTGCAATAGCTTTTATTAGGAATGAGATGGGAAATGCTATGAAAAGAGCTCAGCAGTTTCAAACCTGCTTTCTGTAGTTTCTTCTGCTCTACAAGATAAGGTGCTGGAAATGCTGGGGTTGGGGTTTTTTCATTGTTGTTTTGGGGTTTTTCTGCCTGTACGTTTTTGAAACTGAATTTCATTAACCACAGCAGGGAGGGCTGGACAGTGTTCATTGAAGCAAACAGGCAGCACAAATTTGTTCTGCTGACTCAACTTAGTCATCTTATTTGAGTATCCTGTACCAGATGCCTTAAAGAGTCTCCAGGGGATTATTTTCAAATTCCTTGCTCATTAAAGCAGACACTTGCATTATACCCATTGGCCAGAACCTGACAGATGTTTATTTTCCTCCTGTAGTTTCAGGGTGATAAACTTTGTTTAATATAACTGACTCACCCCGTTATGCAGCTCCTGCTCTACAGTCCTGATTTCTGCCCTTCCTTGAAAACACCTTGTGCCATAGGGTTCCATAGGCTGGCTGTACATTACGCAACTTCATGACAACTTTAGAGTAAGGTGAAACTATCTGTTATTTACAGATCTTCAGTGTAATCTTCACAGAGCTAAGCACTCAGAGCTGTAGTCATATTGGCTTACAGATCTTTTGACTTGTCAGAAGGTTAGTCATCTTTGTTGTTGAACTATGGAGATGCTTAAATGCTTGGGAGAAGTACGTGTTCATCTTTTTCTTCTGACTTCCAAGTGGTTGTGATTGCTGTTGTGGGTGATGGACTCAGTATAAATTTGTTATTTTATGTTTACTCCCAAGGCCTGTTTCTGTGTTTTTCCCACTTTTTATACTTGATGCTTACTATTTAGATGTCTAATAAAAGCCCTGATTTTTCTTCCTCGTTTTCCTTGTTGGTAGAGTACATGTTTGCACTTAGCAAAATAGCTGAAGAAGTCTAAGAAATTGCTGCCTTGGTTATGGGATGGTAACGACAAACCTTGTTAGTTTTCATGGTCTGTGTTCTGGTGTGTGGTGAAATGGGTTAGCTTTGAATTGTTGAGATGGTAACTTCTTGCATGTGGTTTGCTATGTGAACATCTGTCTTATGATCCTCCTATAGAGCCTGGGCTGTTCTATAATAAGTTAATTAGTTTTGTGTTGAGAGATTGCTTAATAAGGGTGTTGTGAAAATTGTTTGAAGTAGCTGAATGCTGTAGTTAGTGATGGATGTCACAAACTGAAAAGAAAACATTAGCTTTATCTTCAAAGAGTGGGGTTGAATAGCTTGCAGTAGAAATACTTAATGGCCATATACCTTTTAGAGTACTTATTTTTCATCAGACTTGGTGAACAGCTACCTTGTGTACCGAGGCAAGGTAATTAGTTTAATCCAGCTCTTTTGTGTGCCTTGTAAGTTCCCAAGGCAACCTTAATATTCTTCATACAGCTGTGAGTATATGCACGATCTTTTTAGATTGTAAGACAAAACTGGGGGGAAAAAATATTTTTAAAATCCCATTCCTGTGTGTGGCATTATTAGAAAGCCTGTGGAGCTCCTTACTGAGACTGCAACTTTCAGAACCACCTTGCAGCTGCTTGAGCAAACTGGTTTAATCTCTACTTCTCCCAGTCTCCCTCTCAATGTCTCAGTCATATGCTGCCTCGTGCCTCACAACTTTGCTATTCCCCTGTTTGCATTTTATCAGTTATGCCTCTGCCATTCCAGTCTTCCTGGTTAACAAGTGCAGCCATATCTGTTTCCCTTACCAGTAATTGCCCATCTCCAAAGCAATAACCCACCAAAAATAATACCTTTTGAGGAGTTTTTAGGTGCACCATAGTTCACTGAAGTTCCAGCCACGCAAACTGCTGTGCCAGCAGAAGGAACGCGGAGTCGGCTCAAAAGCAAAGAAGATGGTGCACAGTAACTTCTCTAAGGAAGTGGTGGCTTAAGCTAGCATAAGTTAGTCAAACCACAGCCTCTGTAGTACGGAAGCAAGGCAAAGCTGGGGCTGCTGGACTTATTTCCACTCACTCTCCAGCACTCATCTGATTCTGTGGTAAGTTCATTTGGGGAGAGATGCTAGAGGAAAAATTAATGCAGAAGAGTGAATAGGGCAGGGATTTTACACCACAACAGGCTGTATCCACACATGTTAGTCCTGACTTAAAAGAAGAGCTGTGAATGCTGCAGGGAGAGTGGAGGGAAGAGACCTCCACTGTATGGAGGGTACACTAAATGTATGTGTACTTTAAGGTGAGTTGGAGCAACTCTCATAGCTCTGGTGTGTACTCTTTGACTGACCAGTGATCTGTCTACAGCTCAATTTCATATTTCTTAGCCTGGTCTTATACTGTTGCCCATTGTGAAAAACAACTGGAGTAGAGAACTCTCGCTGTAGATTGTGGACTTTGAACGTGGAGGCCTTTCTCAACTCTTTTAAACTTTTGGAATAGTCACATATTTTCTAAGAGACAGAACTGTCTGTGTTGGACCTGTTGGTTTCTGGTTATATCTTCAGTCTTGGTCTTTGGGACATGCTGAACCATCTAACCTCAATTTGCCCATCCAGGTAGTGAGTAGCTGTCTTTAGAAAAGTTGTAATGGCTTCCCAGGGGCTGAAACTTTTTGAAGTTACTTTTAGAGGTAAATACTGACATTTGGAAGACCTTCTAAACTATACCAGTTCTTGAGAATCCTACCTTAAATATTCTCTTGTAGGATATCAAGCATGTGACTGTAGTAGTCACTGACTTTTTTGGGTATTTTGGAGGAGAAAAATACCCAACTTGGTTAGCCTAAGACAGTGAAAAGAAAGCAGCTTAGTAACAATTTTATTATACTGAATTGAAACTGAGCAATATCTGATCAACTTGTGGTGCCAAGCCTCAGTAATTCCATTGTTTGAGCTAATAGTTTTGCTATAATACCCTTCAACTGTGACATGTCCTGTTGCAAAATCAACTTAAAACTCCTTTGCACAGTTTAATTCTGCTTTGATCGTATTGCCCAGTGTTTTGCAGACCACTGCTAGATCATTTAGGTACCAAAACCACTTTTGCTCCAGTGTGTTCTGATGTTGTGGTGTCACTGGTTTTGTTTCTGTTTGTTCAGTGTACTTGTTTTCTCTCGGCCATGTAAGTTGTCTGTAGGTAGGGAGTATTCATTGGTGTTACCCTGTGGTGTCCTCATCATGGGTTGGGTTCTGGATGATTATAACAGAAGCCTTTCCAGAGGAGCTCAGAGAAAAACTCCTAAGTGTGTAATTGTCAGGGCCTTTACAGTGTGAAAATCTGATGTATTATGGTTACCTGGAGCTGAGCAATAATCAGAAGATTAACATAAGAAAGGCAAGGTTGCTAATCTCTTGAGCTTCCTGCTTCAGTCTTTCTGACTTTTTGTAGTTTGTGAATCTAGAACTAGTTTTGGGAGACCAAATTGCCAAATACCAAAAATTGAGGAAGTAGTTGGGTGAGGTATAGGATATCTATTTATATTTTTATTTTAGATTTTGAAGTTACAGTCCTAAATATTACTTTTTTTTTATCCTTTAATAAAGGCCTAATGGCAGACAAAGTTACTGTTGGCTTCTATTCAGAAAAGTGGTGCAAACCCTTGCATCCAGGGCAGCGGTTCCAAAATTTTGTGCCGTTGAGTATGCCTTTTTCATGAAGTATTACACGATTTTCTTTTGCAAATAATGAAAACAATCACTAAGATGTTGTTTGGGTAGATGTCTCTCTTCTGGAGTTTGTACTTGTGTACTATTTCTGTTCTTGGGGCTTTCTGTACCTTTTCAAATCCGGAAAGAAAAATATCTCTTCCAGACTTACTCAAACAGCCTATACAAGATACACAACTCCAGTTTTAAAGATGGTATGCAAAGCAATTCTTGATTTGTAAAGTGAATATCTGAGACTGCTTGGTTCAAGTAGTGATAATATTTAAAGGCTTGTACTTGAAATAATCAGTTTTACAGTAGGTCCTTGAAGTAGTACTTAGAAACACATTCTATCTCAGCTGGCTATTCAAAGGAGCTGGTTGTCTTTCTGGGAAAGATAACAGTCTTAAGCTGACTTCACTGGAAAGCCCATACCCGACCTCCTCCTCAGTCACCACAGACACGCAGTTGGAGGACTCGGAAGTGACTCACCCCAACTGAAATGCAGTGTCAGATGTGCAGTGAGGGGCTGCAGCTCAGCACCAGCCTCTTGTGCAGCAGCTTGGGGTTGATGCAAACTAGGGTTTCCCTGCTGATCTGGACTTCCCCCTGTCTGATAATAAGGTTAGCAAAGGAGAATTGGAGAGAATTTTTTTGGTATAATTACTCTTATTTTTTTTTTCTTTTAGGTCTTGCAGAATTATCAGGTTAGTGAGTTTTCAGTCTGACTCATGATTCACTTGCAATCTGTGATATGTAAACCAGTCTTCTCCTGTGCTTGAACAGTGGATGGGACCAAACAAACAAGAAAAGCTGTCTGGATATTTCTCAGGCCCACAGAAGACAAATGGTAAAACTGATTTTTCAGAAACAAAATCTTAGTGCTTACTGACAAACACCACGTGTACCTGCTTGCAGGCAAAAAGCACTGCAGCCACTGTTTTCAGAACCTCTTACCCATTTCTATACATGTGGGGACTTCCTGACATAGCATTTTCTCCAGCTGTTATTTTGGGCTTCAGCTGATTCAACAATGCTGCTTTCTCTTTCCTACCTACAGCTCCAGGCGGTTGTAGCTGGTTATTTCATTTGAGTGAGCAATGTCCTTCGGGCTATGTTGGCTCAGGGATGTTAATAGGGTTCAGATGTCCCTGGGCGCACAGAATCCTCCTCCCTCCTCTTCATTCTGTTGCGGTACATCAAAGCAAAACAGTATTGGAATCTTGATCATCTTGAATCTTTCTAGAGCTCTGTGTGTTTTTCTTGGTGGGAGAGGTGTTCTTTAGTTTTTCCTTTTCCATCACATCTCCCAGTAGCAGTTGTTAGGGTGGTTCTACCCCCCCCCCCCCCCCCCCCCCCCCGTGCAATCTGTGTTTGGTAGTGGTGTTTTTAATTCAGTTTTCAAACTGATTACTCTTCAGACATTATTTTTGTACTTGTGAAAATTTTTTGGAGACTGTATATTGCAAGTTACTCCTTGGTAGGGTATTTTTTAATATTCCTGTCTTGTTGAGGAAATCTCCCAGGCTTTCATATTTAAGTCATCAACTTTTTCATTTTCTTGTGAATGATTTCCTAAGATTTTTTCAGGTAGAACATGACTTGCTTCCAAATTAAAGGCTGAGCACCCAATAATTCACTAGAAGAGCCTGAAAGTAGTGGTTCATCCTGCACAATGTCTTGATCACCTGAAAGTTGAAGGTCCATTGGGATGTGAACAGTGGTGACTCAGCTGGAGTGATGTGCCTCGGGTCTTGTTCGTACCGTGATAAATGCCCTTCAACATGCAGACTCTTCAAAAAGCCGTGTTTCCAGCCGTTTTACAGTAAAACATATGTAATGATGGGTAGTTTGGAGAGTGTCTTTGTGTTGCTGAATTGGCTAAGCCATCCTTACGTTACTTGGCATGTAAAAATGCTTGATTATCTACATGTCTTAAGAGTTACAGGGGCAGGAAAACATTCCTCTTGTTTGGCTTTGTCACAGGATACCATACTGTTCTTCTGGCAGCATGGTGCTGAACAGAAGTTTGGAAATTAAGTGTATTTAAGAAGTTAAGGGGTATAGAAATATGACTAGCTGGCTGGCAGGGATACAGTCACTTAAGTAGCTGTTGGTATGTGTGTATGTTTACCTTAATAGCAAGGCTAAAAGTAATTTTAAAACTGCACTTAGAGTCTTGAGGGAGCCTGTGTCACGTTGCTTACAAAGCAGAGTTAAAATGTGATGGTTTACATCAATGTGTATTACTTTCTGTAGTTGAGTTGTCCAAGGGCGTAGACATCCTTGTACTCAGCTGCTGGGAAGTAACACCTGAAGCTGAAGCGACCTGCTTTTATTTATGGCACCATGGGTCTCCTTTCTGAACTGAAGACATCCAGGAAATTTGTCACCTACAAACACAGAACTAATATTTCAGCGTTTCTGGTTCCCCAGTCAGCCATATTCTGGCCAACAGTGATCTCTTGATAAGCAGAATGGAAGGGATCTGGATGAGCTATGTGTTGCTGATAGACTCTTGACGTAAGTATAGCTTTTCCTCAAAAAAAAAGGGGTTTTTGAAATATTCTGTGAACATTAAACTTAGTAGTCAAATGCTTTGAAAAGAGTTAACTTTTGAGACTTAACTAACTTCTGACTTGGCAAGGCCTGTTTATATTTAAAAAATAAGATGTCGAGGCCCTTTGTTGAAGGAAGAACATGCATTTATTTGGTTCTGTAGAGTTCTCAAGGTGGAAGTTGTATTGCTACTCATCAAGAAAAGTGTTTTTACTGCAGAGGTTTCATTTTTGTTCTTAACCTACTACTGAAAAACTGACTTACAGTGGTGCATGGACCAGTTGGATGATGGAATTTAATACTGTGTCTTCAAGTATGTGGAAGAAGCAACAGAGGGCTGAGGTAGTAAAGCATGATCCTTGAGCTGTGTGTTCTCCACTACTTACCATTGCTTTCCTAGCTGTCAGGTTTGAACTTGGAATTTGTTTGTCGGATTCATACTATCTGTGTTTCCTGCTTTATTCCTCTTACTTGATAGACTAAGGAATGGAACCCTGTAGTAAGTTTTTCAGAAGTTACTGTTGTCACCTCCTTTGTCTCATGGCTCAGCTGAGGGATGCAAATACTCAGCTTCCCAGATACTGTGGAGTATGTCTGAAGCTTTGCTCTGTGACTCCGATGCACCCCACTTTTTCTCTACCAGATTAACAGTAGCTGTGTGGGTAGTCGTGTTTTTCCCTCTCCTCATGTGCTTGATGTGCCAAATATTTTAAATATAATTCTTCAGCATGTAACTGTATGGGGTACTTAATGAAAATGATCTCTTGGTTGTTGAAATGTACTTAGTCCAGGAATGCTAAACCTTGTTATAACGTTGTTGTCGTAGTTGTGCCATAGAATAATCTCTACAGTTTGCACCAAACTTCTTAGTTGCTCTTTGAAAAACATCCATGTGTCTGACAAAATTAACTTCTGGTTGGCTAAATCTAAGTGTTTTGTTTTCTAATGTCTTAGAGCTTGAAGTAGGGTGGACAAAGGGGTCCAATCCCACCTTCTGCATCTGATTTAGTTTGGGATTCTTTTGCCATAACGGCGCTTCCAAACTGAGGCTTCAGAGACCATTTTCTCAACGAGCCTGGCAAACTGGGAATGGAAATGCTTAGCTTTTAGACTTCTTGGACATAAAATAGTGTGCAGTGAGTCACAGCACTACTACTGCTTAACTGAGGGGAGCTTGCAGTTTTTTAGTATTTTTTTTTTAAGAAATAGACTAGTCAAAAGACGGTTGGGTTTTTTTTCTGTATTCTCCAGGACAGAACAGCTGATTTCCTGCCTAATTAACCTGTAACCTGGCTTGTGAAGTGCTTTCTAAAGCCTTCAGATCCTGTGCATTTACATATATTTGTATAAGTAATGGAAAAAGGAAAATACTCTGGAGAATCTGACTGGGACTTCTGGTGGAGTTGGCAGGATTCACTGTTGCACTAGTTATCTGTTTCACAGCTCCCTCCGTCAGCAGACAGCTTTGCAGCTACCTTGGAAAGGCATATTAAATAAAACAGTGATAGCAATGCAGTGAAACACATCCAGCCTGGAGCTCTGCTCCCAGGCTAGTCACGCTCACCCGGGTTATGGGCAGTGAAATCTGCTCTTGAAAGCATAAAAGGTGACCGATGAGATTGAGGTGCTTATGTGGATAGCTAAAGTTTTGGAAAGATAACCGCAAACAAAAATTGACTGAAACAAAAAAAATAGTGCAAGATGGTTTTGGAGCTGAGTTAAGCAAACAATCAATGGAAACTCTCCACGGTGTCATTAATCATCTTTTAACTATCCAGGCTATGACTGCAGAATAGCTTCACTGCTTTACTGGAAATATAAAATATTTCCTGTGTGAATATAAACATCTTTTACATAAATGACATTTTTCCGTGTCACGTAGCCCCAACACTCTGAAACTGAAGGCATTTAATTAATCTTGTTAACTTTCCATGGTGATTTACTAATGTACTATTTAAATTATATATTAGCTCTTTTTTACACACATACACCCCGAGGGGTACTGAAGGTCAGGAAGCACAAAATATTTAGCCTGAAGCCAGTAAAGCTGCAGTGTAATGACTTTGCTGGTAAAGATTTCCAGAGATCCAAAGCACTTTCCTCCCATCCATCTGAAAGGGGAGGAGGGCGTATCCGAAGACAGAGGGGAATTTTGTTTGGGGATTTCCAGGGTTTTTGGACAGAGCCATTGTTTTGATTTCTGTCTGACTTAAGTAAAGGCATGGCTTCGTTGTTGGAATGAACAAACATGATGGAACACCAATGTGAAGAGGAGCTCTTGCCTAAAAGCTTCCCTTCCTGCGGGCGCAAGGAGTCCTTCTGCCAGCAGTGCAAGGCCAGCCAGGTCAGCTGTGTCCTGCTGGAAACTAATCCTCTCAGAAGGCAGAGAGAGCACAGGGATGGGATGCGAGTTCCTTTTGTTCAAAATAGTGAGCAAAATGACTTGGTTCTCCTTGTGGCCTTTTTAAGCACTAGTAGGAGCAATTAGTGGGCAAGGGAGCATGTTGGGAATTGGACTGCGATTGCTTGCTGCAGAGGAGAGGCAATGTCTCAGTCTAAGCCAGCTGTGAACCACATCATCTGGGCTGTAATGGTTTCTCTCCCTGCACAGAGGCTAGTGACACCAAAACTTGGAAGTTGTTCATTCTGGGGGTGATCAAGGGGAGCAGCGATAAAAGTGAAACCTCTTGAAGTCTGCTGCTGCTTGAAGTACCTGATGATATATGCTTTACCAGGGGAATAAGGTGGTTTATTCTTGAGCTTGTTGTCCTCCAGCAACAGAAACCAAATTCTGTCTGATCAGGTCTCTTCTAATTAGCTTCACCCTTTTTAACACTTGAGCAGTATTGCACTTTGTCATGAAAAGAAGCGTTAAAATAGAATGCCTCTGATACTGCCAGTTTAAATACAAGTCTTCTAGTGGAAAAGTGTTTCAAAGTTCTTTGTAGTATATGCTAGCTAGCTGCAGTGTAAAGGAAATGAAGTCTCTTTATGGGATTTTGTAAAAAAAAACCAAACAAACAAAAAAAAAAAAAAACCCCAACAAACCAACATTTGGAAAAACAGATAGTCCAAATCCGTGGTAACTTTTGGGGATCTCGGAAATGCTTCTATTTGTCCCAATGGGAGACACTGACACCAAGTCTAAATCTATTGCTAAACCTAAAAATGAATGCATTACACTTAATCTGTTTTAGTATTCAGTGTTTAATGGTGTGGGTTTTTTCACTAGGTGGTAAAGAAACCTCAACAATCTGCTCTCCTGCATCTCTGTCAGGAAATTGGAAAATTATTCTACTTTTTTCTGCTGGTCCTCTGATGAGATTCCTTGCTGGCATTATGCAAGGCTGTAGAGTATTGTTTTACAGAAAAGAAATTGTATCTTTTTTTATGCTTAGAGTATCTTTCCTTCTGTTTTTGAATATGTATCACTTAACATCTCTGTGGCTGTGTCCCTTTCTAGTCGAGATTGTGTCTTAGTAAATCTCGTACCCAAGAGAAAATTTGTGCTTACTCTGAATAACAATTTACCAGATAAGTAATGCTGTATTAGTTGTTTGCATCTACATGTCTTTAGGGAATCTGACTATATGCTACCACAAGAAGTCTTGGAAAGGATAACTTTAATTCGTGGTTCAGTTTTGGTTTTTGCTTTATTTTACCTCCTTTCAGTAGAAGGAGTTGTTGGTCTTGGTCCTATTCTGTTCTTTCTTTTTTCAACTTACAGTACTCTTGGCGAAGCAGTTTAACTCACCAATTCATCAGGAAAAGCATATTCTTAAGGAGGAGGAGATATTTTTAGGAAATGAAGTAATTAGTTTCTGGTGGGATCAGATAAGTATGAGAACCAGTGCAAAAGGGGTAGGCAGAACTGCCTGGCAAAGTGCAGGGAGTAGCTGGGCAATGTCTCCACAATGGGAGCAAGTTGTTGCTTTTTAGTGTCTTGCATCCCTTCAGCCTCATTCTTTTCAGTTTTAACTTCTCTTACATTTGGTACACTTGCAAACTCTCATAGCAGTACTATGTAGCTTTCTTGAACAAGCAGGTAGAATATTTACGTGGGGGGAAAAAAAGTGTAGAAGGACTCTACTTGAAATAACTTCTTTTTTCCTGTGCAGGCACAGTGCACTGCTGTGTATTTTATATGGTATAATCTAATAGTTAACTGGCTTACTAAAAAAACTTCTTTTGCATCCACTGCTGTTCAACACACCATTTTAATTTGTCTTTGTTCAGAGACTGACAAAAGTCTCTTCTGTCTGCCAGTCCAATAAAAGACATGCTTTGAATTGAAGTGGTTTCTGCCCTGAGTGACCTATTTGTCTTTTCTTACGCACTCTTTCTGCTAGGCTGTGCCACATCAGTACACACTGCAGCAAATTCAGCAGCACTACCTATGACATAAGGTAAAGGGACAGCTCTGATCAAACCCTTATCAACTGTCTGTGGCCTTAATAAAAAGAGGCTGAGTTCCTGTTTCTTAGCTTATGCTGCATCTAGTATTTCATCATCCTGTAGGTGAACTTGGCTTGCTAAAAGAACAGACTAATCTGGCATAAAGTCTGGTTTGGACTTTCGTTTTGTTTTATTTTGGGCACGTTTTTGCTGAGTTCATAGTCTGAATGCACTTCCTTTCTGATCGAAGCGGTTGGTAGAGCATGGAAGACGAGGTAAAACTGTTCTCACTTGCCGAGTGGCAAATCGTGTAATTCAGCTTGACCATGAAGCAAAAGGCTGGAAACTCGCAGCCTGAGCGGGTCTGGCTGCTGGCTGCTGGTTGAGTTGGTCTCCACCAGCTGAGCTCAACAAAAGGCCTATCAAATGCCCGAGGGGTAGGAGGCTGGGTCTGGCTGACGAGCTGGGTTAGATGGCCCCAGAGCTACAGGCACGGCCGATGAGCAGGATTAATGCCGCGGTGCTGCACTGTGCCCTCCTCTGACAAGGAGTGTTTTCACTTTCTTACACTGCTAAGCTTCCATACAGCAAACCTGATACCTGGCAGTAATTAACGTACTAACGTGCTTTCCAGACTGGATTCTAGCCTGTCCATGAGCTATCGTGTGTGCACTTTATTCAAATATTCTGGCTCTTCCTTTAATAACACCAGGTCTCAGTGTCGACTTGAGAAGTAGTCAGAGTTGACTCCGTGTAGGACGTGTGCATCAAATTCATTTGGAGTATTCTGGACCTGCTACTGAACCAGAGTGCTGTATTTTATGGATGGGTTGGGTTTGTTCTTTTTTTTATTGCTACCCTTTCTACCATTGTTTCTGCAAGTCATTTCAGTCATGACTCAATTATTTCCCTTTTTTTTATTCTTTTCATAACATGAATGATTTCTGATACCTTAGATCAATAAAATATTGTGATGTGAAGATCTCCAGAGAACTGTGACTGCATGCATGTGCAGGTGTTCCTGGGAGATGTTACACTCACCAGCTTTCTTGGTGACTGAACTAGCTTATCTCATTTCGATGTTGCATCGTAAAGACTTTCAGTTATTGTTATTGATTTTAACACTTCCTCCTCCTTTCAGCATTTTCTGAACAGAACTATTTAAAGAGCTACATATTAATGCATGTCATGACTCCGATGAGCAGTAGGCTCGAATGAGGTTTTGGACAAGAGTTTTCGTGCTTTACTCTAGCATACTTGTAGATAGCACTGGTAAATGCTTGAGAATTTTCATTTTATCTCTGTAGGTTAAATTTCATACTTGAATTCAAATCTTGGATGCTATCCGTAGTTTCTTCATGTTAGGTGTCACTAGAGCCTTGCTTTCCTGTGGTACAAGAAGCCTGGAAATGTCAGGCATAGTAGCATCTTTGCAGAAGGTACCAAACATAGCTAAAATTTAGATGATGTTAAGTATGCCTGACTGTGCACCACTTTTTATATGTAAGAAAAGAAAATGTGTAGATACTGTACCAAAAGCGGAGAACGGTGTATTTAAATACATCCTTGTAATTTCAGGGGACTTAAAACACAATCGGTGGTCTTGGCAGCTGGCCAAGGGCACAGGCAGCTTCTGGAACTCTTCCAGCTGCTAATGGATTGTGGATTCTGATTAAATTTTACTGTGGCCACTGAGTCTTGGTCTGCATGTTTCTCTGTGTTAAAACGTATGGGGTTTTTAAACTATTAATATTTAATTTAAACATCTATTTTAATGCTCAAAGGCCAGCTGTACAGTATCCTCATGACATGGATCTCTCCTATATGTTAAGCACAGTAAAGATGGAAACACCAGCCTTATGTGAGTGAGGGGATGCAGTCGTCTACATCACATTTCCTAGGGCTCTTCTATAAAAACTAGGTGTTTTAAAAGCTTTAAAATATTCTTGTGCTGGCAGCCTGAAATCCTCCTGAGAAACACTGCAGCATTAGTTACATGAAGTCCGTTCTATCGTTGATGTAATTAACTGGTTTAAAAAAATTAAAATCTAATGTAATAGAATTGTGGCCTGGTGGTTGGAGCCTTTGACAAGACTTCAGACTTGTAATTTGGACACAAGCCTGCTGAATCAGTTGCCTGCTCACCTGTTTTACTTCAGCTGAAATGGTTGGAAAGAAATGGAATGATAGGGCCATTCCTCATACTTTAAGGTATGTTGGTGTAAGGAGGAGCATATTAAAGCAAGGTTGTGCTATGAGTTTATTCTTTTAACTTAATTTGGAAGAAATGGGGAATTTCTCAAACTTCAGACCCCAAAGATTAAATAAATTAAGAACTGCTAGGCTAATGTAAAGGCAAGTCTAGTTCTGCAAGTGCATTCCTGTTAAAATAATTACAAATGCTTTTTACTTTGATACCACAACTAGTTTGAGAGAAGGGGTGGGTAGATTACTGTAGCAGTTGTGTTGGAATAATCGTCTGGAGGAGGTGGCTATGTATTGGATGAGTCCAGCTCTCTATGTAGAAGTACGTCAGGATTTTTCTTGCTGTATGGATTTGTCACGTCAGGGAGTCAGCCTAATTGAATTCAGGAGCAATAAAAGGTGAGGTAATACTTTCTTCAGAAGACACCTTATACAATCAATGGAAAAACATAACTATGTAAGTGTCTGTAAGAATGAATGGCTGCGCCTCAGTAAAATTCTTGTAAAGAACCATTGATGAGAAGCCTTTGTACAAGCCTTTCTCTGTAAGAGAAATAGAAGTCACTCATCTGAATGTTCTGAGAGAAACTCTTTAGGTTCTTGGTTCTTAGGTATTTTTTTTGCGCCCAGTTATTAATATATCATTTCACAATAGTGGCCTAGCTGCAGTGATGTCATACAGATGAACTACCTGTCATTCCTGCAGTGTTGTCGAGCTCTGCAATAAGATTTCTTGTGTTTCAGTGTGCTGTTACGTACGCTGTGTTAGAGGTCTGTGAATTTTAAGACTTTTTATTGATGGAAAAAAAATGGATGATTTATTACTGCATTTCTCTCTCCAGTCTTGCTTTTGGTCCTTTGGTCCTTTGGTCCTTCCAGTTAGCTGGGAAATATTTGGAAGTGAAGGGCCAGAAGTCTCTGCGTAGTGAGGCTTCCAAGTTCCTGCTATACCTCACAATGTTTCTGATGATACTCCACGAATACTTGCCACATCATCTCTTTAAGCGAGATTCCTGTGCCTTCGCTAACCACTTTTTTTATGCTGAAGTGATGACCCAGGGCTGTATAGTGAGGGGAGGCTGTTGTGTGTGGAGTAGTGCCTTGAATCTTGGAGCAAACCCTCCTGGACGTGATCCTGTGCAACCTGCTCTAAGTGAAACTGCTTTAGTATGGTGGTTGGGACTACATGATCTCCAGAGGTCCCTTCCAACCCCTACCATTCTGTGACTCTTAGAGAAATGGGAATGTGCATTGTGCAAAGGAGCTAGAAAAATTAAATGCTGAGACTAAGGCTAAAGCTAAGGGAGCTAAAACTATCCATCTGTGTTCTGTCCCTCACTGAAAAACATAAGGTTAAGTGACTTGTTAGTTATCATGATGTGGTGAGAATTATGAATAGATTTATTTTGGTGTGTTTTAAAGCCAATGTTCTGGTCTGAAGAAATACTGGAGACTTGGAAGTCAAATGTGAATGTCAGTTGGATGTTATATATACCAAGTAGTAAAATCTTAAATGCTGAGGTTTTGGGGGAAGACTACAGAAAAATCAAATTTATTTTTAGTATTTCTGAATCTCCATTGTTCCTTATGAGTAAACCATGGTCCTGCTTTCATACTGTAGAACTACAAGGTAAGCTGTTTTGAAATGCATTAGCCTCATTCTAAGCACCATTATTCTAGAAAGTGATGAGAACTAATTCTATAGCTAATGCAAATTTAATGTAGTAGCGTAAATTACACTTATTCATATCTCTTGTGTAAGTGATGCATGGTCTGTGGGTGGGAAAATGAACAAAATTAAGACTGCATGGCACTGTTCAGGTCTCTTTAGTTCTTGTAGACTCTAACTGTTGTTCAACACAAGTTTTACTTTAAAATATGAATGTAACTTTTAGGTTTTTTATATAAAGGCCTTCTGTTCGTAAGATGATAGTCACTGCAATATGTGTGCATGATAGATGTGAATACTTGAAACAGGGTGAAAGAATTGTTGGTTTTGTATGTAGTTGCTGTATTTTTTTGAGAGTTTCATCTGCCTGACAAATCAGAACTGACCCTTTTAAAGCTGTCGTGTGTCAAGTAAATCTAACAGGTCCCTGAGCAGGTTACACAGAGCACTCCTGCATCAAGCTGGCATTGTGAAGGAGCAGCAAGTGTGTATTTAAGATCATTTAGTGCTTAAGTGCAGTTTCTGAATGTGAATCTTACAATTAAGATATTTTGTCTTGGCTTTTAAATTCTGGATTTATCTCTTTTGCAAACATAACCGGGGGAGTTGTCCCCTACCTCCCCTCATTAGAGCACTAACCTAAAAAAATAGTTTGATATTTCTGCAGGACAGGGTATACTCAGAAATCTTTAACTCTGTATTTTAAAGCTTTTCTGATAGTAAAGGAACTTATCCAAAGAGCAGAAAGCAGGAGAGTGTCTGCTTCCCTCTCACCCGGATTTATGTATGTGAAACTTTGTATACAAGGATAATTCCTCAATACATTTGTCTCTCTCCAGGCTCTGTTCTTGCTCTGATTCTGATGAGTGATTTCCTCCAAAGTCGCATCTTGGAGAGAGGAAAAATAAGTAGCGTGATCACTTGCCTAGGGAGTAACCTATGTGATTAAAAGAGGAGCAGGTCAGATTTTCAGCTAGTGCAACACCATGTGAACCCTTTAGATTCCCCTAGAATGATAGAATCATAAAATGATAGGGGTTGGAAGGGACCTCTGGAGATCATCAGGTCCATCCCCACTGCCAGTGCAGGAACACCCAGGGCAGGCCACACAGGAACAGATCCAGGCAGGTCTTGAAAGTCTCCAGAGAAAGAGACTCCTCAACCTCTTTGGGCAGCCTGTTCCACGCTCTATCACTCTCACAGTGAAGTTTTTCCTCATGTTGAGTTGGAACTTCCTGTGTTTCACCTTGCTACCATTACCTCTTGTCCTGTCACAGGGCACAACTGAAGAGAGACTGACCCCTTCTGCTTGACAGCCACCCTTCAGATAATTGTAAACTTTAATAAGATCCCCTCTCAGTCTTCTCTTTACCTGGCTAAACAGCCCCAGGTCCCTCAGCCTTTCCTCATGAGAGAGATGTTCCAGTCTCTTTATCATCTTTGTAGCTCTCCTTCCTGAAGTCCTGTATGCTCCAGGTTTTGGATTCATCATGTACTTGAAACTAAAATCCATGCTAGAGCTCCTGTATCTTATCCCACATCAGTGTTTGAAAGCAGATGTGTACTTAGCCTATCTGCACAAACTTTAATTTAAACATGCTAGCACTGAGATGATGCTTGTAACTAATCGTATCTTTGAGCAAAAATGCACTTTTTGGTCTTGTCATCTCTTTGAAAACCTGTTTCCCAGATCAATCTTGTTTCTGTATAAGCCCTTTTGAAGCCATTTAAACCTAACCTTGGTTTAACATATGTGCTGCGTATGATCAATGTAGAGGCACTGTCTCTCTCTACAGAGTGGCTTACAAGTTGCAAACTACTGCCATGCATTTGTTTCCTGTAAACGTAATAGTGTTCTTGTTTGGTAAAGATTTTGTGTAAGTTTGTCAATAATCCACACGGACCCTGTCTACAAGGGTATGTCAAGTGGTTTGAATTTATTGACTTCCGTTGAAGTGCTCCACAGTCTGGATGATTACGTGGTGGGATTTTGGGGGAGTTTCTGGCTGTTGGGGTTTTTTTGATTTGTATATAAATTACTCATTTAGAAACTGAATTCATTCCAGTGCTGATGCTGTGCAGTGAGAGAAGAGGTAGGTGATCAAATAAAGTTCAGCTACCACTATATATATATATGTATATAAAAGCAAAAAACAACAAACCAACCCAAAAACCACAAACCCCCAAACAAAAAAAAACCCAACCCAATCTGGCAGAGATTCAGGAGAGGCATTAATTATCAAATCCATGCTTCTCTGTCTGGAATTATTTTTGTCCCCCTCCCTAATTTAATTTAAGAGTCAATGGAAGCATCTGCGTGTGCAACACTAATATTATGGTGTGAACCAACAGTGCCTATTACACACTTTTTGTCACACAGCATGGCTCAAAGAAATGGTAGGTGAGAGTAGACTCATATTCTTTAAAGGAAGATTTAAGCCTTTCTAATCTTTTGTACATCATCAAATACATGTATCAAAGTCTATATCATTCAAAGAGATGCTATAAAAAAAGTCAGGGGAAAATAAAAAAAAAAGCTTCTTAAAAAGAATGCAACCAGACAGCTTTTAAGATGTAAATCTCTCAAGGTGACATGGAGTGTAGTGAAGGAGAGAGGTACAGGATGTGGAGATCGTATCTGAAGCAGAGCACCAGTGTGTGCCAACTAGCAAGAGAATTACAAAAGGGCAGAAGAAAGCTGGCTAGTATGGAGGAAACAACTGGAAGGAAGACAACTGCCTTCAAAACTAAGTCATAAGTCTAGTAGTCTGTGTAGAAACACACCGAGTAGTTTGTGGTTGACAAAAGGCATCAAACCTGACAATGTTTTCAGGTGGTTTCTGCCTGCAGGAATTGCTGCTGATCAGGATGTAAATGGAGCACGTGTACTAGTTACAGCCTTTGCAGAGAAATTCAATTATTTGTGTCTTTGTTCAGTGGGGAGGAAACTGGGGATTTTCCAGTTTCTTAACTCTTCTTGGCAAGGGACTTCTCAGCTGGTGGGTTTAACACAGCAGAGACAGGAGAATTTGTAGAAGAAGCTGAAAACATGTTCATCAAAGTACAAGGCCAGGGTGATACATTCACTCTGGTTCTAAAAACTCAACAGATGAAATAGCAGAACTGCCAATGGTGGTATGTATATTCTTGTCTGAATCTACCATGGTACCAGGGGTATAGAGAATGGCAGGTGTGATGCCAAAATTTAGGTAAGAGAGACTGTAACACTTGCAGAGGTGTAATCCTCATTTCTGAAACAGATTAGTAGTGTTATTTATGCAGATATGCACCACTTCTGTTATTTATTATAATCTCTGCCTGGGAAAAGTCAGCATGACTTCTGTAAGGAAAACTGTGTTTTATAACCTTGTGAAGGCTGTTGGAGGGACAATAACCATGTGGATAAGAGAAATGTAGGTGCTGCTGGTTTCTGAGCGGATTTTGAGAGGGTTCCTCACGAGCTTTAAAGGGGACTTAGCCATAGCATAAGAAAGGGAGGCCTTTGTGTGGATAAATAATTCCCTAAAAGATAAAGAACATAAGGTAGAAGTAAATGCTTGGCTGTATCAGTCAAGAGAATAACTTGACTTTGATGAGATGCTCAGCATGAGCTGGCAGTGTGCTCATGCAGCTCAGAAGGCCAGCTGTGTCCTAGGATGTATCAAGAGGAGTGTGGCCAGCAGATCAAGAGAGGTGGTTCTTCACCTGCACTCTGCTCTTGTGGGACCCCACCTTGAATACTGTGTCCAGTTCTGGTGTCCCCACAAAAGAGGGACATAGATCTGTTGGAACAAGTCCAGAGGAGGACTACGAAGATGATCCAGGGGCTGGAGCACCTCTGCTATGAGAATAGGCTGGGGGAGCTGGGATTGTTCAGCCTGGAGAAAAGAAGACTGGGGGGACCTTGTAACTGCCTTCCGATACCTGAAGGGATCCTACAGGAAGGCTGGAGAGGGACTCTTCACAAGAGTGTCCAGCAATAGGATGAGGGGAAATGGTTTTAAACTGAGGGAAAATAGGTTTAGATTGGATCTTAGGAAAAAGCTCTTCAGTATGAGGGTGATGAGACTCTGGAATAGATTGCACAGAGTGGTTTTGGATGCCCCCTCCCTGGAGGTGTTCAAGGCCAAGTTGGATGAGGCCTTGAGCAACCTAGACTATCTGAGAGGCGTCCCTGCCCATGGTGGGGAGGTTGGGTTAGATGATCTCTAAGGTCTCTTCCAGCCTAAGCCCTTCTGTAATTGTAGGCAGGACAAATTACTGTGGCAATCTAGTATTTTCCTAAATTGCCTGGAAGAGCCCTGGTGACTACTGGGGAAGAAAGCCTGCTGATGATATTAAATTATTTGGGATAATCAAGGTGAGGTACAACTGCAGAGAGGCCACAAAACAACTCAGGTGACTGCATTTCCAGTGTTGTCACTTGCCAGGGTAGCTACCCAGAAGCAGTGCAGTGAGGACAGCCCCAGCTTTACATGTAATGTGATGGATGCTAAACTTGCCATAACCATTCAGGAGTGAGGTCCTAGTATTGGTCAGCGTTCAATAGGAGTCAAACAAGCAATTGTTGTGAATTACTAGAAAAGTAATAGAGTAAACCAGAAAAGGTTGCCATGCTACTGTGTAAATCCAGCTTGCATCCACATTTTTAATGTTCTGTGCAGTCCTCTTCTGCTTGTGAAGAGGTATAGCAGAGCTTGAAGCACAGGTGAGGGCAATGAGGGTGATCAAAGTTATGGAATGTCTTTGATGTAAAGGCTTCTTAGGCTGGAAAAAAGATGACTGAAGGAAGTGTGAAGTCTCAAAAGTCATGAGTTAAACGGAGGAGACTGGGTAGGAAGTGGTTTTTGCCTTTTTCTATGGGAGATGTAGAAGCCAGCTTCAAAAGAATCAAGTGGTTCTTTATGCAGAAAACCTTGAGTTTTTAGAGTATTTAATGATCCTCATTTAATCATTGATCACAAATCATTGTGACATACTATAGACTTGCTGTCTCCTTTGCAAGAGCACTGAATTTTAAACTATCAAGGTGATAGACATGTGTTGTCAATGACAAGTTATTACTACTCCAGTTCAAAATTAATGTATATTTTATGTATTATTAAATATATTACAGCACAGTAGAAACCTAATTGAATTCTAATGATCTTGCTGTAGTGAATTTGAAACCAATCCCAATATAGTGCTACCTTTGTTTTCAATGTTTTTCCTTTTGCTTGCCTTAAAGGCTTTCATAGCTATTTTCTTATGTATTTCATAGTTCTATTTCATAGTCAGTACTCACTGAGAAATATTGCAGTATGTAGTTACTTGTATGAGTTCAGATGGGATTCTACTCTGATAGAGCTGAAAGTTCCCTTCATCAGTTTAACCTGTGAGACTTCAATCTGTTTTATATTAGACACCGCACAAAAGGTCCCTCACCGTGAGGAAGGCAACTGATAATCAAGACCTGTGTTTAGTCTTTGCTTTGCCATCTAATCTTGGTGCTTTCTGTTGTCCACCTGGATAATAGAACAGATGAACCTTACTTACCCTTGTGAAGGGACAGATGGAAGGAAAGCTCTGCTGAAGAGTTATTGTAAGTAGTAAATCTTGTCCTTGACACGCCACCTCAGCTAAAACTAAAGATTGTTTCCTTGATTCAGGTAACACAATTGGCAGCTAGTTTAATAGTTTTTCTTCAAACACAGAATTTGTACAGTTGATGAGTTTCAAACCTTTTCCTCCAGTGCTGCATCATCCAGCTGTGGTAGTGCTTGCTTACACGGACCACTGGACCACTTGTATACATATTTCTGCTGCTGTGTTAGCTTCACCTAATTCTCATTTTTGAAAGTGTGACTAAAATCTGGCCTTTCATGGAGCGGTATCATCAGCATCATTTACTTTTTGTGTTAAGAGGTGTGTAAGAATGAGCTGCAATTTTTTTCTCCTACAGCTTTTAGTTGAGGAGATGGGTAAAGTACAAAACTATGAGACATGACCTTTTATCAAAGTGCAAAACTGCCACTGCTGTTTGAGTCTTAGCCAAAAAAAATGTAAGGCTGAAGTGAAATAAAAGATTTGCAAGGAGTGGTCAGAGGTGCACGCTGTGTAATCTCTTCACAGTATCGAACAAACCAGTAAAACTGCTATGATGGTTTTACTTAGGCTTTTACAGGATCTGAGCAGAAGTACTAGCCTGATTTTTATGACCTAAACCATCAAAGTATTAAAGGAAATTAATGATTCCTTACCTACTTCTCTATAATGTGTGATGTGTAGTTAAAGGTGGTCTGTTCAGTGTACTCTTCTTGTTATTTACAGAAAGGTTTTTTTATTACTTGTATGTATATTTATTAAACAAAAGACGGGTTTTATATGGCAGAATGAAGTTTACATGCCTTGTATTCATTATGTTCATAGCAGACTTGAAGTTTCTGGGTAGTTTGTGATCAGATTTTGTTGCCCTCTTATCATTAGTCTGTAAGACTATCATTAAAGTTGCTCAGATTGGGCTTATAGGAAAAGATGACTTGAAAAAAACCTAGCAATTGATATTGCTGGAAGCTAAAAGACATGCTTCTCAATCTAAAACCTCTTAAACCTCACTGATATTATCATAGGCAGCCTCAGATATAAATAAACTAAGATGTATTCTTTGCAGGCTGACACTCCAGTTGCTGTGCTTGCAAGAGGATGAAAATGTACTTGCATTTTCCTTTGTGTGGTAACTTCTTTGTGTTTCTTGGTTATTTAAAATTCAAACATGTTGCCTGCACACTGAGGTGAGGTACTGTGATGCTATCATTCTGCTGTGTAATTTTGCTTCCTGGGGTCTGTTTGTGTGAGCAAGTATTCTGTGTCAAAAGTTGTACTACTGATGGGTCTTCAAATAGAAATTGAGACGTGGTGATCTTTTTTTTTTATCGACTTGAATCATATAAACATACAGCAGGGGAAAGTTGACTTTATCTCCCTTGACCATATGTAAGCAAAGAGTTGTTCCTGGCACATCAGGCTGATCAAAAGTATCAGTTGCTTCTGTGAGCTTTCCAGCATCGGGCATCACCAATGTGGTGCTGTTCCTTGATGAGGTGGCATCACAGCATGTTACTGAAATGTAGAAAAAGATCCTTTTAGTGGTCCTGAAAAAAATACTGTGTGCATCAGCAGACTTTTAGTCTGTAGTTTCATGTGAGGATATACAAGGTGTATTTTAGTCATACGAGGCTCATCCCTTTCTTTTGCCCCTGAATGCATGATTCCCACTCTAAAGCAGTTAATTTATGCTTATACACCATCTATGCCTCAGAGGGCTGCTGTGTTAGGTTGTCAGATAGCTGATCATGTTTCTCCTCTCTGTTGTAAATTGCTTGAAGGCTTCAAAGTGTATAAAAGAACCTGGGCTACAGTTCTAACACCTGCAGCTAACTCATTCATATGCTGATGCATCTTGTTAGATCCAGTACCAATAAGTGTTTATTATCATTTAGATACTGGTTTTCACACTATGTTTACAAAAAAAAAATAAATTAGGGGGATCAATAAGAGCAATATTTGTTGACCCGGGGTCATTGGAATAAGGTCAGAAGACAGCTGTATTCACTTGCAGTCAGGGAAATGAATGCTAAGTGACCATGGCCATTTGAAGAGGTTGTTAAAGATCTGTAACATTTTTTTTGAGACCCTTTGATAGCTTTTGTTGCATAAAGGAATTCAGTTATTCCTGAATTGAGACTGTAACTGTCAGTTGCAAAAAAAAAAATATATATATATATCACTAAGTCTGTAGGAAAATCTTTCCCAGGTGATGGGACAGTTAATCTTGTCTTTTTAAGTATGCACAGTGAAACAAATGGCTGTCTCCAGGTAGCTATACAGTAGCAGCAGGAAAGGAAGCTGGTTTTTCCTTCACCCCCAAGTGCCAGCACATGGTGGGAGACTGAAACTGCTAAGCCCTAATGTCCTGACCTTCCCTTCCTACGTGTATTTATAAGTGGGATTTTTTTAGTCTACTGTGCACTACTTCTTACCCCTTGCTTTGCTTTGTTTGTGTCTGTTCATTGCTTGTCTGTTTCTTCAGTGATGCCAATAAATGTGAATGTGTATCACTTTGGTTTTCTGTCCTGAATTTTGCCCTCAACATTATTTTGTACCTTAAACTTTAACAAAGTGTAAAATACCTCAGGCATAAGGGGAATTTAATAAAATATCTTGGGTGTTATTCTTACTCTTAAGATCCCTCCTTCATGGAGCTGAGAGGAATCTGTTGGGACTTTCCAGATAGACAAATGTATTTTTAATTTCAAACATGATTGAGTGTTCCATGGAAGTGATCTGCAAACTAGCTGGGCAGCATACACATACCCTGTTTGCTGCAGGGGAGTGCGTGCGTGACGTCGAGCTGAGCTGCTGACCAACCTGGCGCTGCTTAAAAAGAGGTAGGCTCCCAATAAGCTGGTTTAACTCTCCGGAACAGCAGAAAAGTATCCCGTCCTCCTGGCCGTTTTGTGAGGAGCAGGCAGAAGGCAGGGGAGCGGGTGGGAGGAGGCAACAGGAACTTTCCTTTCTGGCACCACTCGAGCTGTTATATGGGCTCCATAAAATGCAATGAGCCGTGCTCTTAAAATCCTTATGGGTTTTCAAGAATTTACACCTTCTGAAGTCTGAACTTAAACTGTTGCTAAAATTAGAAACCAGACACTTGTCTTTAAAGTGGTGTCTACTTTCTTGTGCTTTTTCCATGCATAAATGCAAGAGATTGGAAGAGGCAAATGGAGGATACAATGAAGCCTTGTTGGGACAGTGTGGTACAAGGAATACCAGCTCTGTTTCTCTGGATAGAGAATCCTGGGCAGAGCTGATTCAGTTACTCAGTAACTGTCAGCTCTGAAAACTCTGCATTGAACTTAGTTCAACTTAGTTCTGGTCATTTGAAGGAAGACCATTCTAGTGTGGATTTATCATAATCAAGAAAAGGTGAAAGGAAGTAACTTGTATGTACAGTCTTAGCTTCTCTAGAAGGAACACAAGCTTAATTTCATTTAACGTTACTGGATTGGGTCAAATACACTCACTGGGTAGTGGCTAAAGGGAGATAACTGCAAGACTGATTCCCCAGCAGAACCAACCTCAATAAAGAGCAAGTATTTTTGAGCTTCAGAAACATTTTGAGAAGCTTAAAAGCATACATATATTTGAGCCTAAGGAAGGAGAAACCTGTGCTTACATTCTTCAAGATTTCCTGTGTAAAATTATTTGGAGTATGTCCTTTTTGTATTAGTTATGTTCCCCAGTTTCAAAATGTGTTGAAAACATCTATTGAAGTGAATGAGAAGGGTCAAGTTAGTCCTCAATTTAATGGTACCAACAAAACTAGAAGAAAAAAGCCCTTCAAAATTAATTGATTCATAAGAAAGCCATTGAAGTTATTGTATGGTGCAATTATAAGGTTCAAGTCTGATGTTATGCCTACAAATATTTTCACTTTGAGAGTTGAGTTAGGAATTTCCTGCTTAAAGTTTTGCAGCCCAAATACAACAGTAACAGCTCTAAGTGCCCCCCCCCCAACTGAAAAATACTTATGTCCTGATTAGAAGGAAAAACAAACAACAAAACCTTAATAAAAAAAGAGAAGAGCTTTGTAATACCTTGGAACTTTAATTCTTAAAATGCTAATTGTGCAGCTGAGAGGCAGATGTAAGAACCAGGTGAGTGTTGGTTCCCTGAGGAGCTGATGTAATAAAGGTGAGCCTCACCTCTGAGAGCAGCTCTGCCTTGGTGCCTCCTGCTTCAGCAGCATGTGCCCATCCAGTTTCCCAGATGGGTGAAGCATTTGGATGGTTTATTTTCAGGTCTTGGAGGTTGTATGAAATACACTTAGAAAACGTCTAAGAGCGTGGGAAATGTAAACATATGTAATAAGAAAATACATTAAAAGTTCTCACCTATTCCATCCTGCTTGTGGCTGTACCAGCAGCTGCCCAGCAGAACTGCTTGGCTGCTGATTTAAAAACAAAGAAAAACCCCCATCCACTGCTGCCTTTCTCCTGCCTTTCACTTCTCCCTCCTCTTAAACAACTGCCCCCCATCTGTATTTTTGCAATTTGAAGATATCTGAGTGCTACACATGAAGCCTCTGGGGGGATGGGGTGAGACACTTTTCTTTTTCCAGACATCTTTTTCTCTAAAATTAAAAAATAGTGAGCACTAGTACCTACTGGTGTTGTTTTGAAGATCTATACTGGTGTTGTTTTGAAGATCTA
>JANVCC010000048.1:8448379-8487338 GCA_025345505.1 Todiramphus chloris collaris
ACTGGTGTTGTTTTGAAGATCTATACTGGTGTTGTTTTGAAGATCTAAATTAATCTTGCTGTATCCAGCTGATTATTGAATGCACAAGGCAAATGTGGCCAGGACCTCAGGCCTTTTCCTAGTAGAGAGACTGGGTTGCAAAAGATAAAAGACTGTTTGAAAAATAAAACAGGCCAGTTTTTAAATACCTGGAAGAAAATCATAATCCTGTTTAAATTCACTTCAGGCTCCAACTGCCTACAAAGCAGCATCAGCTGGCTAGTTCCATCTGGAAAATGTGAAGCCTAAACATCAATAAAAGCAACACTGTTCTCAGGTACATGAAAAGACCTAGGAAAAAAATTAAAACTCATTTTTACCTTCAAACCTCAGAGTTACACACTTGGACTTCTTTCTGCAGGTGTGTGGGCTTAGACATTTTAACTTCACTCTTGGCATCTGTTTTTACATAAGAGCAATCCTAGAAACTGGAACTTTCTTATATGATAAGACTTTTTCTAAAACAGCCAGAGTTAGTAACTTTAAAATTCAACAGTAACAGATTTTTTTCGTACCTCATTGGAGCAAGTAAGGGTTGTATGTAGTACGTGTAGCTATTGTGAGTTCTTTCTTTAGATCTTTGTAATTGTGAAAACAATTTTGTTGTCTTGGGGGTGGGGGGAAGACTATTTTGAAGAAGCTTTTGAAGATACTAACTCTTCTAACCTCTTGCAACTATGCCATTTTAGATACCTATCCAGAGACAATTACATAAAGAAATGGTGAGGGTAAGTGCTTGTGGTAAAACGATGTGGAAATAAAATGCAGCAAGCAATGGATTTGCCTAGGATTTTTGGCAGAAGGTGTGCATTTGCCTGATTGGCAGGGCTGTCCTTATCTTTCTAGCAATGCCTGCTGTCAAAAGTGTAGCAGTAGAATCCAAGCTTTTGATATTAAAGGAACATCCTTGAACAGGTAAATGGTCATGTAGCTTCATTTTGGTGTATGAGAATGATGAGCGTGTTAAGAGTGTAAATAAGCTTATTTTTTCTAATACATTTACTCCCATTTGATGTGTGCTCACCATTATTGGATATCAAAACAGTGAGAACTGAAATGACAGCAAAATAGTGATTCCTATGAGAAGGTGTACCCCATGTCTTCCATACAGAACAAGCCATGGTTTGCTTGAAGCCTGGTAGAAAGCATTGTTATAGAACCAGGTATCTAAGGCTATATCTAATTTCTGGTTAAATCAAGAAGAGTAACTGATCCTAATGGGGTTTTGATTCTCACTGCCCATTTGCTGATGGGCTTCAAGGGACTTGATTTTTCTTCTATCTCAATGTAAAAATGATTTCTGGAACTACCTTGTCCCAGATCTGACTTTGCTGCCAAACAGACAATTAGCAGCTTTGTCTGGACCCAGAGTTTGGAGTGCAAAACCAAAATGTGGCTTGGATGTGCATATATGTTACTTAAAGCAGAGATGTGAAGGTATGTCCCCGCTGTGCATCCCCCTTGGCTGCCAGCAGCCTTGGGAAGGTGGGCTCTCTACTTTGCCTTCTTCAGACCTCATGCTCCCTATGTCTACTTACCTAGGCATGGGGTTTCTCCTAGTACTTCAGGAGGGGAAGTGTATGGCTGAAGAATTAAAGACATTCAAAAAAAAAAGAAGAAAAATTTTGTCTAGAGTTTTAAAAACTGTAATTTGAGAAGACAGATGAAGAATTGTCTTAATAGGCAGCACAGGCACAGTCTTTTTCCAAAGGTGAAAGTGTTGCTGCAGTAGTTGAAATTTGAAAGTATGTTATGCTTATTTCTTCAGTTTTGAACTAAAGTGGAATAAGAGCTCATTTATAGTAAGTACTTTGATCCATACTTTACACTTTAAATGAGGTTTTCCTGGCAGAGGCCTATTTTATAGGTTTTGAGAGGACTTCTTATTTTTTTAGATATAAGATTATTTATCTAGGTAATTTAAAGTTGTGAGAGTTTCTCTCTTGCTCCATATGTGAATATAGCTGAGGTAAGAGTGAAATATGCTGCCTCAAATCTTGAAGGATGGCGATTAGAAGCAATCAGGTTAGATGGCAAAGCACAGATAACTTTAGCAAAGATGATTTTTTTAAGTCATTAAAGTATAGTCAAGACTATAAGCAATTATCTTTAGCTGGTATCCATTTTTCAACTACTTTCTATTTCAGTATGTTACACAAATTCTGACAGAAAGATCTGCTTTTCTGTAAATAATTGTCAACTGTTATTTTCTAATATTCTCTAATGCCAAGGTAGTCTTTCGTTTCTCTGTTCTCTGAATGCACTGTAAATAAAAAAAAAAATTGTTTTGATTTAGTGGAGAGTATATTTAGTCATTGGTAAATTAAAATAATAGTTGAAGCTCAAGCATTAAGATTAATATGCATTATATAAATCGAGGGATTTTTGACGTAGGTGATGCATCCCTTCGTGTAATACCCATGGTCCTTTTTTTTATGTTTTAATCAACAGAAGTCTTCTGTTCTGAAACAGGCTCTTCCTCCGCTCTGTTATTGTTTTATTACTGAATAACAAGCTTCAAAACTTCAGATGTGACACCCTAAATACAGTTTCCAAATTGAAATGGTGTATATATATGCTATCAGGAATTTGGATGCAGAGGCAAAAAGAGGAAAAACAAGGTGTGCTGTGCTTTCTGTCTCCTTGTAGCAAACTGGACTACAGAAAATCTTGATACCTTGGACTTACTCCTTTAAGCTCATCTAGGCATGAACTCTTTGGTCACTTGAAAAAGGTGTGGAATGAGTTCAAGAGAAACTTTTGTATTAATATAGCATTTGTATCAGTCTGAATGTGCACAGTAAGTTCCACAGAATCCACTGCAGAATAAAGGGCTAGAAAAAACAGGCCTGTGTTGATAACCAAGGACACCATTCGTAGCTGTAAAATGTGAGGAATGTGTTTATGTCAAGACCAAAAGGCTAAAACAAAGGTCCTGGTGACTGACTGCCAGAAAATGCTGCATCCTGGCACCAGGAGAACAGTAGTAAAGCGGCAGCACACTCCATGTGCTCTCCCTGTTCCTCTTAGCTGGGGAGGAGGAAAACCAGGTAATGGGTATGTAGGCTGGCCTGACACTTAGAGAAACTGAAGTTAAAGTGATTTTGAGACTAAGGACCACCCAGTGACTCCTCGAGAATATATAAATATCTGCCTAAAGTGAAGTTTTTAATCACCAGTCAAGGACTCAAAAAAATTCAGGAGGACCAAGACAGGTTGGTTTCCATCTGTGGTAAAACCATGTAGTGGACACAACATCTTGGTGTATGAGATTACATGGAAGTGAGCAAGTGAAATATGAGTGTGTGAGGGCATAAAATCAACTTGCTTTCCCCCTTTTAATCTTGTACATCCTGGAAAATCTTGTACAGAGCTTCATGGTACTAATTTTCCTGCAGAAGCTTTTTGGAAGATGTTGAATATATAACCTGCTTCTAGTTTATTATTGTTGACAGCTGAAGTCAAAGGGGAAAAATAGTATCAAGTATCTTTAATTACAAAATCAAACTTTCTGCAAGCAGGGATATCTGAGAACTCTGGGCTTTAGTACACAAAAAAAGGGAATTCTTACCTTTTGGGTTCTTTGTCATGCTGATAGTACTTACTGCAGCAAGTATGTGTCCTGTGAGATAAGCTGAGATTTCTTCTGGGGCCGTGAAAATGGGCTGTTCTAATACTCCTGGTGAATTTTGCTGCACTTTCAAAATTTGTCTTAGCAGCACTTAGGATGATGAGTTGAGGATAAGACTGAGGTTAAGGGCATCTAAGTTCTTGCCTGGGTATGTTAGTTCTGACATCTCTGGAGCACAGTTTGCAGTAGAGCATCTGAGGGCTCTTGCATCTTCTTTAAGTGGGGTACTTCTGCCCTTGTGGTTGCAGCATTACACAAGCCTACTAAAAGCAATGATGAAAGCCAGGCAGGGTAACAAAGGCATGCCAGGTGTACTGGTGTGTGAAGCTGCCACATTAAACTGTAAATTAATAAAAGTGGGCATGTGAATTTCCAAAACCCTCAACCTTCATAAAAACCCAACAAATATACTCTAATTTGTGGGGGAGAAGGGTGGTTCATGATGGACTAGTGAGCAAACACTAACTGTAGACCTGCATTTCCAAGACACTTCATGGCTGAGTATAAGAAACAGGGAGAAAAAGAAATCTGTATCTCTTCCTAGGAAATAACCTTTTTTTTTTCTTGCTAAAAAGCAAAGACTGAAGTCAAACCTACTGAAGCACTGACAATATTTAATACTTGCATAGAACCAAAAATGCTCATATTACTACAGCAGGATGAGTATGTAAAGATGGTTTATGAACTCCATAAGAACAATTTGCAGCAAAGTGTTTGGGGCTTCTTGCATCTTCAAGAGTTACTTTTGCAGTTACTCAAATGTTGATAAAATAGCTAATTCTTACTTGTTTGTCATCAGCATAACTGAAGTTCTCTAACAAAACCATTGAACACTGTTCTGTACAACCCTGGGAAAGCTGATTAGAAAAGTTTCTTTCCTTTTCCCCATGTTACTAAAGCTTTTTAATTAGAAAATCTGGAAGACTACGGATCTGGTTTATCAAACCACCTGCAGCAGGCTCAAGACTTGCTACTTCAGAGAGAATTCATGCTCATGCAATGCTTGTTCTGTTCAGATATTTGGTCTATAGGTGAAGTTGGACTTTGCTAACTGCTGCAGTTCAGGTGAGGTCAATTGTACTGCTGCACCAAGGCCAAGTTTAGCCACTGTATGTAGGGGGAAGGAACTGGTGCAGACTGTTTAGTGGTGGGGGGATTTAATATCTTAAATTCCTATAAGCTGTACATTTCAATCCACATGCATTGGAACCTAAAAAGCAGAAGGTTTAAGTCATTTTGTGGTGCTCACTGTCTAGGTATTTCTGAACAGAAATTTTACATTGTATTGCCAGCATCATATTCTGTTCTATTTTCTCAGCTGAGTCCTGCTGCAAAATTCTTGTCCATGCAGGGTAGTTCTTATGACAGTGTCTGACTCAAAGTTTGGATTGCGGTGAGGTTTTTTTTCCCTGTAAGTAGAAAAGGCTCAGACTATAATGTGGTTCTGTTTAGGATTATAATCACTTTACAGTGGAATTTGCCATTTTGGAATGGAGGATTACAGTTCTGTATGGTTGTCCTTAAAGCATTTTAATCTAATGTTGTTACTGACTGTTCATAATGCACATTTTAGAGCCATTAAAAGGAAGTTGATCTTCACATTTTTTCTTACAGTGGACAATTTGGATTAAAATAATATTGCAGGAGTTTTAAACAGATCATAAATAACAGCTGTAACAACTCTATCGTACCTCCTTTTTAAAATGCTCTTTGCAGGTGATGAATGCATAGAAAAACAACCTTCTGTGACAGGAGAATTGGAAGAAATATAGCTTACAGAACATCATTTAAAACACAAGCTTAGTCTAGATCCTACAGTTGCTTCTGTAGTGGTGGGGAAAAGAACAGAAACTGGACAATTCTGACTGTGTTTATTCAGCCTCAGAGCACTGTGTGACAGTTAATGACACCATGTTCCTCCTGAGATGGGAATGGCTAGTACAGATCCAGCTACAGTGAAAAAATCCCCTTGTCTAAGGAGCTAATTGAAGGTTTGTTGAAAGAATTCAAACTGACAATAACTTCCATTGAAATCTCATTTTAAACCCCAAATATTGAGGCCGCAGAGGAAACTATAATGAGCCAGCTGCAGCTTAACCTTTACTCAATAAGTTAACTGATTTTTTTTTTCTTTGTAGAATGTAGTAATTTTGTTCACAAGTTCCTGTGGAAACTTAAAAACATAGGGAATATGAAATCCAGTGTCAAAACACATGTAGAGACTTGAAATCTGATGGAGGTGGAATGGAACTTCAGTTGCTGCTTGCTCACAGAATGGATGCTGTCCTTGGATAGAATCTGTTCTGTAGGAAACATGCAGGTTCCTGCTCCAGGACCTGATGCTGCTGTGACACTCTCCATGGGAATGCACGCAGTCAGGGTGTCGGATTGGTGCAACAGGTGACCGTATCACCACCCCACCCCTTCAGACACCTCCAGAAAGAAAAGAATGAGGTGTTGCCAGACCAGAAACGTGCTGCAGAGACTTTCTTTAATCAGTCTTTACTCACCTGACCTACCACAGTTGAGGAGGTCAGTTTGCAGTCCTGGTAATGAGTTGAATTTATGCTCCCTGTCCTAAATATCTGTTATAATCGTAAAAGGATGTTAATAATTGTTCTCGTACCTGGTTTTGGCTACTTCTGAAGTGTGTGTATAATGTCTTCTCATCCTTTTTTTAAGCATCTCAGAGCTAGAGATTGCTTAGCAACGAACAGCTGAGGAAAACTTACTGCATAGCTCCCTCTCTGTGCTTGAAATAGCACGCAATTCCCATTTTTACTGTTTCCTTAGGGGTTAAAATGGACTATCCCAGTAATGTTGTCTGTGCTGCTGCCCTCTTCCTTATGGAGCTTTAACAGTGAAGGGTTTAAAAGTTTTAAAAGTTTTCCTGTGTGAAGTGGGGGGGGGGGGGGGGGGGGGGGGGGTAGGGAATCATTTTGTTAATCTGTTTGCCTGAAGTTTGCTGCTATATTAACATAATGGTTTGTTCCTGAAAAGTGTGACTGACAGATCTTGTTTCTTCTGTAAATACCTTCCCTTTCTTCCTTTTTCTCTCGTACTTGCCATATGTCTCCTGATAGATAATAAAATATGGGATGCAATGAGGGAGAGAAGTTTATGGACTGTGCTTCCCCCTCTTTTCTTCCTCTTTGCATTATTTATACACTTGTGTGGTATCAGTCCACCCTTGGTTTTCTTAACACAGTGGGCTTTTTGGTTGTTTTTCTTGAATACATATATAACAGATGTTGTTTTCTATTGTTTTTAAATATTGAAAAGTTATTGACTAATCTTTTTAACCTTGGAATTCTGTGAGTCCAAATGAGAAATGAGTTGGATTTTCTCAGCAGCGCAGTAACCTGTATTGAAGGAGTAAAGGCAGTTAATAGCTTCAGCAGGAAAACTGCCACCTCCCAGAGATCCATTCAGTCCACATCCTGCTAGAAAATAATTTGTGTTGAGAAAGACGATGGCAATAAAAAAGGATATTGTTCCCATTACTGGCAATAGATATTTTAGGAGGGAATTTGCTTTCCTGAGAAGGACCTGGCTCAATAGTGTCAGTTTACGTTGTAGGAGGAGGTGTTCCATTGCTTGAGAGTTGAATGTTTCTACCTTCACCTGGTTCCTCATCCATAAGGCTTTCCCTCCTTTATGTTCTATGAAACATTTGCCATGACAGTTACAATTCACTGCAGGTAGACCTCAGGAGTTTCAAGCCTCTGGGTTTCTTGTCACCTATTGCTGCTCTTCCATACGCTTGTATCAACAGTCTGTAAAAATTTGGTTTCTTTATGTGATAGAAATAACTGGTAAAGAGATTTCTTTAGCCATCAGGTTGCAGAGCATCCAAGGACAAAAGGTGGAATGCTGGAGCATATGAATACTGCTGTTAGCTGCTAGTAACGTGTGACGTTTAAAAGAAAGAGGCAAGGCTCCTTAAAATGGTAATGTTCTGCATGTTTTCCACAGAAGCATTTGGAAAATGTGATGGTTTGATCAGGCACCAGAGCTTGATCAAATACAAAATACACGTCTGGTTTTATGGGTTTAAGGATGTAACAAAAATAGCAAATTCAAGTAGCATCAATGAAAAAATCCTACACGAGCACAGTCCTCTTCCTGAGAAATATCAAGTCGTCCGTGTTGCAGTATCTTTCTCATTTAAATTATGTGCATTCTTGTCAGAGAAGCATCTACAGCTGATCTGACAACAAGGGGTTAGCAATTAAATAGATCTTTGATTTCCACTGTGCTGTCAGCTGATGGTAGTTGGTGTGAAACAGAACAGGGATTCCTGTGGTACCGTGTGATCCCTATAGCTCAGGATGGAGCAGAGGGGAAGACAAATGCTCTTTATCACATGCTGGCATCGTGCAGTAGCTGATCGGAGCAGCATAGTCTGCTTCTCTTAGCTTCTGCTTACCTCCAGAGCTTTAAAAAAAAAAAACCAAAGTCACTGCATTTTTCTAAGGTAATTTCCGTATATAGTCATTATCCTTGTACTGATTCAGTTTCTTGCTGTACCAAGACTAGCAGCAAGAGTAGAAAGTCAAGGAGCAGTGGTCCTGGCTGTTCAAGAAAAAAAGATCCAGCATCTCCCAGTGATTGATGTCATGGGAACTAATCTCCCAAAACTGCCCTTATACAGCAGCCTTGTGTGAGCTGCACAAGCTGCTGCATTTGCCTTGCCATCAATACTGTAGGAGGAACAGCAATCTCACCTGTAGTAATCTTAGAGGTTTAGAAAATGGTGCTTTCTACCTTAAAAGGGGGAAAAAAAATTAATAATCTACCAAACACTAAATAGCCTGTAATTTCCTCTGATGGTGAGACCACTGATGGCTAAGTGCTACCATGTTCTATTGCGCTTGCTGGTAGCTCACCCAAAGGGTGGTGGGACTGGGGTGAGCTCTGAAAGGCCTGGGATACCCATTTGTAGTGGTGATGGGGTTCAGGAAGGAGTAAAGGAATTTCCTCCATGCGGAAGAAATGATTTGTTGGCCTTTTAAATCCGATGTGCCTACTTTTCCTTATCAAACAGGAATTGTGTGAAGCTATATTATTTTTATAGAACATACACTTGGTAAGACAGGACAAAAACCAGATCTGCAGTATTTTGTTATATTGCCTGCTCTGCGTTTCATAAGCTTCACTTCAATAGGAATGCATTAAAAGTTGTAAAATACACGTTTTGTAGATTTTCTGTTTCCTGTTTATCAGGTGCTGGTTTGAAAGAGTATATTGAATGAAATATAGCCAACCTTTACAGACCTACACTGCATCTACTCTAGTCCCCATCTGCAGGCAAGGACACAGGAAGAGTTTTTTCCTCGGGTGATTTCACTATTGGTATTTTTAGATATACTTGTTACTTTGAAATCTTTGGGCTAATTAGTAGAGCTTGGCATTTGTTCCTTTTTAAGAAAGTCTTTAAACCTTTAATTCAGTTACTGCAGATGTTTTGCTGCGGCATCCTATAGTTCTTGAAACTCACAGTAGGGATGAGTAAAAGTCAGGAGTTGGCAGAGTGTGCCAGTAAGCTCTGAGCTTATCTTCTCTAGCAATGTTGGAAAAAAAAAATAAATGCTGGTCTTGAATTCATGATATTTTTTCACAGATTTAAAAAAATAATAATAATACCAATACAAAATATTTGTATACAAGAGAAGCTGCTCTTAAAAAGACAAGTTTGAATTGAGAGAGTAAAATTATTTGTTCAAAAAGTCCCCTGTAAGTTTCTTTTATCTGTTTGCAGTGATAAATATTTATTGTGAGAAGAAACAGTTGGTGCAGTTTCAAGTTCTTGAGTTGGGGGCGGTTGTTGTTTCTTCAATATGCTAAACTACTGAACTATCAGTAGCTGAAGGCAGACCCTACCATTTTTTGTCCTCGTTCTTTTTGGTTTGAGATTACCACGTATGGGTTTATTAAATATAGACCTGTGTGAGCTCCTCTTGGATCTGCCTAGACCCAAGTAAAATTTCAGGTCTGATAACATCGAAATTACTTGCATGTGGGTTTTCAGCTTTGTGACTTGCTCCCCAAGTGCTGCTGGAGTAAACCTGAAAAACTTGCCTTGTGTTCCAGTATCTTGTTGAGGACCTGCTGTGGATTAATTTGTATCTGATCTGAGTCAGCTGGGGGGCTTTCAATGTATTTTGTATTTTCAAGGTGGGGGCAGTACTTCTAAACACATTTTTAAACCTTCAGAAAAATTAGTGCTATTATTAAATAGGATATATTTAGTAAGACTGCCTGATTTCATTGTATTTCTCAGGGAAATAGGGGTAGCTTATTACTCAAGAGTTTGTAGTTCAACTATGTGGTGTTACGCAGTTTTAAAACACCAGATTCCCTACCAGGCAGTGAAACACAACTGTTTAATAAAATGTGACTCTTCCTAGCAAAAATCATGCATTATGGTTCTACTGTAGGTGGTATAAAGGGAGTTACTACATGAGTTAGTACCAGCCAGTAAATGTGGTGGCTCATAAAGATTCTTATTTTGTCGTTCCGCTTAAACATAACTTATCTAAAGAGGTAAAGCAAAAAACTGACTGTCCCATGTAGGACACTACATACCCCTGTTTAAGCAGGTTAGTGATCTGATGCAAACATTTATTTTTGTTTAGGGTTGTGGTGGTGGTGGTTGGTGTTGGTGGTGTTTTTTTAACGTAGAAAAAAAAGCATTGCTGTGTTTCCTGGTTAACCAGAGGTATCCCAGAGTAATCATATTGCTCACATTCTGTTCCAACTAAAACTGAGAGGATAGTATGAGGAGAATTAGTTTTATGAATTCAGTGTTTGAAACCTGCAAGTAACTTTCTGAAGCTCCAGAAGCTTGTTGAGATCTGTGTGGCATCTTCTATGTCATTGTCCCATCAGTCTCCTGAGAAAGTCCCCTTCAATCTGAAGCAAGACACTAGTGGTTTAGGTGATGACATGACACCAGAAATAAATGAACAAAAAGCCTTGATATGGACAGGAGGATTACCTCGGGGGTTATGCTATGGACTTCTCAGGATGATATCCTGTACAACAGTGTAATATTCTGCTTAGTTCACTGTGTGCTGTCATGCCATGTGTCACCCCATCTCATTCTCTCGCTGGTTTCCACGCTGTTGTGGCACAGCAGTGAGCCATTTCAGCCTGCCAGCTCACTGCAAGGAGGAGCAAAATACACAGTATTAGTTCTGTTCTCACTCAAACCAGGACAGACCAAAAAACATTGTCTTGTTATTAGGTGCAGTGCACAACTTGTATGGAAAATGGTTTTCAGGAAAAAATGAAGGGCCATTCTGAGGGTCTTTCACTATTTCTTCCTACTGATTCTTTACAATTTTGGGTGTTCAGCTTATAGAAAAGCAGTTAAATTTAATTCAGGAAGCAGCTGATTTAGCTCTCCCTTGCAATAACAAGATTTGGGTCAGAAAAGATTGGAACAAGAATAATGCTCTTTCTGCTGAATTTTTGGTGCTTCACTTCCAACGCAGAATTGCCATTTTACTCACAGTATTGGTCAGTCTCCTTTCACTTCCTTTCCAAACCTCTGTGCGTGAGGGCCAGATAGCTTTCTTCCGTTTGTTTGTTTGTTTAGAAATGTGCACAACCACAAATATAGCTGGGCAGATGATGCTCCCAGAACAACTTGTGACTCCAAAAATAGGTGGTTTAGGTTGAGCATCATGCTGGTTTTGTCTGGAATTTTTTTTTTGCATTCTTCCTTCCTACCTCTTGAGTTTTTCCTCTCCATTTATTTTCTTTCTACAGTTATTGGATTTTCTTCCCATTAAACTTGTCAGTGAGATTTCCATTAAGTTACTGTAGATCGAATCCTACAGCCCAGGCCTTATTCTCTTGGATATAGGGGAAATAATCATTGCAGAATCTGATTCACCCTTTCATTTCAGGGGGTTTATGAAGCAACTCCATGGACATCACTGCAGATATTTTTGATCCACAGCGTTTGAGATGAAAGGACAGTCAAGCCTGTGAACCTCAGCAGGAGTTTATAACATGATGACTCTATCCCGTACTGCATGTACTTATCAGGAGACATCAGAGCTTGCTATATTTGGGTTAAGATGCTTGTGGGTGTAATGTCAAATTCAGAAACATTACAGGTATATTCAGCATTGCTATCTGCCTGAGCACCTGCCTTCAGACTCCAGTCAAAATCACCTTTACTTCCAAGTCTTGTCTTTAAAATATCTGCCCTACGTTCTACACTTCCTATAGCATTAATTTGTCTTGAAACCGAATATTGACATCAGAATTAACTCTATTGTGCAAAAAACAATGACCTTTTTCCCCCTTCTGGATAAAACCATTGTTTTGTTCTTTCTGTTTTAAAGGCTCTGGCTTGTTTTATCTTGAATCCAACATCTTGGTATGGCATTTCAGAGCTGGGGGGGGAAGGCTACCTGCAAAAGATCATGTGATACTGGTTTAATCTGTTTTGCTTTCCTTGGTTACTGGTGGTTCAGGAGAAAACCAAGAGACTATTTTGGAAGAGACCCTGACATACGTGTTTAAAAAAAAAAAAAAATACACCTTTGACATTGAGTCCCTATTCTTGAATGCCAAAGTATTTGTGAGGAGTCTTTCTTCTGACTGTAAACTTTTTACATGCTTTTCATAATTGCTCGCTCACCTTGATTAAGTTTGCAGCCATGCGGTTATACGTCACACCCAGTGACATGATAAAGGCTTCCTGCAGAGTACAGTTTTGGAGGGGGCGTGTGAAGGAAATCAAGGTGTTTGGACTTCAATCCTGCTTTGCCCAAAGAGAGAGAACTTCAGGAGCAATAGCACCGGGAGATGGCTGTGCGTTGTGAGCAGAGCTTCCTCCCAGGACTGCTCTGGTCTTTTCAAAGCGCAAATCCAGCCTGTAATCGGTTAATTTACTTTGCACATTGAAACCATCTTTGGGACTTTATCATTGTTGCATACTTGGTTTTCTGTTAATAGAGATTTATGCTTCTGGAGGGTGAACGTGTTTTGATTTTTTCTAGAAAAAAGAACAGAACAGTTATTTTTAGCACAAGCCTGCATAAAAATCTCACTAAATCAAAGCTGATGTGATTATAGTTTAATGCACCCGGGATTTAATATTTAAAATATTTGTGAGCCTTTCTTAAAATTTTAGTGAAAGTAGGGATGAATTAGTACATGAAATATAAAAGATTTCACATGGAAATTATGTATAGTAATAATCACATACTTAGCAAAGAATTATACTCGCTCCGCATGATGTGGAAAGTATTCTGGGATGGTTAAGACTTCAGAAATTCATAAATACTTTTTGGTGGTATAAGTGGTCTGCTAGTTGCTCTTTCCATTCTAGGTTTATTTTGACTAAAGACTTTTTTTCATTTTCCCTACCTGTCCTTTTAGTAAAAACCAGATAACAATCTGTGGCTGGCTTTAAAACTGTATTTTAAAAATATTCAGGAAACATAATAGATAATTGAAAAAGAGAACAAATCTCAAACTAGTCACAGTGTAAATGACTGATAACTCAGGAAAGTTTCTTCTGCCAATAACATTGTACATTTCATGTTAAGGTGTGTTCATCAGGCAAGTGCTTATGTATAAAAGTCACACCAAATTAAGAAACCAAACGGAGGCTTTGTATTTTTTTACTGTTCCTTCCTTCTCTGCCCTCTCCTCAGCCTCAGCGAGCAGTTCTGCCAGTTCGAAGTGCTCGCACAGGTTTGGCTATTGCAAAAAGAGCAGCTGCTCACAGACCTTCTGCTTGTTGTGTGTCCAGCATAGATGGTTTGAGTTTTTTCTGCCAGCACCTTTGCTATTTGCTCATGTGACAATCTATATTTATATTCTCTGTGAGATGGAATGTGTTTTGCATAAGAGTCAACAGTCTTTATCCTCAGTCTCCAAAAATTGTTCATACTACATGATAGTTCCCAGTAAGTAGGTGCTTTGCAAATATTTGGTTAGCAGAGTAGTGAAGGAATGAGAAGTGAAATTCACCCTGCCTCTACAGTAGCTGATGTCTAGAGCCAAACTAGTTGCCCTCTGCTCACCTGGGAATTAACACAGAGAAAGAGGCTCCTTAAAGGAGTTCCTTATGGCCTGTTTTAAACGCTTGACCGTGGCAAGATCAGTCTGGACTCAGTTTGTTGTTGACTAGATCTCCATGATGGTAAGTGCAGCCGAGCCTTGGACCTCAGCTCATGGTATTTCCATAGTTAGCTGAATCCTGCTTTCTGTGAGTATTGCTGCTCTCATGCTTCATTAATAGTTGGAAAAGCTACTTGATTGCCTTGAAACTTAAGAGCTGTCCTGGTTTGAGTGAGAACAGAGCTAATTCTGTTCAGTGATTTCCGTTTTCAGCTCAGTTGTTCTAACTGCACTGTCTGAAATGAGCAGCCTGTTTTCCCAGGCAGGGGCTGCTTCCAGCAGGGATAACACCCCATGTTTGGGGTTAGTCCCAAGGGCTGCTGTGCAGACCAAGGGCACTGCTGGGTCTTGTGTACCACGTTGGGGTGCAGGAAGGAAAAGGCTGCAGCTGTGGGGAGGAACAGCCAGGACAGGTGACCCCACACTGAACAAGGAGGGATTCCAGCCCGTAGACAGCATATTCAGTGTAAAGCTGAGGGATCATGGGCGTCTTGCCCCACTTTGCTCAGCTTGAATCCTCTTTGGGCTTCTTCCTTTCTTCTTCACTGGCTGGCATTTGATTGAGACTCTGTTCTGCCTTCAATCCTGATTGTGTGTTCCTGAATCTAGTCCCAGAATCCAGTTCCTGAACACAGTTCCTGTCTGCTGCTGGGTCCAGTCTGGGACTCGCCTGGTGCCTGCTCCACAGCATCAGTGATGACAGTGACATAATTGTCATTGAGAGGGGCTGGGTTTGCTACTGGTTTTGTATATATTCCATCTTTATTATTATCTTCATCAAAGCTGTTTCTAGTTTCCTTTTCTTATTTTTAAGTCTCTCTTCCTCATTCTTTTTTCTCTTCCCCTTTGGGAAGTGAGAGGGGTTAACAGAGAGCATCTGTTACAGGTCTAAGAGGCCACCCTGATCCTAAACTGTGGTAACAGGCTGCAGTTAAATCCTTTAGTCAATGTAATGGATGAAGGAAGGTGAGATGAAGAAAGCTAGTGAGAAATTACTTATTTGTCTGCTGTTTCCTGTAAATCAGCAGTTAACTTCATTCTCCTTAGTCTACTGTAACCACAACCAGCCTTTAGTTAAGAGGCTAGTGACAGCTCGATATGAACACTTCAGGTGCTCTTTAGTCGAGGTATAACTGTGAGCTGGTAACATCTTCTGGCAGTTTGGATCTTGGATCCACATGTGAGTGGGATCTGCTTGACAGTAACTGAAACAGCAATCAGTCTGAAAGGCAAGTAGCTGCTAGTGAAGTGTCTCCTGGTTGGTTGTGAGGTGTTTCTTTTTCAGCAAAAACACACAAACTGCTTTGGAAGTGCCACCTCCTCAGCTAGTGAATGCCAGATTTCCTTTTGGTTTTACTGCTTGCCAGGAGACATTAATGTAAGCAGGATACTTCTGCATACTGTTAAGAAGCAATTTGTTCCCAAATTCAATCTGCTTTTCAGATAAATTACATCTTAAAGAAAGAAGTCTATACTTGTGGTAAGGTAAAATGCAAATTACATAAATTTCTTTGTTGAAACAATTTACTTAATGTTTCAGTTAATTATTTTCTCTCTTTATTGCTCTAAACACTTTCAATATACTTTTAAAGTGTTAACGACAAAGTGGATGCTTTAAGAATAGACTACATTTGTAATTTCCTCTAGCTTCTGTAAAACAACAGAGTAATTTGTGAACTTGGGAACATTTTTCCTTTAAGCACTCTGCTTTCAAAGACTCTACTACCAAAAAAAAAACTTAAAATGACCGATTGCATAAAGATGCTGTTAAAGAGCTACATAAGCATTCCAATAATTTTACTGCACACGCATTTCTTCTCTCTGCGTGGAGCATGAAGCCCTTCTGTGGGCTTTGCACTTCCTCCAGAGCAGTCATTAAGCCAGAGTTCAAATGTCTGCTATACTGAGATGGTCTCTGGAGCTGAAAGAGAGATTATTGCAGCGATGTTAGTTTTAGCAACTTCTTTTTAAAAAAAAAAAAACAAGTTACAGCTGGTGACAGTTTGTGGGTTAGAGGTTCTGAAAGGGAAATTGGACAACAGTGGTTTTAATATAATTACAACAGTTTCCAGCCTTTGCTCTGTCAGGAGATTGTTTAGAAAGTATGAATTTTGGAATTTAAAGTTATCGTTGTCCTTATTTTCTATGACCAGGTTTTTAATACTTCCCTTAGGCTGTAAGAATGGTATATTTTATAGGAAAACAAGATTATTGACTTGCAGGGTACCGCTAGTCAAGAGTGAATTCACCACTCACATTTGCCTAATACCTGTTGTGCATTTTTACTTTGACTGTAAACTGGACTTTTCATAGGCGAGAGATCTCAACAGCAATTAATGCTACTTCAGCTTGAAAACTTTGGCCTAAGTAAATCTCCACTTGTAAGGTTTGCCTTTGTCTTCAAACCTCAGACAGAAATATTGTCTAACTAGTTCCTGGGAGTATTGACCTCCTAAAATTGAACAAGTGGGAGCTGTTTCTGTTGGGCACTCCTGAAAACCAGACCAGCAATACTCTAAGTGGGCACTCTTTGCTGTACAAGGTTGGATGCTGCAGACACAAGAGCACCAGCCATACTTCAATGGGAAGTGGTTTCTGGCAAGCATAGGTGACAGACCAGAGCTGCTAAGTGGTTGCAATTTACTTGTGAAACCATGCTCCTTCCAAAACAGCTTGTACCAATGTCTCCAGGTTCGTGAGGTGAAGTAAAGCTACAATGGCAAAAGCGCAGTATTTTTTCTGGCATAAATTAGACATGTGTTGTGGTCTACTGGTGACACTTTTCAAGTGCAGAGCTAGCTCTGTCTTCATTATGACGTGGATAAAATGAATAATTCCCAGATGGTGAACTCAAAGTGAAATAAAATGAGAATACAGCATTCGGTATATATAATTTTCATGTGTACTAAAACCTCAAAAGGAGTAACTCAAATGTCTTTCTGGGTCGTACTAGCCCTTCATTCCACCTTACTGTTGTGTAAACTTGGCTGCTTTCCTTGTGGTATTCTTCTGAGCTAGTTATATTCAATGCTCCTGAACATGTTTTGTTTTATTAATGAGTCACTGAGAAACTAAGCCTCTGCTTCTGCGGGGGGTATAAGTTATCTCAATTCTGTGTGAATACCAACAAATCAGTCCCTCTAGAGCTTATGCCATGATGGTTTATTTGCACTGCAGGTGATGCTCAGGGGCCCTTGAATTGGAGGAAATACAGGACCTCTCCTCTCCTAGGTGGCGTACAAGCATGGAACAAAATACTGTTTATTGCCTCTAGGTCTTTCAGTCATGGGTTCGGTAGGCATGTTCACTGCTACAGCTAGAGTGTTCAGTTTATCCATTGTTCAGGACTTTAACAGATTAATATGAGGGTATTTTTAGCCCTGTCAGGAAGATAGTATGTTATTTTAGAACACGTATTTTAGTGTCGTCTTTGGTACTGTGTTAGTATTTGAAGTCACCTGAACCAGCCAGGGCTGTATGAGTCACTTTTATCCCATTGAGTTTACATGTTGTGGTCTAAACCATCTCTTTTTACCTCTTTTTCCTTTCCTTTTCTTTTCTTTGGTTTTTTTTTTTTCCCTTCCCCTGGAGTATGACCCTAGGAAAAGAACAACATATTCCTCATGTTGTGCCAAGTGCAGCTTTCCTGCAAATTTGCTTTAGTTGATCTGTTTTGCCTTTTTGGCTTATCTGCTACTAGACAGTAGAAGTGGGAGGGAGACAATACAGGAAGCCTGAAGACAAGATGATGTTCTTACACTGCTGGCAGCCTTCATGTGTTTGTAACCTGCAAGGAAGTCATCAACCTAAGGAAGAAAAAGAGATGAGCATTGGCAAAAAAATCTTCCTAACTGAAAGTTCAGCTTTTAGTTTCACAGCTGTTTGAATGCAAATTTTAGAGTTTGTGTAATATAGTTTGCTGGCTAATAAAGCACTTATTGATGATCTAAAGGTCATACATAACCACGTCCGTTAGCCTAGGCAGAGACAGTGCGCTTCAGAATTTATTAATTGCTTCAGATTTTTAAGTTCTACAAACCTAGTCTTGAGTTTTTCTTTTTATCCTTAGATTCACTGGAGTAAACATACTTTTTCTTATATCTGGGTGTCCACAATAGGATGTCTCTTCTCTGCCTTTTATAAATCATGCAAAACTTGGTTTGATTTTTCTTTTATATCAAGACAGTAAGTTTACCTGCAAAAAATGGGTAAAGATTGAAAACTTGTCATACAGCCTTGGAATGACAGTATTTAAAGACCTGGAAAAAAAAATCTAAGTGTTTTTCTTTTCAAGGGTGTCTACTTTTTCAGTCTTGTTGAGGCTTAGGCATGGCAGTTCTTAGCCAAGCATTCAGGGTTGTTTAGTTTTGTACTACTTCTTAGCAGTTGTATGTATTCTTGCTGTGAATAGATACAATTCTGTTTACTTGGGAATTAGAGAAATCTCATCCATTGAGATTCCAGAAGGTAGCATGAGACAAAAACATGTCAAACAAGGTTCTCCTTAAGTGAACTTGTAGAGCTGACGCAGAAGACTAGTGAATTGTAGAGCAGGATTTTAAATTTAAATGAAGCGTAAATTGATAAGCATCTGATTTTTGTTAATATATAACCAGTATTCATTCTAATTTGCATTTGTATTTAATTGGGTACTATCTTTCTAAGTAGGCAAGCCTGCTGTATGCCCATCTCTGAAGATTCTTGACATAGGGCTGGCAGGCAAGGGTTTGTTTTTTAACAAAGAGATCCTTTTTTAAATCCCCTTTGTCAAGATCCATCTGATAAATGGTGAAGCAATGCGCTAAACCGGCATTCTTTTTCCTAAGTTAAATAAAACAACCTTAAATATGTTGGATACACAATGTGGAAAATAAGTTAATCAAACCAACTGTTACACTTGACATGATTTTTTTTTTTAAACAAAGGAAGTATTATCTGAAGATTGTAATAGGTTCAACTCACAAACATGCCTTAAGATTTCAAAACTAGATCTCATATTCCATAACATTTTTTAATTTGGGTACCAGAAAAGGAAAACAAATCTCTGCTTTTTTGACTCTCAATTGGTTTTTCAACTCTGAATGACCTATCTCTTCAACTCTGTTAGCAGAAATGAAGAAAATATTCTGTCTGCACCTGAAAAGTTGCTCAAAGCTGGGTTTGCAGTTCAGCAAACTCTGATTTCTTTTTTTTCGAGTACTTAAATATTGGCAGCAAAAACAAACGGCAAAATTGTTTTGTTTGCAGAAAGTTCAGTTATTAGTGTAGGTCTCCGTTACTTCTCATTTTATGATATGTTTTACAAAGTATTCAAGTTAAAATTTCATTTAAATTTAAAAAAATATACATTTTTGAACAATCTTTATTCACCTTGTAATAATCACATCTAAGACAGCAGGCAGCACTTCCAGCTTGCAAGGATTTAGCTCATACTCCAAACCTTTTAAGGTAAGGAACTGCAGAAGGAAGTGCTCCCCTGCTGTCCTGTGCCCTCACACTGGATAAGATTGGCAGATGATCCAAATCAGCAGAAGTCCTTCTCATGGGCTTGGTTTGGGCTTGAGCTTTAGTTCATCACGTGACTGACCGCACACCCATGTAGGTCAGAAGAGGGGAAAAATGAAGTGCTGCTGGTGCTGGGGGTGATGTTGTCAGCACTGACTTGTTTGAGGCACAGGCCTCTGTATTTGTTTTCTGAAAACACCCGTGGCTCGCTGAACCTGTTTTCCTCAAGTCTTTTGCCGTAACCAGGCAGAGGTGCCTCACCTGGATTTCCTGAAAAATACCCCAGTATCAACTATGCATTTTCAGTCAAAAGTTGTGTAAAATCATAAATATTTCCATAAGTAATGGGGGGAGGGAATCAAATGCAGGAGAAAAAAGCCTGAGCTTATAGAAGCTTCAAGTACATGCTTAGAATCCATCCTGGTTTTATGTATCTAGCCTGATGGCAGGAAAACGACAGGGCACATTCCTTATCTTGCCACGTGCACTTCCAACTCTGAATCCTCATGGCTCAGACCGGCCACCACCTGGCCCTTCAGCCAGTCCACCTTTCTGCCACTGTAGAAGTTAATTAACAGTAGAAATTAATGGCTGCCTTGTGTGTGGGAAGTCCGATCGTTAGTGTAGGCTACTGCTATTTCTGATTTTAGGATGCATTTTATAAGGTAAGGCAGCTTTGGGTCTCAGTCGCCTTGAGAAAAATAGCAGTAGATTTTATTGAGTTCTTCTTTCAAACAAAAGTTGCGGGGTTTTGTTGGGTTTTTTTAAAGTTCTTTAGGTTTATATTCAAATTCAAAGTAAGGACAGCGTTTCCTTTTTAGCGTGGTTTTTCAGAAACTATTTCTTAGTCCGACTGCAACTGGAAAACGGAGCGTGCGCGCTCGGAGGAATGCGAAGGGCACGAGGGTGCACATTCCAGATCGCCCGTGCTGGTGCGGTGATGCAAAGCAGCTGTGAGCCCAGTTAGCTGGCCTGGCTTTCATACCGCCTTGGTTTGAACTCTTCAGAAATGCAGTGGGTTTGTATTATTTATTACTTGCATTGGAGAATTTCCTACATTAAGATTAATCATTGAAAATGCATATTGGTAGCTCAGGGCTTTATTATTATTAACTTATATCTGTGTGTATGTAAAATATGTATACATGTATATTAAATTCTTGCTTCAGGGATAAAGCTGTTAAACGTTTTTAATTTGGGTTTTCAAGTATGGAAATAATCAAAAACCTAGATTTTCTTTCTCATTCATCAGCAATGCATAACCTGAGTCAGACGTCAGTCAGAGTTTCTGTGGCCTGGTTCTGCTCTCTGAGGCTTGGAAATGTGATTCTGGAGTTCAGGAGAGGAAATGAGTGACAGCTGATCAAATACTGGCATCAACCACCTAATCATGGGAAATGCTTTTTGACTGGATTTGGAACAATGTTACCGTGGATAGCATAGTAGAAAGCACTGCAGAAAGTTTCTTATCTTTACGGTTTGTTTCTGGTTTTATCTTTACAGCAAAAAGCGATGTTTTGTTGTTGCTGTGCTTACAGAATGGCAATACTTGGCAATTTCTGTTTGATCTCCCTTCAGAGGCACAGTGACACTGGTTCATGTTCAGATTAACGGCACTAAAACCACTGGAGTTGCTTTTTATTTATGGGCTATGACAAATATAAATAGAAAGCGGATTTCTGTCCTCTTGCCTATTGAACGTGTCCTATTGTCCCCCTAAGCTTGTGAAATCCTCCAGTAACAAAAGTCTGACCTGTAAACTGATGAAAAAGGTCATGCAATTACATTGCGTTGCTTTTAACAAATTGTATTTTGTTTTGCATTAAGAGATAAAAAAAAGATATTTACCTTGAGTTGTATAATCATTTCAACTCCTAATTTAATCTGACTAGGAAAGTGATGGGACTTGAGAGTCAGTGAGCCTCCGGCAGCTCTGGTGCACCCTCCCCTCACATCCCTCCTCTTCTGCAAGGCCAGGAAGGCTTTCAGGGGTTATGAAATAGCAGGCAGCCATTTATCACAGAATCACTCAGATTGGAAAAGACCCTTGGGATCATCATGTTCAACCATTAGCCCTACTCTACAAGTTCACCCCTAGCCCATGTCCCCCAACACCACATCCAAGCGATGTTTATATGCTTGGCTTACAGCAAAATGAACATTGCTGTTGTTATATCTGGGCAGTTAATATCCAGTAAATAGTGATAATAAATCTATGAAATTCTGTATATAGCATTACTGGCAAAATCAACTTGGATTCTCTGTGGAAAAAGGATCTCCAGAACAGAAGCAAAACCCAGCTCATTGTAAACACACCAGGATATTGGTCTTTCCCAACAACTGGCAAATAAACTCATTACTTTGGTAGCTGGAAGCTGGAGGTATATATAGGAATGAACATGTATTTTAATGTCTGTGAGAATGGTAGAGTAATGCATGTTTAGAAACTATATATGGGAGAATGAGTGAGGATCCCTGCCTCGATGACCACAGAAGGAGTGGACAGGAAGGTGTTAAAACAATACTTCAAAAAATCCCAGATGTTTGTTCTGAGGTTGCTACCTAGATCGGGCTCTTTTTGGTTTCCTTGGGACGTAAGACCACCTGTGTCTCTTCCCAGGAGCTGCTGTGCTGTCTTGACTAACAACAACTTCTGGTTTTGTTCTGACACTATTTTCATAAACCAAGCCTGTACAGTGGCTTCATGCAGCAAAAAATTTCTTCGTGGCATCCTGGAAGACTGGTAACCTTCCCAGGTGACTACGGACCTGTTACCCTGAGATCAGGCATTGTGCTGCTTCAAAATAAATATCACATGGTAAATGCAAGAGGAATACAGTGCAAACAAGATGCATCGGGGAGATAAATGGATTTCTTTAAACTGAAGAAATGCAATACTTTCTAGTTAGGACGTTTAGTACAATATTTTGCATGGTGCTGCCTCCCAGAAAATTTATTACTCCTTCTGGAGGATACAGGCTGAGAGCGATAAAAAGTGTGCTGGCAGAGCAAGTTCTGTACCTTGCACTCTCCAAGTACTCTGTAAAGTCCGTGTTACTACGAACTGCTGTGCAGCTTTACAGAACAGTCACATACTTGTAGTATGATGATCTTCGTGTACTTGCTTCTCGTGTCATTTGTGTTCAGTTAATTAACATCATAAAGTAGATTTACATACTTCAAATGGTATTGCTTCTGTTTGCAGAAATTTTGCCTCGCAGCTTCAGCCTTCACCTAATCACAAATGGGCAGAAGGATTCATGTTTTAATGTCACCTTTTCACAAGTCAACAGTTTCCTAAATAATAACACTTTTGTGAGTTTGGAGTGTATGACAGCAATTTAAAGCGTTACAAAAAAGTTTATTCACAAGTTGGTCTTTCTTCTCCTTAATAATAATGGGAACTACTCCACCTTCATTATGCCATCATAAAAACAACCAAAACATTTGGCTTTTCTACATTTGTTACTTGTGAACAGTAATGAAGCTCATCCGGTGCCTTAAACTATTTTGTGGCATGGAAGCTGTGGCCACCCCAGTTTGTCATTTTTAGGCTGGATGCTCTTAAAGCCTTCCTCTTTATTAAACAACTGAGTTGCACGTGTTATTTGTGAAATGGTTCCTTAGGTTTCTTTTCCCATTACACTTTGCCTTTCTTGAAGAGAATTTTTCTTCTATTGAATTTCTTTTGCAGTTATAACATGCAGGTAAGGCTACTGCATCTCTGTATTTGTTCATCTGCTTACTGGAGTTTTAGGTTTATCTGCATGGACTCGTCTTTTCTGTTCAGAAAAGTTATACTTGAAAAATACCATCTTAAAAGCTGTTATGAGAGATGAGAATTATTTAATAGACTCTTTTAAGCCTGTTTTCTATTTGGTTGTTTTATAAATCTGAGTAACATGACTCATGGAATGAGTATAAGTGTAATTTTATTTCATTTTGTTTGTTCTTCTTGAACTTGTCTCCCAGAATCCACAACAGATTTAGAAAATCAACAAAACATATATCTGAGTTGTGTATTACTTTGTATGCGGAATTGAACTTATTTTTGTTAAACCTTTCTGTATGTCATAAATATTTGGTGCCTCCTAGGTACCTTCTCAGGTATTCTGTTGTGAAGTTTTCAGGACAAAGCCAAGAGAACTCGCTCATCTGGCAACAGATAAACTGTTTTGTTCTTTAATTAGAAAAATATAGAGCAGATTACTATCAGACATTGTGACAAGTGTGTATATTTTCAAATGGGTATTTCAATCACTGAATACACCTATTGCTATGAAAGAGTGTATTCAATGCATCAACTTCCCAGTGCACAAACTGAAGTTTAAAAAAGATGACTTGAGATATTTCTGCTCAAAAAATAACGTGGTCTCTTATCAATTTTGTGGCAAGCCCACTAGCTAATAGCTGCAAATTGTTGTCTGAGCTGTATGCTTTGTCCTATTTTCTTTTTAACCATCACATTAGCAAATAATGAGGTCATCTATACTGTGTCCGTCACAACTCATCCAGATCTGAAGGACTTCCATTGCTTTACAATTTCCTTTTGGACTGAAACTGCACTTGATTTTTGTATGCCATTTGCTACTCAAACTGGTTTGCATGTCAAAAATCTCCACTACAACTAAGTCACATTTCTATTACACTGTTTTCCATTTCATTAATGTGCACTAGTACTTGTACGTAATACTGCATTTGTCTTAGCTTTTTGGAAGAATGGGGATTATCATGACAGGCATTATATCTGAGCTGCTTAATTTATATTTGGTCTTTGATTATCTGGCACATTATGAAGTGTTAATTTTTGCACTCATTGAAAGGTGCAAGCAGATTCACAGGAAGTTTAACCAAATCTGTAGAAATGTGGTTTTGTGCTTGTCTGACAGTATACAGCAGATGTTCTGGGTTTCCTAGACTGTGCAAATGTCCAAGAGACTTGAAAGACTTAAACTGGCATTAAAACATTTGTAAAGGGAAAGTGATTTTGGCGGTTTTGTTGTAGATACTTTAAACACTATCACTTAAAATTCCCTGAACAGGAGTGATAGCTAAGATCTAAAATCCTTCATTTGGATTTTTGGGCCCTGATAATCCAAACTTAAAGATATACACCAAGAAACGAATGCTGTTCAAACCCATTGTTTTTTCCCCTGTTTTGGGACTCTATTTGGTATGTCATAATATCCTGTACGGAGCTTTCTCGGGTATGTCACAATATCCTGTTTTCCAGGTGGATGCATGTACTACAGACCTTCCCTTCCCAAAGATAGCCTTGCACTACAAAAAAAGAGCAACTAGAAAGTCTCATGAAAACATCAGGGGTTTGCTATGAATTTTATTATATTTTTATTTTATTTTTTAATTCAAAAGCAGACTATAAGACTTCAGAAACGTTTGGGTACTTTTTGATTAAAAAAATAAGCTATAATTGATGTGTTCATTCCTCAAAATTTCTAAATCCATTAAGTGTATTTCATACTTCTGCGAAGCATTTCAGATATTACGTGTTTAGTACTTTGGGAAAGGTATGTCTTTCTCTATTAACACAATTTAAAAAACATTTGCTTCGACTGAGCCTGCTTTTCTGGCATCATATTATTGAATTTCCTTGAAGCCAGACAATCAAATGACAGGTATCTCCTGAACTGTAAAAACATCAAGAAGCTCTAGTAATTACTCATAGATGTTTTGAGACATGTAAAACTTCAATGCCTATTACTCTGGCAGCTAGATTGGCTTTTATGTTGATTTGTTGTTTGTTTTTTTGGGTTTTTTTCTCTCCTTATACCTTCAAATCGAAAAGATCCTAGAGACTCAGAGAAACTTAAAATATTTTAGCCTGTGGTTTTCTTTGTCATATAGCTGCTTTAATTTCAGGACTTTTTTTTTTCTGAATAGGTAGCCAGAAATTACTTATATAGGAGAAGTCTCCTATGCCATTTACATGTCTAGCACATTGTGTAGTTAATAAAAAAAAGTCTGGGTAGATATTTTTTACCTTGTGCTTTTAGGGAAGAGGAGGAAAAAAAGGAAAAAAATAAAAAGACAGAAAACCTCATTTAAAACAAATTAAGGAGTATTTTGCTGAACTGATTTATTTCTCTACAGCAGAACTTAGCTTAACCTTTTATTTCTCTTGCAAGAATGGCTTTGAGTGTAATTTAAACTGTCAAATGACATTTATCAAATGATGGTTTTGCCCTGTAACTGGCAAATGTCTTCCACAAAATTGATTAGCTGCTGACCTCATCCACCCTTTTCAGACCCTTCAAGGTAGATTTCAAAGAGTTGTAAAATAATCACTTCACTTTCAGTTTATACTTCAGCACAAGGCGTTTACTGTCCTGGTAGCGATTCTGCAGTGTGTTCCACATCTGGGAAGGAGAGGATGTAAATTCCTGCCTATTGCTCTGCCTGTCACCACCCCACCCGTTGTGCTTTAGCTTCGACTCCTACTCCTTGCAAAATAGGAACAGCTTTGGAAATGGCTTTTTACAGGATAATGGAATCAATAAGATAAACTTTTAGATGATTGTGCTCTGATAATCAGGAAAATGCTGTCTGGTAAGACCTGCAGGGTGTTCAGTTATCAAGAAGGTGCCAGAAGAATGAAGGGCAATAGTCTCCTAAATGTGAAATTTTATACCCCAAACACTTTTCCTCTGTTACATTCTTGTTCTGCAGCCTTTTTTTGTAAGAGCAAGCCATTAGAAGCCAATAGGCTTGCATTTGTAAGCATTAACCTACAGTAAATGAATTAACTGTGCCTTTGAAGAAGCCTGTGGCCCTGTCAGAATGGTGACTTGGTGTCTGAACTAAAAGTACTGTCTGGTATTTTTTTTTTCTTCCCCTCTTCAAAGCTCTGTGCAAGTTTCCTTGCCAAAGAAGAAACCGAGATGCAGAAAGTAAACTATGAACATAAAAATCTCAGAACTGTTAGTGGTATTAAAAGTTCAGTTCTATTTTTAGACCTCAATAATTTTGTTCTTCTGAAGTCTTTTCCACTCCCCCTTCTTCCAAAAATCCGTGTTTAAAAATACACGAGTTTGTGAAACATGCACTTGACTTTCTCTCAGAGGAACAAACCAGTTGTATCTTGCTTGTCTCGTCAGATCGGACTGCTGTGAATTCCCTTTCAGTTCAGAAAGAGAATTGGGGGATAAACAGAACTGAAGAGAAAGTAGCACTTCCATAATTTCAGCCATATCCAGCATCGGGAGGAGAAGAGATTTTCTTCTGTGTGAAACATGCCAAGAGCCCTAACTACAGCTGAGATGTTTTAGCAAGTTGTTCAGTGTGAAAACACCTCATCCTTCCATAGGTTTGGGCAGTGAGCCTGCCTGGCTGACATGTTAAATGAAAACGGTAGCTACGCTGTATGTTAAAGCTGAGATGTTAAGTACGAGAAACCGGGGTCAGAATGAAAGCTTTAAATAGGAAGAGAGTTTCAAAAGGACTCCCTAAGCATTGCAAAGTAGTCTGTGTGTGATTTGTGCTGTGCTTGGGATGAAATTTTGGACATCGATGTACATGGCTTCTTTGGTTTTTTGTACAGGGTGGGGTTTGTTTGTTGGTTTTTTGGGGTTTTTTATGAATGATACCAGCTGTAATGTGTTAACACAGGTTTCTTGCTGCAGATAGTGCTGCCTTAGTGATAGGCATCAGCTTGTATCTCTTGGAAAACAGGATCATTGTTCTGGCTCCTCTGGCTAAACATGCAATATATGCTGTAAATTGCCTTTATTATATGCTGCTTAAATATCTCATTGTCTGCTTTGCATACAAGCAATTTATTGCTGCTTATGTTCTGACAGAATGAAAACTAATGTTTAATTATGCATTGCCCTGGTAATGTGGTGTTTAGGGTGAATGTTTCTGAATTAAATAAGGGCCATTAATAATGCCTAACAATTTATGATATATTCATTGCTTGATTTCAAATCATATAAATTAGAGAAGCTTATTTGAAATGTCACCAATATAAGATGGCTTTGTGGGAACACCTCTCTGTGTGCTAATTTCAGAATCATTACCAGCTGAGTCTTACTATTTATTCAATGTCCAGTAGGCTTTTATTATTCCCTTATTTGCAGTTTAATTACAACCTCGGTTTTCCTGACAGTGTGAATTCAATGTTAAACCTGCAGGAGCAAAATGAGTTGCAATCAGTCGGGTTTTTTGTTTTTTTGGGGTTTTTTTTTTTTGCTGGAAAGCCTCCTTTTGCTTGGTCCCTCTCCCACCTGCCACAGCTCTGAGCACATCCCTGCAGACACAATTTTTTTTGTAGCAGGCATTTAAAGGGGCGATGCCAGCCCAAGGCTTGTTAAATTGTTCTGCGTCAAAGCTTGCAAATTGTGGGGAATGTCTCCATCTCACATGGTTTTATACAAATATCACAGGAGATATTTGAATAAATGACTAAAAGGGAGGTTTACTGGGTCACTTGTAGCTTGTGTGCACAAGTTTACAAATGTTATTAATAGGCATGAGGTATTTACAGGAAATATTCGTGGTTAGTGTGCAACTAATATCTCAGTCATTTACATTTAAAATAATCCATTCTCTAAGGCTATTATATGGGATTTAAATGCCTCAAAGAGATACTGATCTTTGTGTTTCAACCAAGACAAACTGCAGCAAAATTTTGCACTGACAACAACAAATTGGGACAGTTAAACACTGGAGGTCGCAGGACTAAAAGAACTTTCTCAGTAGGATGCATTTATTGTAGAGATGCTATAAATGTGGGTTCTTTTAGAAGTAATTGTAATTAAATAAATGTTTGTTCCTGAATCTTCAGCAACAAGTCAGTCCTCTGTCCAGTGGGCTCTTTCTGCTTCATTTATGCATTGTCATTATCTCTTGTGGGAAATCATTTCCTACAGTTTTTTTTATGTTCAGAAGTACTCCTTAAAGGAAAATGTGTATTTCTTATTTCTTAAGTAATTATTGCAGCTATTATACCAGTTTCTGTTGTAATTGGGAATACTGAACTTTCAGCGTCAGTCACATTTCATCTGCTATGGCTAAGGGACCTGGCTTTATTTAATGGATGACATGAAGAGATGCACATAATACTTAGCAAAGGTATCACATGCATCTTACTTAAGATTTTCTGTCACGCTTGACTTTCAAACACAGAGCAAAAAGAAGCAAAATTTTCATCTGAGATGAGTTGTAAGGCTCAAAATGTTGCCTGTGTTTCATATTTAGTGTGTCTCAGATGTGACTGTTTCTTTGCATGGTGATGACAAAGTGGAGAATTGATCTCTCTGACCTTTCCCTTTTCTCTTAGCTTTTCAAGAGCTGTTTGTGGGGGAGTTTTGGATATTGTTTCTTCTCCACCCCCACCCGCCCCATAATGTGGTTCCAGTTTCCACCAAGATCTAATGACACGGGTATTCCTTTCTGTCTTCTGTGCACTTTCCAATCTGGCCTCATCAAATCTATCTGAAAAATGTACTATTGCACAAAGAACCAGACCTTATATTTGAAAGGTTTAAATTAATTAATGGCCTGTGCCGCTGGGACGTGTCATTACTTAGCTGGTGTGCTGTATCAAAGGTCATTTCTACTGTGTGTTCATCACCTGCTTTTTTATTTTCCTGTTCTGCTAGAGAGGAATTCCCTAGAATATTAGTGAAATTACTTTTACATACCTCAAAGTTGGATGAATCTCAAAAAAACGAGAGGGAAGAAAAAAAAACATAAAAAAAAAAACCAGACCCAAACAAGCCAGAAACCAGCACCCCTCATAAAAAAAAATAAAAACAAACTCAACCCAGAAAAACCCCAAACCTTCTGCATCTTTTCTTTTCTTTTTTTTTTTTGTCTACTTTTGGGTGCTGGGGGGATGAGAGGAGTGTACACTCACATCTTGTAGGGAGCTTCCTGGGAGAAGTATTTTTGGAATTTTTGCTTACGATAAAAGAATCTCTTAAATTTGCAAACATGAGCACGTTATCCTGCCATGTAGGTGACATTTGTACAGCATACAGGCACAATTAAAACTGTGCCAGTATAGCACAAAGTTAGATATTTGCAGGATGAAAGCAAGTCTATGGATATATCAGGAAATTAAAGCAAATGCATAAGAATATTTATCAATGCAGTTTTGATAAGCTAAAATCTGAACTTGCAAGTGACTTGCTGCTATTATAGATAATCAAAGATGTGTAAATTCACCATGATTGACAATATTCAACAGAAGATATTCTTGGGATCACTTCTGGCTAGAATGTACACGTGTAGAAGTCTGCTGTTCCTCCTTTAAGCGTGGAATCTGTTGTATGTCCTGGCAATCTAAAACAGTACACGATTCTGTATAAGCAAATCTGAAGTTTCATATCTCTGTGTAATAACTTGTCCCTAGTTTTATTTGTACAACAGTGAAACTAGTCTTGGAGACTCATGAACCTGCCCTGTGGTTTCGGGGTGAGATTGGTGTATGGTGTTATCAGCTGTAGTAAAGAGCATGTATGTTAGCTGTAGTGATTCTCGATCAATGTTTGGGGGGTTTTTATGTCATATTTAATGAGGTGTCAGCATGATTTATTGGGTTTGTACAGCTGTGTTTTCAGAAATTTACGGGAGTTTCTTCTTTCTCTCCCTTTGTAAAGAGGAAAGAGCATTCTCACTACAATTCCAAGGAGCAGAGCATATTCAGCCCATCCCAAACATCTTTGTTTCCTTTCTCCACTCTGCAATATAACTGCCATGCCTCTGTCTTGAGCTTTACAGGGCTTTCCAAAGAAGCATTCTGTAAAGTAAATTCAACAGATTTTATCAGTTTTCATGTGGGCTGCAAGGATCTGAATAATAAAAATGAGACATGGCAGAGAACATTACTGAGGCTTGCAAGTACTGAAAAATGATGAGTGCCTGACCTGCCTGCTTGCATTGGTTTCTTTCCTCTAAGAGCTAAAAGGCTCCTCACTGTTTTCTTGTTTTGTTTAGCTTCAGTTCTGGAAAAGGTCATACTTGAAGCAAGTGCATTTTTCCACCCCCCCTCCAGTGTTTATAACCTATAGCTGCTTCAGTGAAGGTTTCTCCAGAAGCCTCTCTTAAACAGAATAGACAGCTAACAGCTTCCTAGTTGAAAAAAAAAAAAGAAAGTGTTGTATAAGCAGTGCTAAGAGCAGAGGAGCACCCCTGTGTTACTATATCCATCCCTGGGGCACATTTGTATTCATATAGAGTGGGGTTTCCCTCTAAACGCTATAGAAAACTGCTGAAGCAAAATGTGCTCTGCATGAGCAAGAAGATTTGACTGTGTAAATCAAGATGCGTGACCAGGGTGTAGAGCACCATAAAAACATAGGTAAAATGTATGTCATGGGTATTTGGTGACTGTTGTTGTAATGGGTATCTCTTATTCATGATTTGAAAGCACTGTTGCAAGCTAATAATTCTGTCTTATGTTCTATCATGTTTTAGTTAAAATTTACTAAAGCAAGCATAGATTAGTATATGCAGTAGTAAAAACATGCCTATAAATGAGGTAGCCGTAAAGTTGTCTGCATTTTATCATAAATAGGTGGTCAGAAGTGGATTTCAAATATATATGAAAAAGCCTAATCTTGAGAAGACTGACAGTATTTATTTCAAAGCTGGAAAGAATAGCTGGTCCCCACAAATGCAACAAAATAAGGAAAGCCTTAGAATTTTTCATCTATTTCTGAGCAAAAAAGTTAGCTATTTAAATAGTTTGTACGACTTGGAACATTCATAAAAAAATATGCCTGAATGCTGTGACTTGCATAAACTCAAATCTGAGTTCTGCACTAATATAAGAAACAAACCTCTGCTTACTGCGCCCAAAGTGTGTGCATTCACATGTAAGCAAAATTTCCTTATTTTCCATATATTTCAAGACACAGATGTGTAAGACTAACTCATGAGCTGCAAGAATAAATAGTCTTTTAAAGTAATAGCATTTGAATTATCTTCGGAAAGTGGAGCTCAGTTGACAAAACAAGAACTGTGTGTTGGGATTAAAGACCATTTTGCTGGCATCCTCATCGACCTTCCATAAAAAGTACACACCAGGTGTGCTTTGAAGCACTTTTTTTTTTTAAACTACTATAAATATGTAATGCCGTTTCTTCTTTTCCGTAGTGTCAATCTTGTGATCACATTTAATCTGGAAAGAATAAAACTACTTTTGCATTATTTGTTTATGTTCACTCCCAGGACATATACTCAAAGATTAGACTGAATAACAATTTTGTAATTAAGACACGTGCAGCATCTTTGCAAAGACATTATCCACTAAATATATTCTGTTTTCTTTAGATCAATGAACTGAGCCATGTTCAAATCCCTGTTATGTTGATGCCAGATGATTTCAAAGCATACTCAAAGATAAAGGTGGACAATCACCTTTTCAACAAGTAAGTACAAGTAACAATTCTTTGTCGAAGTGGATAGAGGCAGTGATTATTTTTATGAACTACTGTGAACTCTGTTATTTTTCAGTTCATGGGACTGAAGTTTTCATGATTAAGTTAATCCTGTGATAAACATAACCATCTGTGCTGTTCTGAAAAGCAACAGCAAGGGCTGCTGGGTAGTGTTTTCCCTCCATATGGTTTATTATTGCCTTATGAGTATCTTACATATTGAAAATGATCCTTTCTTGGTGTGATTATTTATGGCTGATGTAAGGATTTTTTGGGGGTTATCTTTTAAAATATAAATTCAGTGCATGTACTTTTTATTAAATGAAATATTTGAACAGGAATGAGAATTTAAAGTGTATATTAAAGCTGAATAATGTTCTGGGGTTTATAATCATACCAATCATATAGAAATATCCAAAAACATGAGCATCATTTATTGTAGTATCTATATCTCTTAAAAATAGAATACTCTATAAACAGTATGTACAATGCATACAAAACTATTAATGCTATATTCTGTATAACCCAACTTTTATTCAAGAATACATTTGGAAAAAGTAAGAATTCTGCTACTTTAGGTCTTCTGTTCAGTGGCAAAGGTCAAAATAACCTTTCTCACTGTACATCTGAAATTAACACTAGGATGTTAAAATTAGCTCTGTACTGAAAGAATCAAACTGTCGTGAAACTTTGGCTCTGTCAGTATTTTCTGAAGTTACAGATGGTGTAGTAAGTCTCATGTAATCCAACTGAAGTTTCACCTTTAAAGCCATTTTAGGGAAAGCATTGTTTTCAACTTTTGAGTCAAGGTTCTGAAGTCATCAAACTATAGTTCGTGTTTATTTCATCCAGTTATGTTGTAGCTTGTTATAAACAAATATGTATACATTTATTAAACGTTGTAAAGAAAAACAAAAACATCATGAGACAAAGTCTTATTAAAAAAAGTATTAGAAGTGAGATTGTAAATCTTCTTACCCTCTGCTTTGTATGGGCAGAATTGAGACAGAACACGTATGCAGGTGAATGAAGTTGATTTGGTTTTATATTCTTTCAGAGAAAACATGCCAAGTCATTTCAAATTTAAGGAATATTGTCCAATGGTTTTCCGTAATCTAAGAGAGAGGTTTGGAATTGATGATCAAGACTTTCAGGTAAGCTTGCTTTCACAATGCCTAAATGGGTAATAAATATGAAGGTTAGTAATGCTGCAGTTGTGAACAAGCAGGCCTGTATGCTGAATTAAAGTTCCTTTTCTTTTAGTCTTCCTCCGTTTTATTTTTGTATCATTTGAAGACATTCTTCCTACTCCTTCCCCCACCTGCAAGCAGAACATTTCTGCTTTACATCTTTTCCTGCCCTAGCTGTATTCTGTTTCCTATCCTTCTGCTATCTTTAGTTCTCCATGTTTCCCATTAGGGTACTTCCCAGTTATACACCGTGTTATTAAACCTGTGGGGTGATGTAACAGGAAGAAAAGATTGATGTCTGGACACTACTGGCAAGAGATATATTCAAGCAGGTCACTTAAACAACTGACATTTCAGTGCTGTGCGGGTGAGATGTGGTTTCTGAAACAGCCGCAACCCCCTCCCCTCCCCCCTTTTTATTTTTTTTTATTCCTGTGCTCTTTTTGTTTAGAAAAGTGACCTGTAGCCTAACAATTTCAGACTGCTTTATCATGTCTCCTTTTCCTGTTGTTAGGAGGATCTGGAAACATAACGCTTGCATAGAGCACACACAGCAAAATAAGAACTTGCTCTGGATTTGGCAGGATTGTTCCTTCCAGTCAAAGCTGCTTTTTGTCTTTGCAAAAGAAAGTTCTTGAACTCTGCTTCAGTCTGATTGGCCAATGCTCACTGACAATTCCCTTTTCCATTAACAGTTGGTTCCTAAAGCCCCCTGTTTCAGTCACAGGGATAATTCCTGCAGTCACACTGGAAGATGTCCTGTCCTGAAGAGCACTTGCTGTGTGACCTAGCACTGCTTCCTCTCATGTTCTTTTAAACTATTTTGATGTGGGCCACAATTGTATTTGTAGCCTGTTACTAAGGTATATTAAGAAAATGTTTAATAAATGGTTTCAAGTAGCTAAATAAATTGTACAAAATGTGTTTGTACAATAACACATCCATCTTGATACACAAGAGCAGACTGAACACTGCAGCCAAAATCTACATTGGAAGTCCTTCAACTGTCATCTTTACCAATTTTCCCCTTCCCAATATCAAGCAGTGTGTTAGAAATGCAGCAGATGGGTTAAAATGTGCTTGCAGGAGTGTAGATGGAGATTAGCTTATGGATCTCTGTATATGCAACTCTGGTAAGATGTTTTGCCAGTAGGTGGAGAAGAGGGTTGGTTTGGTTTCTTTATGTAGAGCTGTCGTGATCCTATCACATGATTTTTCATTACACCAAGACTCAGGGTAACTGTTAAAGCAGTTACATCAAATTGCATTTCTGGTTTAACTTTCTTGATGGACCAAAGAGCATCGTACTGCTGTTTGGGAAGTTACTTGATCCCTTCATACAAAGATTTCCTTTTCCTTGACAAAGAAAGAGGATCAGTGTGTCAAAGAGGAAGGACATGTGGTTGCTTCTAAATTTAAAATTATGCTGTTGGCTCATGCTTGCTGTCTTTTAGAAGATGGGATGATTACTAGGCAATCATGGTTATATTTTGTTAAATATATATTAGAGGACTTAAGATGCTGTCATTAGTTAAAACTGGCAAACTTTGCATAACCAAAAACGCTGCATTCCGCAGCACTGGGAAATGTTTACATCTGCACTGCTGTTCTACAACAGAACTTCCTGTTGTAACTGTTATACTGCTGTTTGGATTTATTAATGATATCAGTGATAAAACACTGTTAAAGGACTGTCACTAAGTGTCTGTATTTTCAGATTAAAACCAGAAATGTTTGTTTGTAATGATGTGTTTTGAGATCTTTTTATACAATGTAATGAAACAACAATCCAGAAGAAGAAAATGTAACCACATCCTGTTTTTCAATTCCCCAAAATAATGTATTAGAAAAAAAAAATTTCAATGTTATTTAGTATTTCAAGTCTATTTAGCAAAAAAAATAGGGTAGTTAATATTAATTCTGATCCAAGGGAAGGCAATGTCTGCATTCACTGCTTCCCCCCCACACCCCAGCCCAAGCAATTTATCACTCTGAACTCTTATTCTAGTGAACTGTTCTGATAATTTTTTTAATGCTAGTAGTAGTAATACATTTTGAACACAGTTTCAAATTTACATTATTTTTACAGAAATAAATTCAAGTCACGCCATGTGAAAGATAGGGATTATCCCTATTAGAAGTAGAAGTTACTTTCATTTTAATATTACATTTTCTGTGATTTTAAAAAAGGAGTCTCATGTGACAAAGGGAGACTCGTTGTATATACTTTTTTTAGATAATACTTGTCTTCAAGGAAGTTATTCCAGTGAATGTTGATTAAAATAATTGTCTTGCACTCAAAGCCAAGCACGAACTGGAAAAAGCCACTGTTAAACTGAGAAAAAGCTTATGGAAGAGATAGCAAATAACTTTCTCTGGATAGTTTTTCTTATATAATGATTTTCAGGGATTCCTAATCAATTGTGAACAATGTCACTCTGATTATTGAGCAAGGTAGGATGGGTTTAGATAAACGCAATTATCTTGTTCATTAGTCAGACACATCAGTTTAAATCAGGAAGAACATTCATTTTAAATGTTTTAGTTTTCAGAATGCTCTGCAGATATCCTTGATGAGTTGTTCCAAAGGGCAGATAGTGCTTACCCATAAGGAAGGACTAAAAAGAACCCCACCTTATGAAAAGAATTTGGTAGTGTGTGCTCCAATTACTGGGCTATACTCATTTTAATTCTTGACATTGTGCTACTTGATACAGTAATTCGGTGGACTGCTTAACACGTAGGCTTAGTTCACATGTGGAATGGTTAATATAGGGATCTTCTCTTACAGAGATCTCCTCTTAGCCCTGAAGAGAGATTTAAATCTGATGAAGTACAGTTTTTTTTTTTTCCTTCAAGTAGTCTTGACTTCAGAGTCAGGGGAATTCCTTGAATTATATATGGTTTGCACTTTACAGGGAGGCATTTCTAGTAATGGCAACTGCAATTCTGATAATGGACACCCTCCCTTCACATGATGAAAACCAAATCCTTTTCTTGAGGCATCTTTAGTCGTCTTTCCTTCATCTGTTTGTCTTTCATAGCTAGCTGGGCATCTCCAGGAGACACTTTGGTTAGTACTGAACTAGGATTAAAGTGTCATGGAGCTACATGTGTGGTTGCTAACACTGAGTGGGTTTTTTGGTGATTCGTTCTTTATTATGGGCATCAATGTAGACAATACAATATGAAGTCAGTTAAACCTTGAGTTTTACGCAAAAATTGCCTATAGAAACTTGGTATGACAAAGTAAGTCTTCAATCTAGGTTAAGAAACTTTGTTCTTAAGAAAAAAAAAATCTTTTATAAGACCCCAATCTTTTCTTCTTGGTAATCACATAATACTACGATATTTATTGCATCAAATTAAAATATGGCTGTTTTTTCTTGGAAGGAGGGACACAAGGGATGGTTAGCAGTATGAATCAAAATCGTATTTGAATAACAGAAAAAAATTAAAACCATTTTAACTGCTTATATAGACTATAAATTATCAAAGGAAAAGAGATTATGGTTTTGCCTTGTGCTGCTGGATGTTACAAGTACGTACATATGGATCTCAGATTGAAGATAATTTTTTAAGTGTCACAGTAATTCCACAAGCCAGAGCATTAAATAGTAACAGATTTTTGCCTTGATAGGGTAAATTATCTTGATCATGTATTTTTGGTAGTGTCTTCTTACTTCATTGAAAAAGAATCCTTAATTCTTAAGGTCTTCCTAACATTGACAGGGAAATACTTGCGAGCATTAACTGTTCCTGGCAGAAAAGAATAGATTTGATTAGAAAACAGATCTCAGAAAATAAATCCCTCACTCAAGTCCTAAATTAATTTTTAATTTCTGCATTCCCCCTCAATTTTAGATATTGGTTATGCAAAGGGTATTGTATGGAAACATCTCCATTTTCCCAAAATATATGGGATAGCTGTTGTCTCAACTCGGCTGAAATAAGTTGTTATTTTATAAAATCTTCTGTCAGAAGAATTACAGGACTAGATTCTGTAAACAGCAAAATTAGGAGAGATTAACAGACAAGTAGCTAGTTTAACACCCCCAACAAACTCCAGAAAAATGGAATCTACTACTGTTTTAAATGCTTCTGATGCTGTTACTCTGGAAAGGGAAGCTTATTTTACTATGCTCCAACACATCTGTTCTTGCTTAAAGTTATTGCTGAATACTACATCTGGATTCTGCTAGGCCAAAGAGGGAGACTGGGTTCTTGCCCAGTAAAATACAATTGCTCATACCAGAAGGCACCAGTGTCCAAGTGAACCTAATGAGCCTTCTGCTGGGGATGGGGGAAAGCATATCTGATTTCCCTTAAAGTTTTTAGTATTTGGTGTAATAGGAGACATGCTCAGCTCTGACTTTGCCTGTCCAAAGGAACAGTTTGTTAGAGATTCTCTGCACAGGACAAAGAATTCACAAAAAACTTTTAGTGGACAGTCTGTAAGCTCACTCTAATTTAGAGATGCTTGCTATTTCCCAGCGTGCTTTTTTCTGTATAAAAGATTAAAATCTAAAATGAAAATTGAGAATTCCTGCTTTTAAGCATTTTATCTAATAACCGTACTAATGCAGTATCTTTCACTCTTCCTGATACGGGTGTCTCCTTAATTTTGATCTCACAGCTTTCTATACAGAAGGATTTATAATCCAGGCTCTAATATGGCATCAGGAAAGCAACACAAATTCTAGGTTAATTTTCCAGAAGTCATCCTTTAATGTAATTTTCTTTTTAAGTATATAAACTTCAAATCACCAAAATTGTTGTCAACCTGTGAATATTTATGCTCATTTTGTGTGATTTATCCAATCTGAACACATCAGATTAAGAGCTTAAAAACTATTTTACAGTCTGAAGTGATCTGTTTCTTCAGACAAATATTAATCAGAGCTCTCTGCTGGTGCTTCTGCACTGAAATTCATGTCTCTGGTTTTTGGCCTTCGGTTTGGGAAGGAGTGAGCCACCTGTAGTATCAAAGTATAGACAACAAAGTCAGCAATAAATACATCATCAACAAATATGTTAGGAGTTGGATCTTCTTCCTAAGACATCATATTTTCATGAAATGTTTAATAAAATGCATTTAAAAAAATCCTAGAAGCAAGAAGAGTCTTGAAAAGAAAATTCCTGTGCTGGTGATTTTAGCATGGGAAGTCTGTCAGTACATAAAATGTTCTTGAGCTCGACTGTATGGTGAGTTTCTGGTAGCAAAGTATGCAGCTTGTGGATCGCAAATGGACGTTGGCACCAAGATGCTGTTGCTCTGGAAAGGGAAGCTTATTTTACTATGCTCCAACACCAAGAGCACCAAGATGTGCAGAACTGCTGATGTCTTGTTTGATGTGGGCATAGGCAGTAGCAGTAGTAACCTGTTGAGCCAGCCGTACTAACAAAAAATGGGACATTAGTGGTCTTTCCAGCATATACAAAAGTGAAGTTTGTAATCAGAGTATTATGTTCTAGGAGTTGAAGACCCCAAATAAGAGTTTAGTGACCATGGGACTTAACATTAGCATGTGTGGCAACAGAAATATTAACCTGTGGTTTCTCTTAGTTTTCCTGAGAGAAATCATGTAATTCACCTTGCCTAAACTATTATTCACAATTGTGTATTCAAACTAGAAAAAAGTAATTTAGCATGTGCTGGCAAAGTGAAAACAATGAGCTGATAGGTGTTCCGTGAGCTCTTAGGGAGATAGCTGCTGAAATGGAGGTATCAAACCAAGCTTCGCAGAGTCAAAGGGGAGAGGCTCCCAGAAAGAGCCCTAACTTTTTCCAAAGCAAGTGCATGCCCTAAGCTGACCCCTCCAAATAGAGACTTAGTCTTAATAGGGTAACTTTATTTAGGAAAGAATCACATGTTTTATTCCTTAAACTCTCATTTGACCAAGTCAAGGAACTGATAACCTTTCTCCTAAAAGGATAGCTTACAGAAAAAAAAAAAGGGGGGGGGGGGGGGGGGTGGGAAAAGTGATGCTTTTTAGGGTCCTTGCGGTGTAAATAAGGACTTACCACAAACAAACATTCAC
>JANVCC010000048.1:8487438-8687489 GCA_025345505.1 Todiramphus chloris collaris
GGGGGGGGGGGAAGAAAAAGTTGGTATATTGCTGTTCTCTGACAAATATTATGCTTTCACCAGAGTAATCACTCCCTGAGTACCAAATTTGCTTATAAGTGTTCATAGGTGTCCAGAGTGTGCACATCCACATCTTAGCAAAATCATAGAGATGACTCTATCTCTAATGGGTGTACCCCAGGACCAGTGGTGTCCCATTTTCATCTTTTGGAGGTCCCATGCTATTCAACACAGGTCTTTTGAGAGCCTTGCTTTGGAGCTGACAAGGAACCACTGTGTGATATTGCCCATGCAGCTGCCAAAGGCAGGGGGAGGTCATCCCACTGACTGTGCTTGTAGCGTGTGTTACTGGTCAGGTATGCTTTGCTCCATGCCACACTTAATTAAACATGTGTCAGTGTCAGAGATTAGTGTTTCTTGATCATGTTCCTTCATCAGTGTTCTAGTCGTAAACCTGCTTAGTGGTAGAATGCACAGTGCCAGCATACAAAGTAAACCCAAAAGATTTTCCTACCTCCCCATGACAAACCCATGATGCTTCTGCTGTTACATGAAAACAGTAGCGCTTTGCTTTTCTTCTCTCTAGAAATCACTGGCAGAACACTGTCCTGAACATGATCCCAGAACTGGGCTGCTTGTCTTGGATAACAACAAAGCAACTTGGAGCATCTCTGGCCGTTTGTATGACATGGAGTCTCTCCAATATGCTGCTTAATCAGTTATCCAGGTCTAACTGATTCACATCCGTAGTTCGTGAGGTCTTGTAAGAAGGAAAAAAAAATGGTTGAGGTGAATAGATTTGGTTTACATGGCAAGGATTTTGTAGTGGAAGGGGCTGCAGGGTTGGCTTCTGTGAGAAGCTGCTAGAAGCTTTCCCCTGTGTCTGCTGGAGCCAGTGTCAGCTGGTTTCCAGATGGACCTGCCACTGGGCAAGTCTGAGCCCATCAGCAGTGGTGCTAGCTCCTCTAGAATAACATACTTAAAGGCGGGGAAAACCTGTGCAATTGCAGCTGGAGAGAGGAGTGAGAATGCAGACACGAAGGCCAGTGAGGAAGGAGAGTGAAGAGGTGCTCCAGGTGCCAGAGTAGAGATTCCCCTACAGCCCATGGTGCAGCAGGCTGTCCCCCTGCAGCCCAAGGGGGTTAATGGTGGAGCAGATATCTACCCCAGTCTGTGGAGGACCCCACACTGGAGCAGGTGAATGCCTGAAGGAGGCTGTGACCTTATGGGAAACCTATGCTGCAGCAGGCTCCTGGCAGGAGCAGTGAACCTGTGGAGAGAAAGAGGAGCCCATGCTGGAGCACGCTTGCTGGCAGGACTTGTGACCCCGTGGGGGAATGATGCTGGGCAGTCTGTTCCTGAAGGAGTGCACCCTGTGGAAGGGATTCACCCTGGAACAGTTCATGAAGAACTACAGCTTGTGGGAAGGACTCATGTTGGAGAAGTTCATGGAGGACTGTCTCCCATGGGAGGGACCCTGTGCTGGAGCAGGGGAAGAGTGTGAGGAGTCCTCTCCCCTGGGAGAAAGAGCAGCAGAGACAATGTGTGATGAACTGACCACAGTGCCCATTTCTCATTCCCCTGTGCCACTGGAAGGGATGAGATAGAGAAATATAGACTTAAGCCCAGGAAGAAGGGAGGAGTTAAGGGAAGGAGTTTTAAGCTTTAGTTTTTATTTTGCATTCCCCTACTCTGATTTGATGGTACTAAATTCATTTTCCTAGGTTGAGTGTTTTGCCCGTAACAGTAGTTGGTGAGTGACCTCTCCCTGTCCTATCTTCAGCACATGAGCCTTTCATTATGTTTTTTCTCCTCCGTCCAGCTGAGGAGGGTAGTGATAGAGGAACTTTGGTGGGCACCTGGCATCCAGCCAGGGTCAACCCAACACAGGGGAGCTGTAAGCTTGTCATCGTGAGGAGCCGTGCGTGGGACAGGCAGCACCACTGTAACTGCTGTCACAGAACAGCCAGACTATGTGTACATAATTTTCTAACAGAGATGAACCACTGCCAGGTTTTTCCTCTGACCTATGATTTCAGTCATCACAGAGCATCATCTGTGCACTTGTTTTTGCCTATTCATTCATGCAGAGCTTGCCCAGAGGCAGTCTTAAATAGCTGGGGATGTGATCTGATTTGTCTTTAGGGTATGCTGGGCTCGTGAAGCTCATTTTGGAGTTCCGTGACTTTCAGATGAGATCACAGTACCAGAAACCGTTGTTTGCCTTTTGTCCAGACATTGTGATACGGGAAAGATGTAAATCAATGAGAAGTTGTTAAGCTCGTTGGTTTGAAAGACTACTGTTCTAAAGCTCTCCATGCTTTATCGCCAGAATTTTCCTATTGCCCTTTTTCTCTATTTTAGCAAAAGCTCTGACTCAGTGACAATTTAGGCTCCCTTTTTAGATTAGTTGCATGAAGTATTTGTATTGCATCCAACACGTAGCTCACGTGCTCAAAGTTTCTAAAATATAATCTTGTCTGCAAAAGTAGCAGTTAGAAAACAATGACATTTACATTAGATGTGCAAGAGATTAGAATGAGCTAATTAAATTGACCTTTAAATCTCTCCACCCTCTTGGAGGCTGTGGCTAATCCTTGGCCTCCCACTGCGGAGATAAATATCCGTGCTGTGAACGTTTTAAGCAAAGCGGGCAGAGGAGGAAGAGCCTCACCAGCAGTTCAGCTTTGAAGAGGAAGGCAATACTTTGCCAGTTATAAATACAGCTTGTAATTATGGAGGAATGAGGGGACAAGCTTTTCCTGTACCTTAGTGGCTCATCTCTGTGTGTTTTCCTCACAAAAAAAAAAAGCTGTCAAAAATAGCTCCAAACTGCTTGACTTGTTGCTCTCAGAAACAACCAAGGTCTCTCTGGAGAACACTTTATGTTGTTTTATATCTGGTATTGGTATAACTAGCACTATCAATAATTGCTGTTACTCCCATTACAGACTACTTATGATGGGCTGCTATTTTTATTGACCCATGTGCAAGGTAAAAATAGACTTCCAAAGGCTAAAGCACTAGGTGGTGTTTTAGCTGCCTAAGGACTCTTGAGGATGCCTCTTACAAAGTATTTGGCTTGACATTTTGTGACTTTGATTTTTAAAATGCCAATTATTGTGAGGCTTTATAATTCCATAAATAGGTGATTAAATTGGCAATAATCCATTTAATTGTCAGTAAGCAATTGACATTTCATATAGCAAAAACTTGCTAGGAGATGCAAAACCTGTCCGAATGGCAGAGTGGGATAAAGACAAGGATTTTTTACAAAACCCACTTTGATCACCTGGCTTTCTGATCTTGCCCGAATGAGGTGCCTTTTAATATGGTCAGATGAATAGTTACATGGATAAAAAACAGTGCAGAACTACAGAGGTGAAAGCTACCTTCAGGGAGATACTAGCTCTGAGAAGGAACAACAGGTCAAAAAGGACAAGAATTTAGCACTAGTGTGAGCTCCTGACCAGGAGTAACTGCACCCTTGGTGGATAAATTGGAAGACTGGAAAAAACTTAACTTTTTCAAACATCTGCTTATTTTATACATGAAGCAAAAATTTTCTATAGTTTTGGAGCTACTTATCTTAAAAAAGATGTTGCAAATCCAGATATAAAAAAAAAGTACAAATAAATGTCATCAAAGGTGATAAGGACATAGAGAATACCTTGTGTAGGAGTGACAAGAGTTTGACCTGCTGCACTTGAAAAAGTTAGAATTGAGAAGTATTTGAGCATCCTTGCAGAAAAACAATACTAGATACTCTAGGAAAGAATAAATAAGAATGACTGGAAAAGGGAATAATTAAAATTCAAAATGGGACACCTTTTCATCAACATGAATTATTAAATATAAAAAAAAAAAAAACCCTACAGGGGCAAGTCTTGGTCTTTTGTACTTAGAAAAATCAAGACTGCCTTTCTGGAAGTTGTTTCTTGACCAAAACCAGAGATTGGAGTTCAGCTTAGGAATGGCTGGGTGAAATGAACTGGCTTCTGATGGGTGGCAGTTGTGTTGGATTCTAGTTTATTACTGTTGAAGGCTCCAGAAAAGCTCCTGTGAACTTCAAAGAATCAGGTGGATCAGGTCCTAAGAGCACCTGTGGGGGGAATTAAAAAACAGAAATTTACTTACCTAATAAAACTCTGCACAAATTGCTGAGAGTTTGGGAAAGAGATGCCAAGGGAAGATAGCAGGTCTACACTATAACTAAATCATATTTCAGCTAATATGCCAAAAAAAAATGCTCTTCTTGGATGAAATTATGTGTAATCTAGGTGTGCTGATTAACTTTTTCTATCAAGAACTCATTGGGAAATTCATAGAATTATATAATGGTATGAGTTGGAAGGGACCTTTAAAGGTTATCTAGTCCAACCCTCCTGCAGTGAGCAAGGACATCTTGAACTAAATCAGGTTGCTCAGAAGCCCCATCCAGCCTGACCTGGAACGTTTGCAGGGATGGGGCATCTACCACCTCTCTGGACAAGTTGATTCAGTGTCTCACCACCCTTATATTAAAAAAATTCTTCCTTATATCTAGTCTAAAATTCGCATCTAAGTTTAAAACCATTATCCCTAGTTCTGCCACGACAGACTCTGATAAAAAGACTGTCCCCATATTTCTTATAGGCCCCCTTTAAGTACTGAAAGGTGGCAGTAAAGTCTCCCTGGAACCTTCTCTTCCTCAGGCTGTACAGCTCGAACTCTCTCAGCCTTTCTTCATAGAGGTGTTCCAGCCCTCTGACTGTTTTTCTGGCCCTCCTCAGGACCTGTTCCATCAGGTTCATGTCCTTGTGCTGAGGGCTCCAGAGCTGGACACAGCACTCTAGGCGAGGTCTTGCCAGAGTAGAGGGGCAAAAATCACTTCCCTTGACCTGCTGGACACACTTCTTTTGATGCAGCCCAGGATGCAGTTGGCCTTCTGAGATGCGAGCTAATATTGCCAGCTCATGTCCAGCTTTTCATCCACTAGTACTACCAAGTTCTTCTCCACAGGACTGCTCTCAATCCCATCATCCCTCAGCCTGTATTGATACCGTGATTTGCCCCAGCCCAGTTGCAGGACCTTGCACTTGGCCTTGCTGAACCACATGAGGGCTCACCTGCCCAGGTCCCTCTGGATGGTGTCCTGTCCCGCGTGTCAACCCTGCCACTCAGCTTGGTGTCATCTGCAAACTTTCTGAGAGTGCACTCAATCCAACTGTCTATGTCACTGATGAAGGTACTAAACAGCACTGGTCCCAGTACAGATCCCTGAGGGACATCACTTGTCACCAGTCTCCATCTGAACGCTGAGCTGTTGACCCCTACTCTCTGGATTACGACCATCCAAACAATTCATCGTCCACTGAACAGTCCACCCATCAAATCCATATCTCTTTGATTTAGAGAGGGATGTTGTGGAGAGTCAAGTCAAAATGCCTTACAAGAGTCCAGATAGATGTCACTCATAGCTCTTCCGTTGAAATACTACTACATGATGTAGTTTTTGTATATTTAAAGCTGTGTTTTTATTATTTTATCATAAATGAATCCTCTGGTACGGGACAAATTCTTTTCTGTTTGTAGTCTCTCAGCATTGAAGACCAGATGAGTATTTCTGTTCACCTGTTACTCAGTTAAATAGAGGTGATATTTTTTTTTATATTGATTTTGTGTAAGGGCAGTGTGACTTCCAGACAGTGATTTCTCACAGGGAAACTGTTTATGAGAAGGAGGGAGGTATGTGAAAGAGAAATTTATCTAGCAGAGGTATCTCTGAGCTTGACATGTTAAATGTGTCTTGAGTTGTATAAGTAATTACACAAGTAATTTAGCGTAGTCTTTGAATGACCTCATAAAAGTATTCACTCTTTAAAAGAACAAAACCTTTTCTTTCTCCTGAGACCAAAAAACCAGCAGGCACAAGATTAAAACTTCACAAATGAGAAGTGAATGGGGAATTGGCAGAGCATGCCCACGTGGAGCAGGAGACTCGCAGTCACTTGCTCACCGAAGCTGTTCAGTGGCACAGGATGAGTGTGGCTGAGAGATGCTTTCATTGTGCCAGAGGACCGAGGCACACCGTGGCAGAGTTGGACAAAGCTGGGAAAGTCTGAAGGGGACAGGGCAATGTGATAATTTTTTTTTTCTTGGAGTTTTGTGTTCAGTAATGCTATTACATAAGCAGGAGGGTTTTATTAACTTAAGGCTATTGCTCCAGTGTTGTACAGCTGGGTACATGCTCCACTGGTTCCTGACCCAACGTGAACGTGCTGTGTAGTAGTAGTAGTAAGTGATGGTAAAAGCGTTGTTAGATCATAGATCGTACAAACATGTATCTTTTGGAGGGTAAGAGTCTGGCAGATTTTTGTCTGTATCTGAAGGATATCCTCCCTGTTCCTGCTTTGTGGCTCATAGATCTATGCTAAGTGAGGAGTGGCTCGTTTCCCATCTGCTCATATTCCACTTAGTCTTCCCCTAATTAAGAAGCAGAGCCAGAGGGAATTCAATCTGGTATTTGCCATGATCTATCTCTGTCTCTCCTTTCCCCCTCCCTCAACACCACTTACATTTTCCTTTCAGAAAAAGGAGATGCTTGAGTTTCATTCTTTATTTCCTTCCCCATCAGACACCTCACCTAAGGAGGAGATACTGTTGCTGGGGATGGAGGTGGGTCTCCCTTGGCCAAGTTTAACGCTGAACAAGGAAGCAGAGGAAAAGCCCTGTGCTGCTCTCTTTAGGCAGGTTCAATCAGCTTTTCTTCCAAGGCACTTGTGCACAGATGTCTCCAGAACTAATTTTACTCACTTGTACTAATCATCACTTAAATTTATCTGTCTTCTGGCAGAAGTCATCTGGATCACAGGACTGTTTTACCATGTACTTTCTCACAAAAATGCATTTGACAGTAAGAGGCAAGTCTATACAGGGCATCCGATAGCAGTCCGAGCTACAGGGTGCTGCAGTTCTCATAAATGCATATTTCCAATCTGTCTGATGAGCACTACTATATAACTTTCTTATTGTCTGCATCAGGGTACAGGATTGACTTAAACTTGGGTTAAATAACCTCAGAATGCATTAAACTTTTTTACTTACCCAGAATGTCTAAAGTCTAATTTTAAGAGATAACCCTACAAACTTGCTTCAGTCTTTGTGGTGTAAATTGCATATTGGATGTCACATGTGGTGTTACTGATGTTTTTGTGTGATTACTTACCAGTTACAGCTCTACTCGTGACTGAGCTTCGAAGTGGCTTAAGTGCAGGATCTTCTTTTCCATTTTGTGTCTTAACTTACAAGAGAAACATTTTCCAAAAAAGAATCTTTTTCATTTCTGATAATTGTACTGTTAATTTGTTAGTATCCGTCAGAGTTGAATGAGGCGCAAAATGCTTTGATTTCTACTTAACAGTCTGGGTCAAACAGCTAAGTTGGCTTCACCTACATCAAAAGGGAAGGGTCTTAGTGGTTTTAAATTGCCCTATTGTTTCATCTTTGAAGCCCCTAAATTCTTCCAGTTTGATCCTTTCAGTGAAGCTGTTCCATGATCTTGCTTGATAATGATGATTTACCAGCGCAAGCCAATCCTTGTCATCCCTTAAAGATGCGTAGTTGTTGTGATCAGGCAAAAGCAGACGTATTTTACTGAAGACTGGCTATAAACAAATATAACTAGTATAGCTGAGAGGTAAGGTATTCTGTGTGGTACCTGGAAGCTTTACTTCAGAAGGAGTTTGAACTTCTCACTGGTCACAGAAGTGTGAGTTAACCATGACAAATAAAAATGTCCACAGGCAAAGCTTGGCCATGCATTTATCAGCACAAGAAAGTGGTTATGTAGTTACTAGTAATCAGCACAATACAATGTAATTAGTTTTATTTTTTCAGATTTTTTTAAACCATACTTATTTAATACGCTTATGCAAGTATCAAAAGAAAACACAGTAAGTAATATTAAATGTTCTCTATGTTCCACTTTGTTGCAGAGTTCGAAGGAACTACTTTCTGTATCTCAAGAGAGCATTATACTGAAAGAGTTACCACAGGAGTTGAGAGTTAGTAAAAATAAAGTGTCAAAGAGGTTGTTTAATTAGAGATTCATTTCATCTTAAACATGTTTAATGTTTAAACATCTGATCTTAAACTCTAATTTATTACTAGAGTTGGCTGCTGTAGAGAGGGCATTTGGATTATCTATGTATGTATGGAAAGGTGCTGCTTAGCATGAAGTTGGTTGGTTTATTCTAACAAATTAATATGCATGTGGTAAATGATAGCTCTATGCATTCTTAATTAAGATTGATATAGATAACATAATAAAATAGCTATCTACTGAAAAATAAATGCATCACCATTCCTAACCCATTAAAGCATTAAGACGCAGTAAAATGTGTGTTAAATAATTATCTACAGATATATTCTCTTGTTAGCAAAATTTTTGGTATCATAGTTGTATTTGCAAATTAACTTATCAGTATAGTCAGCAATCAGGCAGAATTAGTTTTCATTAGAAAAAAAAAGGTATTGCTGGAAAAAACAAGAATCGGTAAAAAGAGACTTTACGGGGTTTCCTCCAGTTGATTTAAAATATGCTAAATTTATTAATTTCTCTTTGAATCTGACTAGTTTCTGGGGTTTTTTTTTCTCTAGTTTGATCTGTAATTAAAGCATGATAAAAGGAGTACAAGTTGATTCAGTCTCTTAGTATAACAGCTTTTTTTTTTTTAAAGTCATCTTAAATCTTCTGTTAGGATCTTTTTAAGTCACTTCCCTGGTCCTGCTGGCCACACTATTTCTGATACAGGCCAGGATGCTGTTGGCCTTCTTGGGCACACTGCGGGCTCACCAGAACCCCCAGGTATTTTTCCACCAGGCAGCTTTCCAGCCACTCCTCCCTGAGTCTGTAGCATTGCCTGGGGTGTTTGTGACCCAAGTGCAGGACCTGGCACTTGGTCTTGTTAAGCTTCATACCATTGGCCTTGGCCCATCGATCCAACCTGTTCACATCCCTCTGTAGAACCTTCCTACTCTCATGGGTGTCAACACATCCTCCTAACTTGGTGTCATCTGCAAAGTTACTGAGGGTGCCCTCGTTCCTCTAATCCAGATCATTGAAGAAGATATTAAACAGGACTGGGCCCAGTACTGAGCCCTGGGGGACACCACTTGTGACTGGTTGCCAACTGGATTTAACTTCATTCACCACAACTCTCTGGGCCTGACCATCCAGACAGTTTTTACCCAGCAAAGTGTACGCTCGTCTAAGCCACAAGCAGCCAGTTTGTCCAGGAGAATGCCTTGAGAAGCAGTGTCAAAGGCTTTACTAATGTGTAGGTAGACAACGTCCACAACTTTTCCCTTGTCCCCTAAGCAGGTCATCTTGTCATAGAAAGAGAGCAGGGTAGTCAGACAGGACCAGCCTTTCATAAACCCATGCTGACCGGGCCTCATTGCCTGGTTGTCCTCTACGTGACGCAGGGTGATGCTCAAGATGATCTGCTCTATAACCTTCCCTGGCACTGAGGCCAGACTGACATGTCTATAGTTCCCTGGATCCTCCTTTTGGCCCTTCTTGTAGATGAGTGTCATATTTGCTAACCTCCAGTCCACTGGAATCTCTCTGGTTAGGTGGGACTGCCGATAAATGATGGGAATTCTTTTGACTTTTTGGTGAGCACTTCTGACAGCTTCTTCAGTACCCTTGGGTGGATCCCACCCAGCCCCATAGACTTGTGTTTGTCTCAGTGGTGCAGCAGGTCACTGACCCTTTCCCCGTGGATTATGGGGGCTCCATTCTGCTCCCCATTTCTTCCAGTTCATGGGGGCTGGAGATGTAGAGAAGGTCTTGTTATTAAAGACCAAGACAAAGGTGGCATTCAGTGCCTCAGCCTTTGTCATTATGTTCTCTCCCACGTCTTGCCCCACCATGTGAGAAAAATATCTGAATAAATTTGTGGGGTTTTTGATGAATTGCTACTAGAATATACTTGCATACTAGATACTCCTGGTGGATATTCCCTCTGGGTAGTGGGATGACAGCAGGTTCCTGAAAGCAGTAAGATATTTATTTTGCGACCTAACACTTAGAAGAGCTCTCCTGTAAATAGCGCTTATGAAGACAAAAAGACACAGTTTAAAAGAGAAAATGGTTATAGAAATGACATTTGGAAGGTTTGAACTCAGAAGTGGCTGGTTTTGTCCTTTTCTGGCTACAAAATTAGTAACAGCTTCAGCAACTGAAAAGTCCAAAGAAGCATCTCCTATGTGTTGTATCTCAGTCGAGACATTGTTCACAAGATATTTCATTTGTACCAAGTACTTCTAGGTCTGAATTTCACTCAAATCTGACAAGGCTTTTGATGAAAAATGTTAAAATACACCTTAAGAGTATTTGAAATTTTGGAGAATAATGTTAGGTTAGGTCCTTCTTCCCATCTTCCTTCTTTCCTTCCTCCTTCAGAGGCTGTGGCAGACTAGCAACTGCACTTTTTTGCAGCTTTTTGTGTCGAAACAACTTAAGTCTCTGACCCCAGTTAATTGCTTTCAAGGTTTATACTGCATGGCTTATGTTATGACAACTATGGTTCTCTGGGAAAAATGCATTCAGAAAACTGTGGTTACTGCTTTATTGCAATAGTTAACCTCAGAATAATGCACATTTTTCTGCTGGAAACAGTAACAAATAATTACCCATTAGTACTATTACAACTGAATTACAGCTTAATAACTTAGCAGTAGTTTAATTCACTACATACACTAATGATGATCCATGCATTAGGTTTTTTTTTAAACTAAAAATAGTGTTACATGATATTTTCTAGTTTGAGATGAGGGTAACTGAATTTGCACAATTTTCTTTAACTTCTATTATCAATTTTTTTATCTTCAACTATTGCATATACGCGCTGGAAACAAAGCCGAGTCCTGACTTTAGAACAGAGAGGGGTTCTACAGAGGTTGGTTTCTAATTCTTTACGATTTAATTTGAAAATTAATGGAGTACTGATACCATTTGATCCATTTATGGTATCTGTTCCCTGAATAGACCGCTGCATAAAATCATCTCAGTGGTGAGAAATGAATTTGAATAGGAAATCTGAAAACAGGTAAAATAGGTAAAGAAAACTGCAGTAATACTTAAATTCCCTCCTCTAGTATCTTCAATACCATGTGAAGTGATGGTGTATCAGGACTCACATTTGTTAAAACTTGCTGTCCAAATGCCAGTGCAAAGAAGGAACTGAGTCTGCAATGGTTGTCCCTAAAGCTCTGTTCTTACCAGTCTAGAAGAATTGTTTATTTATAAGCATTAGGGAAACACCCTTTCTGTAGTGAACAAAGAGGATGATGGAGAAAGACATCACTTTTTATCATACATATTAGTTATGATTCTAGTTCATTGTACAAGCCCAGAAATATACAGGGAGAAGTGCACAACGATTTCTTTTTCCTACATGTCTTAATTAAGGTTTTCATTCTAATAAGACCTTGTGGAGCTGTGTGCTTTTAGGTGATTTACTGTCATACCTACTGTTCCTGAGTATTTCAGCTGAAAAAAGTAACCTTGTGGGAAAATGTTTTTATTTCATATTAAACTGGTTTCAGAAAGCATCCCACATTTGGGATAAGATTGAACTGTGCTGAAGGCCTGTTGAAGTCAATGGGTCTCCAAAGTATGGAGACATAATTGTATGTGTCAAGTGCCTTCTTAAACTGGAGCTGTAGTTGCTGCCATCTCTTGGTTGAGGTTATTACCTTATAGTAATTATTGACCTTCTGTCACTGGGGTTGAATCTGTGTGTCCAGCATATGACAAAGTCCATAGAGCTTGTGAACAGATTTATGAGTTATAAAACATCCAAATAAGACATAGCTCCTATAAAAATAAATTTGGGGGGTTTGGTACCCGCTTACAGAAAACTGAGTCTATTTGTAATTACTTTCTGAAAAGCACCATCATTATTCCAGTGGAAATCTGTTTTGTGACGGAGTTCAGTGTGCCTTGTCAAGCCACGTGAACATGTCATGTTCAGCTTGAGCTGAACTTCTGCTGTTTAGGAACTTGCAACATTAACATGCAACATTAACATACAACATTTTCTGAAAATTTTCTGTGAATATGGCTTTTCTTCTAGCAGGGAGGATGTTGCACTATGTGAGTGTGTAATGAGGGGTGACAGCAGGAGCTGGGATTTTCTGCTACCAGTAGGGATATACCAAATGGGTATTGCAAGTTTATTTCACAAACATAGAAGTTTTCCAGCAGTCTGTAACTAACTTGTTTAATATTTTCAGAGTGTGGTCCATTTTAATGGAAGTACACATGGTGTGTAAGAAAATCACTGTTTTCTCATAGATGTGCTTGTGCTGTTGCTACTTATTTAAAACAAAAAAAAATTCAAGTATGTAACAATTAGTATAAACTCTTACTGCTAAAGAAAGATGTTTCCAGACAAAAGCAAGTTGTTATACTTTGTCTGATTTATTTTTAAATATAAAGAAATCCAGTATGAATACTTCTTTTCTGACAAAAGCAGGCAGCTTCTTCTGCTACTGTTGAAGAACAAGTGGTCTCGAGCTTCAGTCCAAAAATGGTTGCTAATCTCTAGCAGTTTTTCTTCAAATTACTCTACAGTCATTAATTAATCTTCCCCTTTTGAGTTTGTAGGAAGGCAGGCCTATTTTACAAGAGGAGATACGGTACACTAGTATTGCTTAACACTAGATATGAAATCATTAGGATAATTCTGGTACTAAAACTCTGAAATCTTGCTGTGATCTTGTTTATGTACCATGATCTTGTTTAGGTACCAGACCACATTGGCTCAAGAGCAAATCCCACTCAGTTTTGAAGCGATGCTGTTACTATGAATGAATGCTCTATTTATAGTTATTGTGGTATAATACAGTTTTCCTTTTGGTTTTTTAACTGTATGGTTTCTTCCCAGAAGCAACAGTGTGATAAATCCTCATTCAGCACTGAGAATGACTTTTGAACCAGTACCTTCCCCCTAACATTCTCTTGTTCTCAGAATTTAAAGTGACTGTCAAGATAATACTGTCCACATTTACATGCTTTGCATAAATCATCTCATTTAAAAATAATTACAAGTTTCTTCTAATTAAAAATTTGCGTATATTTGTCTGATTTGACATTTGTTTTGTTTTCAATCAATTGACAGAATTCATTGACGAGAAGTGCACCCCTTGCCAATGATTCCCAAGCACGCAGTGGTGCCCGCTTTCATACGTCTTACGACAAAAGGTATATCATCAAAACTATAACAAGTGAAGATGTAGCAGAAATGCACAACATACTGAAGAAATACCATCAGGTAATACACCAGTTATCAGAATGTGGGCTCTCTTCTTAAATATTATAACGCTAATCTTTTTTAGAGTGCTAAAACTTTGAAATGAAAATTATGGAAAAAGAGTTGCTTCAGACTTTTCCCTTTTTGCATGAGCATTTTATTATTTGTCTGCAATTCACAAGGCTGCACTTTTCTAAATATCTAAGCTAGCTTTAAGTAAAACTACATACTAGCTTGGAAGCCATAAGCTCCTTCTTATTAGGAAGATGATGTTCCTTTCATCTAGTGGACTCCAAGGCTTGAAGCTATTTTATTCTGGGCTAGCTTGGAGATGTCTGTGTTCATGTACATGAATGATGCAGGTGACTTCTCTTTTTCCTGGCCTTACAACTCAATGTTCTGTGTTTCATTAAGAACATGTTTCAAACAATTAAAGTTGTATTGTATGACAAATGGAAAATTGGATTGTAATTAATGTAAAATTTCTGCTAATAAAAGCACAAGTTTTGCCGATGTAAATTTCTATAAACAACAATAAAGTCAAAAGCGAACAGTGAAGATCCCTCAAGCCAGCCTTGATAGCCATCATACTGTGCCAGTGTATAGCTTTTGTGGGTGGCACGGGAGGGAGCAGAACTTGGGAAATACAAGAATTCTTAATAAAACCAGTACTAATTTTCTTAGCCCCAAGATCTGTTTGAATAAGCTGGACAGCTGCAGAAATCAAAAAAACCTCTGAAAATCATCTGAAATATTTTATGAGTGTTTTTATCCTTCTTTCCATCTTGCTGCTCATTTTTGTGGGATGGGATTTCAGGTCAAGTCTTTGGGACATTTGGGATTGTTTTAAGTGGTTTATTTTTTGTCTTGCAATTTTTTTTTGGTGGGCGGTGGTTTGGGGTTTTGTTTGGTTGGTTTTTTTAATACTGTTACTTTTGTAAAACCAGTTTTAAAACCAGTTTTTGAGGTGGAAGGGAGGCAAAAGCATACTTTTGGGGTGCTTGGGATTGAAGGTATCGCTGTCTTTGTGGTGCTGCTTGGCTGTCTCCCTCTCTTCCCTTCCTGTGTATAGGGAGATCTCTGAATGACCTCCAAGTACAGAATAGCTTGGGAAGCCTTCAGCAAGTTAGATATGAACTCTTTTCTCTATCTTAATGTTGTTCTTTTGTTTAAATATAATCTAGGACCACCATGTGGGGTTTTTTAACATAGATATATGTTGTCACTATCACAAATGTTCATAAGACCATATTTTAATTACAGTTTTACTAAAGAGAATTTTTAGACGATTATCTAATTGTAATTTGGGGGTTATTTTTTCTTAGAATTTTCAAACTTACAATTTTAGCTTTGATCTGAAAGGATTTGATGTGTGAAGCAGTGCAGCAGAATTAAAGTTTTAGTCCATTTCATATTTGGCATTAGAAACTAGAACTAATGATTCAGATCTTGAGCCTTGCTCCAGCTGAATAGTCATACTGCTTTTCAATACAGTTATCTTCTTTCAGGAGAGCCGATGAAGACGGTGCCAGCATGGATGAACTTAATGATTTGGAATCTTTTTTAATTAATGCTTTCAAATGTCAGAGTTCATAATAGGCTAGGTTACAAGGAGTAATGATATAGAAGTTATCTGTAACGGGCATCTAGTTTCCCTTCCAGCATAATGGAAAAACATCCATATAAGAAAGCTCTCATTGGTGCCTTCAAAAGATTCATGAAGATACAACTTTTAATTTCTTTTTGTCTCAGAACTTGGGAGCACTTTACAAAGCATTGTAAATGCAGAGGAAATCAAGTACAGAGACAGTCTAATAACTGGACTTTTTAGTGAAACAATTTCAGTATTTTCAGCAACGTACTGAACAGAATCATTTGAATTAGTTAAAGAAAAAATTAAATCTCACTAGCAACAGCTGATACTGTGTGTCCATATTAGAAATTGAATGCTTGAAATCATTAGGTAGAGCAGCTTGTCCTCCCAATTCCCTAAATGTTTTGCAGACAAGCAAAGCTTATCTTAGACTGGAGAGCCCATTGACCTGGTGGACGGGTTTTAATAATTCCCTTGATGAAGTCCTCCTGCACAGACTGGCTTTAGACTACCTTTCTGCTAGCAAACAGTGCAGTGCCAGATAACATCCACTGGCACTTGGAGCTCATCAATGGTCTCTGTTGTGGTTTTGCTTTGGGCCAGCTACCTGACTCCCAAATAATTCTGGGCAAGGTTCAAGGTGTTAACTCAGGCCAGTTACTTTTCCTACTTAGGAGTTTGGTTACGAGCATCCTGGTCAAGAGACAGCTCAATAATTGGGATGTGAATTTTTCCATTCCAACTAGAAATGATGCCAGAGGACACTCCAAGACCTGTCAGATTCACTATTATGGATGTAACTGTATGGTTCTGTTGGACGGCATAGTGGAATACTTGTCAGATAATGTGCTGGTACTCAGATGGAAATCTTTGTCAATAAAACAAGTTCCCTTGAGTTTGGTTTTATTTTAACATTATCTGCCAAGAGGGGAAATGTCATGTTCCCTGCACTGATTTACATACCTTCTCAGTGTCTTCCTTAATTGTAATTGCTGCTACAGTTAAATAAGTTAATTGTATTTACACAGAGAAGTACCAAGTACAGAGGGTTTAGGGAAAAGTCTCCTTGTTAGCTTTTCTCCAGTTTCAGTTCACTCATTGCCAACAGCACTTGCCACATGTGAAAATTTCTGGCCCAGCTAAGGGTACTTCACAGCCCAGGTGTGATTGCATTTGGGACTACTGTGGGACTTTTAGTGGCTCTTAGAGTAGAGCTGTATTTGAGTAGATCTGTATTTGAAGGGTTCAGCCTTCCAAGGAAGGGATGATGCAGATATTTAAACCTGGTCATATAGTGCAGGGATCATCCTGCAAGGACTAACCTTTCTCAGGTGCACACAGACTAGGGAGGTGATTCATGTGAATTTTAGAAGTCTGTTTCTCCCTTGTTAGAGTTCAGGTACCTCCCAAAGGACCTGAAGTCATATTATTTCTTCATTACAAGCTCGTAACTTGTAAACTCTCAGTATCTTGCGCCCTCTTTCACTTGTCCAAGAAGGCAATAATTATCTTCCAGTTGCTTCTGACATGATTATGTGTGAAATTTATGCCATTTACAACACATCATCCCTTTCCTCTCTCCCAGACTTTTTTCTCCCCTCTACAAATTCATTCCAGGTTTATTCCCCAGGTTGAAACTCTGAATGAGTTTCATTTAAACCGTATTTACTCACCTGTTTCCTTGTTAAAGCTAACAGCTTTAAGCTGATAGAATCATTCTGGACCTTGGAAGTACCCTCATCCTCGCTTGGAGACAAAACAAACCTTACCAAACATTTGCCAAGACTGCTTGAGCTGCTTAATAATAAATACAAGAGGGCAGCTGTCATTAAAGAATACTGGAGAGGGGACCATGGCAAGTGAGAAGTGAGAGACTGGATGTGTTCTTCATTCACCAAAATAGTTGTCATCCATGTCATTAGCAAAATAGATGTCATTCTTCTTGCACCTTTTTGAAGTACAAAGCTACTGTTGAGGCATCTCGCAGTTAGCGTGGTCAGCAGAGAAAGACAGCAGGGCAGTTTTCCCATGGTCACCTCCAGCATCTAACTCCAAGTACCAGTGATTTTTTTTTTTTTATGAAGTCCACAAAAGAAAAAAACAAATAGACTGCCACTGGAAAGTAGAAATCTTTATTATTATTATTATTTTATCAGTAGGTGGAGATTGTGGACATGTATAGTCCACAAAACCTCCCAGTTCTTTCTGTACTTCCTCTCTCCATCTGTCTGAAGGTGCAATAGCCTGACTGTTCTTTGAAGCTGTGAGAAACTGAGGTTATAACTACACAGCCTGAATACGTAGGTATTTACAAAAGGAGCAGGAATTATGCCTAGCCTGTAAACACTTGTGAGTCTAAAACTACCAAGTCTAGATTGCCTCTGTTTTAATTAGTCAAAGTTATAATGGATAATAACACCTTAGAGAAACTGGGTTATTTGCACAAAACAAAACGGTTAGTAACTTCTTAGGAGTGAAAATAAAGTGAGTTAGTTTGGCTGAGTTATTAGCTTTCCTCTTTCTGGGTAGCTTTATTGCTATATCGCGTGGCATTTTGCAAAAGTAGCCAAGTTAGGTGTACTACAGTATTATTATGACTATTTAAAATTTTTAAAATAATAATAAAGTATTGGGAGTAGAGCCAAAAAAGATCAAATTTTAAGGCTACGTATTGGAAATGCATAAATAACTAAAAGTGAAGCAGACTTGAAGGAGAGTGAGGAGAAGTTACTATAGAAACAGTATATATAGGAATTCCAAATTAAAACTGTTGAATTGTAAATAGTAGTCTTGACAATTGGAAATTATAGTAGCTATCCAAAATTATGAGTTGCGTTTGTTTACCCTGTCTGATGCGATGCCTTTTTTTTTCCGTTTTTTGGGGTTTTTTTAGTGGCAGTCGGGCCCACAACCTCAGACAGATGGTGAACACTTCAGTCTAAACACTGACACTTTCTGTCAACTCATCAGATGAGTCTGACGCTTTTAGTACTGAGTAGGAACACTAGAGATCATTATTTTCTGTTGCAAAGTTTAAAAAAAAAAAAAAAAAAACACTGAAAAAAAACCAACCAAAACCAACTAAACATTAAGCCCACCACTTCTAAGCAAACAGGGGGAATAGTCGTTTTCTCCACACTTAGTTGCAAAGCATCTCGTTATTTATGACTAGACTGTAAAGTCCATCATGCACAGATCAGCCTTTTATCTGCATTTAAAAGACAAAATGGCCTGGAGCATGAACCAGTTCAGTTTCAAAGTGTTATGGTAAATACAAATCTATATGACATGCTAGGTTCTTACACTGGGAATTTCCATGCTAGCCAGTTTCGAACTACTGTAGTATTTTCTGATATATAGTGTGAAATGCTGCTTTTAGTCACATTTTATTGATAATTTACAGTCGATTTGGGCTGCTTGTGTTATTGCTATACTATGAGTTATTAGTAGAACTCTTCACGCTGCTCTTCAGGTGTTACTTCAGCTGAACAGTGTTTACTGAACAATGGTTCCAGTGCATTTGATATGCTCAAACGGGTCAGACTTTCAAATATTAGAAAAGCTGTTGCTATATGGTCTGACAAAGGTAGTTAGACCATTTAAAATTGTGTTAAGCATGTTCATGTTTAATACTTAAATAGTATTTGGGAGCAAAATTCATTTGAAATACTTCCAGATCTAGTGCAGTTTTGTTTTAAACCTGTGCTCCTGACCCCAAGAGCATGCACCAGAAAAATGGAGTTAAACCTACTGCTCCCATTGGCATTGGTTAGAGCTCAGCAAAGTCATCTGCAATGATAAGTGAATTGCTAGGATTTCACCTTCTGTTTAAGGAACAGGTAACATACTCTGGTTCAACCTAAAGCAAAACTTCATTTCAGAATATATTCAAGCTATGTTTATGTGTTTCTTTTAGATGTATTGTCCTGTGCAAAAAGTTTATTAATTTACATAAAATATGGAATATACCGTTGTAGATATTAGTATATACGTAGCTTTTTTCTAAACTACAAATATGATTGTCAAGAGTAGAAATTGGTGACAGGTGTGTAAAATTCTGAAATGTCTGAATCAGGATACCCTGCCCTTCCCAGTGACATAAACTTGTGTTAAATCTGAAATTGCTATAAATTGGTGTAAAAGCGGAGTCCTGTACTCTTGGAGAATAGATGACAGGCAGGACAGAAATTTTTTAAAAATAATGAAAACTTGAGTGTCTGAGAAAAAGCAACACCGTTGGAACAACTTTTTTTCTTTTTTCATTAAAATGGGCTTCAGAAGGGGTTTATCATTTCTCAGTGCTAACACCCAGGTGACTTCAGTAAAGTAAAGAAAAGAAATTGAGAAGCCATCTCAAAGCAGGTGAGCAAGAGGGAATTGTTAGTGTACAAGCCTTCCAGTATAAAACAACTCAGGAGTGCCGGTACCCTTCAGTTTTTCTATAAATGACTGTCCTTGTTGACTGCACATTCTTTTCCCTACACAGATAATTGTATGCAGAACTGACACCTATTGCACTGCCTGTTTGTATCCCTGGCAACCAGCAGAAATAGCAAGTAGTGGTAAAGGAGAGGGACTGCCCATTTACCAGAGGCAGCCGTGATGGAGAAGTGAATGGGAAGAAAAGAAAAAATAGAATGAAGTAAAAATGGGAGATGACAGCATAAAGGAGAAAACAAAAGCGGGGGGGGGGGGGGAAATAAATATATATATATGACCTCTGCTTCTGGAGTGGAAAAATATATGAAAAAACCTGGGAGGGAGTAAAATGTAGGGAATAGAAGGAAAAGGGGGAAACTGCAACAGGAGCGGCATTCAGGGCTGTGCAGGATTGAAGGAATAGCACAAGGTTATTGACTGAAAGTAGGAGAAAACATTAAATTTACAAATAGTAAAACATTACTCTAGGGGGAAAAAAAGCAATTTTGTCACAGAATTGGTGACAATGTAGACTGCAAAATACCCCAGAAAAGAAAGTGGGGACTAGGTATCCAGTAATTTGCACTGAGATGGGCTGACATCAGGGTGGTAGTTGGTAAAGCAGAGCTACATTTAAGTTTGTGTCATCCTCCCCCCATGTCATTACTTGCACAGATTATCAGTGGTTTGCTTCCTCCCCACTCTCCCCTAGTTCCTCAAGAGTTCCATCTCTACATAACACAAAAGGAAGGGAGGGGGTAAGTAAAAAGGCAAAGCAAGGCAATATAATGTACTGTTTTTTGAACACAAACATGCATGAAGAAGGATGCATACCGTGTAACAGTGACCCTGATTCTCTGTATGTCCTGATGTAGTAAGAGGTGAAGCTTTATGAGAGGTTTGCAGTGAAACACTGTTGAGAAAAGCCCTTCTGCCAGTTCCTTGTGCAAATCAAGAGGCTACATAGAACACAGACTCTGTCCCGTGCTAAGATAACTGACCTACGAAGCAACTTTGATACGAAAAAACAGGAGGAGCAGGAAAAAGTAGAGATGAGAATGTGTGTTCTCATCTGAACACTCTCCATTTCACCTGCATCCATGGGCCCAGTTGCCTGCGGGAGAGGTGACCCTGAAAACTGGGAACTCATTACCATGGCCATTAGATAGAATTGCAAAAGGGCCATATAACCACAGGCTGGAACTATTACTGAAAAACACACTGAAAATCTTCACTGAAAGATGTGAAATTTCATAGGTAAATATAGAACTACACAAAAATGTCAGAAGAGACTTGGATTTCAGAAAAGTCAGCACACCCAGTGGCTCCTTTGATCATAGCAGTACCAGTTATAATGCTCCTGGTGTAGAAGATCTACAGAAGATCTATAATCACGTGGTAACATTTAGATTATGTTGCACTTGGAAGTAGAATTAACAGTCTGAAACAGCGTGAAATGCAAGGCTGCAAATCACAGGGCTTGTATCTGAAAACCTGTGTATTTATTGAATACTTCTTTAGATGAAATTGCTTTCTTAAATGACTCAGTGGAAGAAAACAGCTTTATATGTCTTTAAAATCTGTAACTTTGTTGTGTGCTGTAGCTCGGCTAATTAATCCTTTTGATGAGTCACATAAGTACTCAACAGATAATTTTCTGTGAAATTGTTAGGGTTCAAGAAAATGGTAATAATTGTAATATTCTGAAACGCAATTTAACTATGGACATCTTCTCAACATCCTTTTTTTGGGGGGATGATCCCACATGTCAATGCACGTGCACACAGCACATTGGTGAAGAATATTTCTGATTGCAGGCAAGAAGATTTGAAAGAGAAAGTAGAGCCAAAAAAAGGAGTAGCAACATCTTGTCCTTCACAGTGTTCAAAATGTTTTTAAATAATTATATTGCTTGCCATTCAACTTCTTTAATGAAGATACTATAATGAATGTATACACTCGTCACATAAGTGTTGGATAAGTCAAGTGTAATTGCTTTAATCATCATGTAGGAAATCTGGAAAATAATATATAAAGGAGTAACAGAGAATTAGCATGTTTTGTATTTCTGAGTTAAATGTTTGCAAAATAAAGCTACGTACTAGGAATGTTGAGATTTCACATAGAACCGAGATAAATATAATTCAGGATTTAGTCGTCACTTATGTCAAATCATTCCAGAGATTATCTCCAAGGGGAGGAGGAGAAATAGCAGAAATGAGAATTTTGCCCTGGTATTTTTCCAAAAAGAGACAAAAATTGCCTAACTTCTTTGCCAATAAGTTACATGCACTATGATATCTTTTAGTCATCCTGATATCTTACAGGCATTACCATGGGGAAGCAAGAAGCTAAGAACCTTATTTTTCCTGTAAAATGAGATAGGAAAAATTCTGTTCTTAAGGAATCTTGAAGCTCTATTTACCAAAAAAAAAAAATATATATTTATATAATGAGAATATAGGATCATAAAGAATTTCTTGCTGATTTTCAGCTTTAATCATGGTCTTCAAGAGAGCTCAGAAAATTACATATTTGAAACCTATGTTGCACAGCTAATAAAGTGAGTCAACATGCTGATGATACTTTATTTTGTTAATGGCAATATTGTCCTCACGCTGTGCAGAAAATTGAAAATTGTCTGAATCAACAAAAAACAATGAGGTGTTTATCATAACACTCTTTTTAAAAAAAGGATAATTTTGTTACCACCTATAAGGACTTGTAAACGCATTAGCTAAGTATTACAGTTTAATTTAGCAAGACTGGTTGATAGATTTGTTTAATGTTCTCTTTAGAAAGTTAACATAAAGGAGTGAAGGTCTTTTCTTTGACTGAAATTCAGCAGTCCTGTTAAGCATGTACCGGCTTATTTTCTAGGCTCACTTTTATTCCAGCTGTGAGTGGGAAACTTCAGGAAATCATTCCTAAAAAGTACCTTGAGGTGACTAAATTGCTACTTCATTTATATCAAGATGGACAAATTGAAAATCTGCCAACCACAGTCACCAGTGCAAGTCCTGCTGGACTCCCACCCAAACAGATGACACGTTCTGCCACCTCGGTGATGCAGATATGGGGGATTGATAGTTTCAAAGGTAGGAAGTTCTAGACCAATCTTGTAGACCCTGAAAGCAAGTGGCATTCCTCCCTCTTTCCTTTGTCTCCTCATCAGGATAAAAAATGCTGTCATGGGAAACACCAAAATAATTTTAGAGGCTTTTCTTTAAGTTGCAATGTCACAGGTGTCCACAGTCAGCAGCAAGTAGGAAACAACTGTTGCAGTATGTGGTTTTGAGAGGGTCTTCTAGGAGTCTACCAGAACGTGGCCAAGTCCCTTTTTGTCAAGTGGAGCAATACTGGCAGAGCTTTTCATGTCCTGTGTTGCATCCTAGTAACAGTGCCCTTTCAGAGGGCTTGTTTGCAAAATATTAAAATGAAACATCAGTGTTAGCAAGTGGCCAACCCTAATTTACAAATCAGACCTAAGCGACTCTGAGTAATTGCCTTTTTTTCCTTGTTATGTAATACAGAACAGTTTGGGAGAGGGTCATATACTACTAACCAAAGGATTTATTTTATGTTTTTACAGTGGTTATGTTGCAGATGTTCTGTGTTAATGATGTTCCTGTTTTACAAATGGGGACGCTCAGGACCAGAAAGGTTAAAATCAGAGAGTTAGCAATAGCTAGGCTTGAAGGGATGGCTCAGGTGTCAAGACTGTGATGCTAGCAGCTGAGATGAAGAGTAGGTGGTTATTAATGTGGTACTCAAGATGCCTAGCTGCTGTTCTTCATGTGACACATTCTTTGTGTGATAAAGTTTCTGTGTCTTTAGATCCCCGTATGGAAAACTGGAATAATAGTATTTAGTTTCATTCAAATTCTGGAGTTAAGAGGCGTAAGTTTTGGAAATGGTTGGATTCATTAAAGTCCTGAAATGCTGTGTCACTAAACTCTTCTTGGAAGCTAGATTTATCATCCTTACACAACGTAATCATCTTGGAGAAGGAATCACTCAGTAAATGTTTCTATAAGAACAACCCTTCGTGCCTTCTATAAAGCATTAGAAAAGTGTTTACCTTTAGGATATGTGCCAAGTACTTGATGTTTATAACAAAATAATCAATGTAGTTTGTCTAGGGATTAGTATTTTTAACAAGTTTTCTGTAGCCTCAACATTAATAGTTGTAATTTCAGTCTATGATTGGATCTCTAAGAGAAACTACTGATGGTCAAATTGAGCTGTGTATCACGTAACACATTATAGCTGGTTTGTGAGGTTGACTTGTTCCTGTGTGGCCTGCCCTGGGTGTTCCTGTGTTGGCAGGGGGTTGGACTTGGTGATCTCCAGAGGCCCCTTCCAGCCCCTACCATTCTATGACAACAACCCTATGATTGAAAATCCTCCAACTCAAGAACCTCTGCATTTGTCAAACCCCGAGATCTTTTCAGGTGCAAGCTGATCAATCACCGTGCACTGCTCAGGACTGATGCTGCTTTTGTGGCCTCTTACTGTCACACTCCGTTGTGTTTTGGGGCATGCAGTCATGATATCCTTCCTAAGGTTCTGATTTGTGTTCATTGAGCCTCTGCAGCAGGTTAAGGTATTTTGACCATCCATAGGCAGTTTGAGCTTAAAAATGCTTTGCTCAGAAGAGGCACAACTGCATCGTGACTGTGTTCTCTGGTTGTAACCTCCATTCCAGCTACAGGGCAGACAGAAAGCAGTGTTACAGCCCAAACTGCCAGCAAGATTCAACAGAGCTCATGTGTCAAGAGTTGTTGGTTAAAACTATGTTCAATTCACAGTCAACAGTTTTATCATTGTTATGCATTCCCTTTGTTTTGTGCTGGCAGGATTGTTTTCATAACTCTTAAATCTTTTTATTTTGCCATTTGAAAAGGGAAGTCTGTATGTGATCTGTTCAGAGACCGACATTAGTGAGGGAAATTCCTTATAATTAGCAGAGGAGCCCAAAATTCCAAACTCTCCAGGGTTCTGAGAGCTTTGTTTGTTATATTATTTGTTAGCAAATACTAAACTACCTTCATTAAACAGTTCAAGTGGCTTATTCAGTTAACTTGTTCTGAAGTCTCCCGTATTTTAGAATAATTTCTTTCTAATAACCAGGTTGCTTTGACACAAAAGAAACAGCAGCATCAGTATTCAACGTTTATTTAAAAGCTGATCTGCTTTAGAAGCTGACTGTGGGTTAGTTTTCATGCTTACTGTTTGGGGCTTGAATTTTTAAATTTTCTCCAAGTTTCTCTGTTTGACATGTGGTAAATACAGGAGGAGTAAAGTTGGTGAGTCCTTTTCTGGCTTGCATCATCGTGTCTTAACTTTTCCTTGGTTCCACAAAATATCACTACGTGCATTTGAGCTGGTTTTAGGATTAATACAGAATGGGAATTTTTATGCTGAGAATAAATGTTCATTCTTCATCATCATGTACTTTTTCTGCTTCCTCAAGTAGTCTTTCCAGTAGAAATTTGAACTATTAGCTGTAAGGAAGGGGGGGGGTGGAATGGTTTCAGGTGCAGGTGGCAAATCTTTGCAAGGTTAATAGCCCATTTGTAATGGAATATGGTGACCTTAAGGAAATACAGTGATTCATAAATAAAAACATACAAGAATCTTACACTTCACTGCTCAACTCTATTGACCCTGAAATGCAACCATCAGGTGGGAACTAGCAGAAAGTTGGTGATAATAAATAATACCCCTTGCTGGTGACAGCACCATAAATGTTCATCATAATAAACAAATATTGAGAATGAAAAACATACAAATTGAGTATCATCTGGGACAACAGAGTACAAAACACAGCAATGTGAGGTTTGAAAAAATATTTCTGGGTTGTTTTGGTTTTTTTTCAGTACCGAATAAGTTACTTGCATTAGGTATGCTTTCTGGACCGTAAAAGTGGAAAGGTCTGTCAAATGGAGCCTGCTCTTTCCATGAGTTTGTTACAGAAGTGTTGTAAGTTAAGCAGATCAAGATTTTCATTTTTAAGCACTGACCTAGAAGCAGGATAACCTCTGATGAATGGCTTTGTTTTGGCATGGTGTTTTTGTAGGTTTGTTTCCATACAAATATATATTCAGCAAATAAATGTGCCATTTCTGGGTGTTTTATCTTTAAAAATGCATTAACTGTGTACTTATATAATATGTATCCATATTTAGTTCTGGGTTTTGTTTTTTTTTCTTTTGCCTTTGCAGTTTATTGTGGAGTGTCACGGGAATACACTTCTTCCCCAGTTTTTGGGCATGTATCGGCTTACCGTTGATGGAGTTGAAGTATATATGATTGTCACAAGAAATGTGTTCAGCCATCGTTTATCTGTTTATAGAAAATATGATTTAAAGGTGAGAAATAACTGCTGATTAAATAACTGACAAAGTAGCTATTCTTTACTATCAATGTTAGATTATGCTTGAATATCACTCAGAATTTTAATTAATTTCCATTTATGTTATGTGAGAACCAGCATTAACTGGTTTGCCTCTGCATCTAGGTTTAGCAAAATTGAAGGCTGGTTTTATAGAAATTATACAAGTTTATTTAAATAAAGATTTTTTTTAATTATATATATATGTAAAGTACATCACTACTGCAAATGTTTCATGTTTCGCTCTATATTTTAAAAACAAGAAAAAAGTGAAGGTTCTTAAAAACAAAATATCTGTTGCTCTTTTTGGTTTAGTTTTGTTTCAGAAGGTTTATCTGCTCACTGTAGTTTTGCCAATAGTTAATATACAGTGCTTACAATAAATGCCTAAGATACAGTCTTAGTCTTTCTTCTGAAGGGATTGTATTTTAATTTTCTCCATAAAGTCTCCCCTTAGAAACATAATTCTTTCTAATATGTTTAATTTCTGTTGAACCACTGAGTGCATCTGCAAATTTGGTTTAAGATGTTTATTTAACATTCCATATTAAGAGGTTTGTAATGCTACATACTGCACCATCCTCTCCGACTGCCAAGTATCTACCTAGCAGTTGGTTAGACAGTTGACTGAACATCATTTATGAGAACTGATTTCCAGAATGTCAACAACTGACTTTCTGGTATTTAGTATTACAGGCAGTAGAGCTTACCTGAGAAAGATATTTTTTTACTTTGAGAGAACTGCATGTGTTTTAGAGCATCATAATGTTCAGATGCATTAGAAAAGGAAAGAAAGCACAACGGAAACATGAATTGTATACAGTGTGTTCTTAGCATTGGCATCAACAGCTCATGCTATTATTTACCTTTGTGAATGCCTCTGTATTCTCTTTGTCCAGCTGGACAGAATTGCTTTAAAGATAAGCTTCTCTTGCAATTTAAATTTAACATCAATATCATGTTATTCTTCAAAACAAACTCCTTTACTGAGCAGATTTAAAGTGACACTGCATATATTATAAATCACTTTCTCTTGGATTTTCATTGCTACAGCATCTAAGGTTTTAGGTTCGGTGTCCTTTTTCCTGTGTGACTATTTTTGACACCAACTGAGAGCTCAGTTGTACGGTTGCACAAGTCTCAACCTGTGAGTGTACTAAGAAAAAGAGACTACAGATCAACATAGGATTTCAAAGGCATTTTATTAAAATTACTTCAATGTCAAATTTTACAATCTCCCTCATTTTTACTATTGTAAATCTAATTTTTTTCCTTCAGTTTGGTTTTCAGCTGATCTTTTGTCAGGCAAAGTAGTCTGTTGGAGCACAGAATACAACATAAAAGGTGTACCATCAGTAAACTAAAATGTCAGGCTTCTACCAAGCTTTATTATCAGGTCATGATATAATGCGATGAAATCCATGCTTGCTGAGCCATACATAACTAACATCTACTGTCCCATTTATCTTTTCTCCCCATGCTTTCTAAGTTTCTCTCTACAAACCAAATAAAAAGTGATATAAAAAGATGTTTGGGGATCCTCATGTTCTTTAAGCTAGTATAACTCCACTCCAGCACTTTGCACAATGCACAACTTCTGCCAAACCATACAGCTAATTTACCCATATTTCAATTTTCAGTTATCATGTTTATAGTTAGTATTTCTTGCAGTGAGATTATGAGATAAACAAATGCTGGGTACTTAAAGGTGTGATCCTGCTTCAGAAATTTGCAAGGAAATATATACAGCTGGGGTTTTTTGTCACCTCCAGCTTATTCAGAAAGCACCATATTACCTGTTAGGTTTGAGGATTTTAAAATTATTTTTTATATTAATGTCTTTGGCAAGCACTGTAAATCTTGTGAATCCACAGTTGGTCTCATCTCTTCTTTTGACTTCATGCTGCTGTGAAGTGCTTTGTTCTTGTTTGTACTTTGTGACCTTTTAATTTTTTTTATGTGTTTATTATTGTGTGGCATCTTTTTCAAATGTGTATTTCATATGTCCAAATAGTTATGTAGAATAGGCTGTTCCATAACCATACAGCCAAATGGGCACAAAGATGAGAAATATGCCAAGCAAACTGAACTTCCAGGATGATAGTCTCAAAACAAGGAAGAAGCTCCAGCAGTCAGGAGTACCATGGATGTAGAGCAGTTGAGGATTTAATCCATCTTTCTTCTCTCATGATACATCTTCTTCAAGTGACTGCAGCAGTTCAGCAGCCCTGGGCATTCTACCTCACTGTATCACCTTTCTTTAAAGCAGCTCTCAAGTTCAGAAGGATGCAGTTCATCCACTTTTTGACCTGTTATCGTAACATTTTCAAATTAGTTTCTGACATATGCACATTTTTAGATCCATTTTTTCTGTTTCAGGGCTCTACTGTGGCTCGAGAAGCCAGTGACAAAGAAAAGGTATGGTGCATTTCTGTTTCTTTTTCAGTTATCTAACCTGCTAGCTAGTCTCAGGACAAACATATCCAGTGCTGTTCTGCCCCTTTTCTTTGTTTTCTGTCATACTCTCCCCTCTTGAGTTCTACCTTATTCCCTCCTTTATCTTTCCTCTATTTTCTGCAGACCTTTGAGTACTGGTTTGCAATGGTGTTGAGATTTCAGAGGTAAGTGAGCCAATCCTCTACCTCCTCCTTTTTCTTTTTTTCTCTTATCCTCTTAGTTTCTTCAGGGCCTGCCCTGTGGTAGGAAAGCATCAGGACTACCTTCTCTTTCCTCCTGCTTCTTCATCTTCTTTCTTCTTGCTCTTTAATATTGAGATTTATGGATACTTGATGTCAGTTAATGGAATGATGTGACGTGGCACCACTTCTAAAGTGAATGCAAAAAATGAACCAAACTTTGAATTGTGAGAACCTTTGAGTATGTAAAGTTCATGCAAACAACGGACAGAGTTAGATGTACATGTAGCTAAAATGAGAAACAGTCTCCTTCAAATTCTGGACTGAAACTTCGCTCTAAAAGAAAATTGATTTCTTTGTTGTTCTCCATCTCCAACTTCGGTTCATTTGGAAAATTTAATGTTCTCAAAGTCAAATTTTCTCTGAGGTTTCAGTGAAATAGCCTGATGACACTTTAGGAGAGGTTTGTCTCGAGATTCTACAGGTAACTGAAGGTGGAACACAGTCTCCACCATCTAAGACTGCTTAGATTTCCAAACTTGGGTGAAGTCTAAGTATATTATGACCCTTGTTTTCTTAATTTTTCCAAGCACATTCCTTCTGAATTAGCCTAAGATCATTCATGAATTCACTTAAAAGACTTCATTTTATGTTGTCCCAAAATTCCATTCAGATCATTTGTTTTTTACCTAAGCATTAGTTGTACCATACCTGTCTCTCTGAGTCTTCTGCAGATCAAACAAGTGCACTAAGCAGTAAGGCACATGTAGTAGTTGTCAGTCCTACAGGTCTCGCTGCATGGAAAACTCTGTGAAGTTTTTCCTCTTCATCCTAAGATATGATGAACACTTACAGTTCTTCCAGCATTGGGCAACTACTACATCCCAAATGCCAACTGCAGTTACGAAAGTCGGCATTATCACTCTTTTGCTGTACCAGGCCCTCAAGACCATGCTTTGAATAGTTTCTGTTCTTCTCTTGTGGTCATTTTTTGTTATTGTTTACTAGCACAACTAGTGGTTTTTAAAGCAGAGGGATTAATCCTTTAGTGTCTTACAAATGATAACTAGTGCTATTGAAAACCTCTGCTGGTAATACTAAAATAATCTGATAGAAAAGAGAAGGGCAAATTATCTGGATGGGAATACTTCAGGTTGCGACAGTAATGCTTGAGATAGTACTATAAAATTTATCAATAGTAGGTGTATTCAGCTATACAAGGGCTGACACTGTACGTATTTTTAGTGGAGTGGTTTTGAGCAGTTTTAGGAATATATCTCATAATAATAAATAGATTAATAATAGTAGACACATATGGTGGTTAATATATTGAGTGAGAACCTCAAAGAAACAGTGCTTTAATTTTGTTCCCAAGTAAGTTCATGGCAAAATTACTATTGAACTTGCTTATAGCGAAGATGAAACGGAGTTGTGCAGTTTTGTATAATTGTATACAGCAGTCATTCTCTAAATTTAATGTGAAATCATAACTACAGTAAGGTCAATAACAAAAATTCCTGTCAACTTCAACACATATATAACCTACCCTTTTATTTTGAGTACTCTAAGAATTAAGTATAAAAAAAACTGGTCCCCCCAAATTCTTCTGCTGTTAGTTTAAATCTCACACATCATTTTCTTTTCAAAGGAATTTGATTTCTTGGAGGCAGAACTACACTAAGCTTATTGATGTTGCAAGCAGACAGTCTGAGGCTGTTAGAACAGCCTTCTGTTACTCGTCGTTCCCCTCAAACACCAATGCAGTACAGCAGGGAAGCCACAAGCTAGCACTCAGAACAAACATTTCTAAGAAAGGAAATTAATTGGGTAGACTTCTAAGTTCATAGAGGGCACAACATTTTATTTTAAGAAAGACCTTTAGGGATTTAAGCAAAAGAAAAATAATATTGGGTCCTTACCTGCTTTTTGTCTAAGTTTTGGAGTCTGCTGTCATGAGATGTGTCTTTGCACATGTGGCTGCTTTCAGGACCTTGAGGACCGTGAAGACATAAGTATCTAAATGGTGTCTTATTTGAAACTGGCAAGTGAGAGCCCTATAACATGTTTTTAGCATTTTAGGAAATGCTCTAAGACATTTTGGCATCTCCTTTGTTAGAAGAAATTGCTCTGAATGATTAAACAAAACCAGACGATCTCAAATACTTAGCTAGTGTAGTAACTTATTAGCTAATTTTTAGCCAGAGGCAAGTTAAATCACCAGTTTATTAATATCACCCTGAAATGACATTAATAATACTAGAATTTCAATTAATGGCAGCATTATTTAATTACTTATAAAGATATCCACTTCTATTCACATCTGAAAAACAGAGAGGTAATAAAAGACAGGAAGCTTTTGGTGCTGAAATGTACAGCTAGAATGTCTGGCAGTGCTGTAATTTTTAAATGGGCTTTTAAGGAACTCACATTTAATTTCAGATGCCTATATTCCAGTCATCAAATGGTTTTCAGAATATTGCACAAAATATCTTAGCTGCTTTTATATCTGCAGAAGCCAGAAAACAGAAGAGCAAGTTTTTCAGTTGCATTCTAATGCAGACTGCAAATTTTTCATAAATTACTTTGAAATGCAAAACTTGGCTAAAATTATGATGTTCCTGAATCTCTTTTCTTGTCACGCTGCTCCTCTGTTTTTTACTCAGTTAATAAGGAACAGGCAATTATGCAGAATGATTTTATGGACTATAAAACAAGAAATCAAGGGGGAAAGTATTTTTTTACTTCAGATTTGTACTGTTAAATAGGTATTACTATTCAAACTTTTTTTAATGAGTTTTTAGGAAGAAAATCTGTCTGGAATGACTTTTGAGTATGTTTCTTTTCTGTCCTGTTTTCACTTTATCTTCTGTTTGACTGTCTTCAACTGTTTAATATCCTAACATATTGATGAGAAGCTCTGAAACTGTCATTTCAATATTTTGTGATAATCAGTGTGGAGACAAGCTCCATCCCTTAGATTTCACCTTAACAGGCAATTCCTCTCATTTGCATTGTAAGTGATATTTGTAATAATACAGGCATCACTTTCTTGGCAACAAGTATCATAACATGCACTTACAGATGTCTTGAATTTTAAAAGAACAGTATGTTTCAACAGTTGTCAACTTCTGACAGCTGCTCCTTTTTTTTTTTTTTTTTAGGCTTTAGTTCTTTTTAGGTTTTTATTTTTATTATTTTAATAGTGGGCATTTTCTATTCATTCCTTGAGCAATTTTGCCCTCTTAAGTGAAACTAGGATAATGCAGAACTCGGCTGGTGGTGTGCCTGCTCACAATTATGCTTTACTTGCAGTACAACATCAAATTAGCAGTTACAGCTGAGTCTGCTTGTACTTCTAAAGTATGTTGCTCGTGAGTGAGCAACTCAGAAGGAAATTTGAAGTAAAAAAATAAAACCTAACTTGACTGAAGCCCACTCTTATTTCATCTTTCTTGAGCAATTTTGGAGATTATTACATGTTTTTAAATTAAGCTAAAAGCGGTTGCACTGCCACATCTGTGGTATGTGCTGTTTCATAAATAAGCCTAAATGCAGAAAAAATTAACAGTAAATAAATTTGAGCAAAGGCTTTTCTATTCAAGTTCCTTTTTGGAAAAAAATATGCTGTAGTTGACAGCTATATTACATCTTGGTTAAACTGTGTGCAAAATGCATAGCTCTGATAATTAGGTTGGAAGATGCTGCTAGATGTAACACAACTTCTTAGCTTTACTTTTTATGTTATATATTACAACAGCTAACTGATTTCGGAGAGCACAATTATGACTAAAGGAAGAAGGAGTTTAGTATAGGAGCATAGCAACAAGATTATTCTGTCTTAATTTTTTTTTTTCTTTTGATGTCAGTAGGTGAAACTTCATTCAAGGTAGATCATCTCAAAATCTGAGCTGTTTTGTCCTGCTACTTTTAAGGCGCTAATTTCAGAACAGCCATTGTTTTCCCTGTTTCATTTAGTGATTTCAGTCTGCTTCATACACCAATCTCACACAACAGACATGTGAAGCATGTCGTAGAATTCCCTGTGAAATGAATCTCAAGGTTGCATACACAAAGATTTAACTTTCAGAACATCACACTGCAAGGCATCACAAAGATAGGAACAGACATTCAGAGTTCAGATTCCTGTTTCAGCACTTAGCCTTCACGTGAAACCATCCTCATTGTCTTTTCAAGACAAATCACTAGTTTGCCATGCTTTGTCTGGGGTTTGTTTTTTTTTTGTTTAAAAGTCTGTTTTCCGTGTGCTAAAACAGTTTTTAAAAGAGGGGCGAGTTTGTGTTGGATTTTATGTTTTATGTTCATTTTGCAGCAGGAAGACATCATCTCTGGGGACAATTCTGGATGTATTTCCCTGAGCATTGAAAAGATACCTAGTTACTATTTTGGTACATGCTTGAATTCCTAATCCCATCTACAATATTCTGCACAATTCTTCTTATCTTACAAGAATGCCTGTTATACTGGCTAAAACCATTCCAGTGTTCCCTCTCAAGCCCCGTTTTGGGGTTACAGCTCTATTTCTATTTCCATTGCCATTTACAGTCTTGTGATGGCAAGTGAAGCTGCAGACCCTGGTTTGATTAGAAGTCCCTATCTAGAGCAAGGCAAATTGTACAACAAAAGTTTGAACTCAGCTCCCATAGCTCCTGGAGGGAAGAAGCTGCAATCCTCAGACTTCCAAAGAAAGCTCTAGTTATTCTTCCGTCTTGTCAGTCTAGTGACTCCAGACTTTTCATTTAGTTCAAAACCACCAGTTCCAAGTTATTGCAAACTATATTTAGCATCATATCCTTTTTTTTTTTCAATATTGCCGTCTGCATTTGCTGGTGAGCCCAGTCAGTCTAGTTAATCTAACTGGTTTTTTTAAAGGTGCATATGAGCCACTTGCTGTGAAAAGAAGCCCAGGGTGGGGAACTTCACTCTTGACAGATGTTTTATGACCTTTTTTTTAAATTTCAAACTGTAAACCAAGTTTTGTCATCATTAGCTGTGTGGCTAACATAACTCATGGCCAGTTCAAGTCAAACAATAAGATTTCTATGCAATGTTTCTCCTACAAGCTTATCTTTGCCTTTGTTAGGTGAGAAATTGCTACCAGGTTGTGATGGCAATTAGTCTTTTTTTATTTTTTCAGTCCAAGACTTATTCTGAATCTTAACTGTCCTACAGCTGTTATGTCAAATTCTTCCACAATATTGGCGTTATGTTTAGCCATGATCATAATTTTTGGTCATGATGCACAAAAAAGCCTGGGGGAGGGAAGGAATTGCTAAGATTTATTTCAGCACATTAGGCTAGGATGCTGAATGGAGATCTGTTAAGAAATCTGCAAACTATTTCCATGTTCATAAGGAAGTAAAACTTCACCCAGTTCTTAACCTTTCAAGGTTTTTTGGTTTTTTTTTTCGGTGGGCTGTTTCACCATCATTTCAGTTTTGGAATCAGGCTATGCACATTCTGTCATCTTAATCAAAGAAATCTTTATTCCATTTCAGCCTTTTCAAACGCAGTGAAATCTTCCTGACATCAAAATTCTCTGTGACCATGGCAAACTTCGTAATGCAAAACTGAAGTGTGCATATAATATGCATTTTTAAATAAATACTTCATATTTGTAAAATCTGTAGTGCTTTTCTTGCATGTTTAAGTAGCGGATTAAAAATGATGGAGATGGTTCAGAAAGAAAATCTATTATTAATTCAGTGGAAGCAGTTAGACGCTCATCTCCTGTGCAGCTCTTAAAATATTTAGCTCTTTAATGATAGTAATATGTTCATTATAATGAATTACATTCCGGGAGAATCTTTTTCCAACAAGGATTCTGCTTCATTGGAAATATTTGAGACTTCATTAAAAATTAACTATATCAATTATTTCATTAAAGTGAAGTCCCTATTTTTTTCACTCAGATTGTGTTTTGAACTGCCACAACATGCTTTTCTTTATATTTTATTTATTTCAGTGTCTAAGAATAAAATGTACATATTAGGATTTTTCAACATGAGCACATATATTATTAATTTTAAATAACTGAAGGCCCCTCCTAGTTGCATATTTCATAGGTTTTAATTCCTAAATTCACAAATCAATTTAAGACATGAATTCAACTAGAGTTGGTCCTGGTGCTGGGTGTTATTAGTAACATTTGGGACTGCAACAGTATCCTAGGGTGATTCAGCTTTAAATAGATAGACAGGGAGAATTATATTGCCCAGCACAGATTAAACAGCCTTTGTCTGATAATACCTAGAAGGAGGGAAGTGAACAGGCTGAGAGGAATCGTACAAATAACGTAGTGAGGGCAGCCGCTGGCACATAGCTTTTTAGCTTCAGTTTCTTATATGGCACCCACTGCTTTTACCTCATCCTTTCTCTCCGTATCCCTTGGTACTGGCTTTTAATTTATACAGTTCTGCACTGACCAGGTCTTCACAGCTATGGGCATTTCGGTGAAGCAAATCACCTCAGATAAAAATCCTCAAAGGATTATTGAGGACTGGGGGAGTCTGCACAGGAGGTAGTGAACAGTCTGGGGTTTTTGGGAGAGTCAGTTCTCTGTCCTGAATGTCCTTGGGAGCACCTCTTGGGTGCTGTGATGGCAGGCAAGAAGCATCTGTGTCAGTATTGCTAGCTCATTTTACTGAAAATAGATTAGAGGCAAGGTTAAAGTGGAGTGTGGCACCTGCACCACTGGCTTACCAGCTTTAGCATCTTCCAAAAAAGACATTGCCTGTAATTTAAGTTCATTTTTACAAAACATAGGGTTGTCTTCAGTGGAGAAGCATCCTTCCCTCTCCCCCTGCCTACCAGGTCTGACTGGCCGATGCCGTGCTGTGCAGGAAGTCTGTGACAGAGCCTAGAGATGAACCTGCATCTCAGCATCTTAGCCACAGGAACATCCATCCTCTTTACTCACCCCATAGCTTAAACAACATGGGGGGGTGTTGGTGTTAATGGGTTTGTTTCACTTTAACCTTGGCCTAGTTTAATGAATAACTTGGATGCACTAGGTGAAAAGATAATCTGAGGATTTTTTTTTTTTTTTTTTTGTGACTTTGGGCTAGAAATGAAGGGAGCTTGGTTTCCTGCATTCTTTTCATTGTTGTTTCATCTTTAATTAATTAACCTAAATCAGCTCTCCACTCTTAAGCATCCCATGCCCTGGATTCCATCCTCTGGTATTGGTGACATCTCTGGATCCACGGTCCCACCTCTGCATAGTTAGCCCTTGTCGTTGGGCAGTCTGCTTGACTGTGGATGATAATCTCTCCAGCTGTTACTCTGGAATGCCTATCCGCTGTTTCCCCTCCTCATTTTCATCCTAAAGCACTTCCTGAGTAGGCCAGAAAGAAAATCAATGCACACTGTGCTGTCATACTGTAGTAAACAATAAATTCTGAGCTTCAAGAAGTGTTTAACATCATCTTTAAGTAAAACAGCAGGGCACTGCAGGGTGCATGGAAGGCACTTGGGGTGGGTGAATGGTTATAGCTCCATCTCAGATAAACTTATGGAGGACGTTCCAGTAGGCTGATGTTAGCTGCCTTCTATTCCTGGTGAAAGGACATTCAGATTAAGGGGAAATTATTTTATTCAAAGTACCCATTGGTTACTGACCATTAATGGCTGCAGCACTAGGTTGTTCCACAACATTTTCTTTGTAAAGAAACACTGTTCTTCCTAACTATTGACTAAAGGTGCAGGGCAGGGAGAAAGGTGGTTCATTGATCTTAATGGGCCAGTTTTTTAAAGGCTCTGATTGCAGAAGCTGCTATTACTTATAGTTTGCTTGGCCAAATACCCTGAAGAAACTGCTTTTTTTGTTTGTTGGCACACTGGTGGGTTTTTTTACATAAACTTACAGTCACTGCCCTTTGAAAACAGAGCCTGTTGGAGAGCTCTGGGTACTGAATCCAGTGGTTACTCTTATCTGGCTTTTCTTAATGCTGTTGCAGATCACTTCATGGGATAGTTCGAGATGAAGATGATCAACTAATGCTCCAACATCAAGAATATTTAATTATGTATTTAAAAGGCAGTGGTCTTCTGTGGCATTTCTCACTTCTAAGCAGCGTTTCATAATTCATGTTCACTTGACACTTTCAAATAATTATTTGCACTGTAACTTATGAACACTCCCAGTAGCTCTTAAACATTCACAGTAGCTATGTAAAATGCAATCCAGTTTGACTTCATCTGTAAGATCTGATCCCTTTGTTATGAGGTATATTGTGTTTGGACTTTACTTATCACCAGTCATACTGACAAATGACATCTTGGAAGACGCTTGATGCAAGTCAAGGTTTGATGCAAATTAAGCATTGAGTCAGATTTTCGTTTAGCTACGTTTGCTGCATGCCCAGTAAATGTATGCTTTCTAGACCTTTTACAGGAGGAATAAACTAAGGAAATGACTCCATGGGTGCAGTTATGGAGAGCTGCATTCGATGGAGGTGCCTTTGCTTCCCCTGGAGCAGCATCCCAGGGGGGGCTCCAGAGGTGCCACCGCCGTCAAGGGGCCACACCGAGCAGCAGCTTCACCACGCTCCTCTTTGCAGTCCCACTCTTACAGGGGTTTTGGTTTATTTTAGGCCAAAGAGCTGCCGACGTTCAAAGACAATGATTTTATTAACGATGGCCAAAAGATTCATATTGATGAGAATAACAAAAAGATGTTCCTTGAGAAACTCAAAAAGGATGTTGAGGTAAGAATGTGCCTGTTAAATGTGTGATTTAAATGTGTGGCAAATTACCAATACCTCAGGAAACTGTACCTGTAATTCATTAATGGAAACTGTTGTTTGTAAGTCTGTAAGCACTGACTGTTTTAAATGAAACACAATTTAAACTTTCAGGAGTTGGTCACTGCTTTTGCTGATGTGATAAATGGCTTGCTGCCTTATCTGGTTGCCATACCTTGTCCCTGCCTTGATGATGTGATGTTAAAATGATGGTACTACTAGCGCTTTACAAGCCTAGTACTTCCAAATGCCCTCAGGAGAGGTGAGTAATGTTAGTTGTGTTTTACAGATGGAGGTGCATCAGGTCTGAGGGCATATATGGGCTGTGGTCCATAACAGAGTGTGTAGCAGCCCCACTCAAAGCCATGCATGTTCAATTTGTTTCATAGTAGCCGCTATCGATCGTATTTGAGAAGTCATGGCAGTCAGTGAAGTTCCTGCTTCCTGGAAAAGGGGAAACATAACCCCTGGTTTTAAAAGGGAAAAAGAAAGACCCTGGGAACTATAGGCCAGTCAGCCTCACCTCTGTGCCTGGCATGATCACGGAGTGGATCCTCCTGGAAACTGTGCTAGAGCATGTGGAAAGTATGGAGGTGACTGGTGACAACCAGCATGGCCTCACTACGGGCAAATCGTGCCTGACAAATTTGGTGGCGTACGACAGGGTTACAGCACTGGTGGATAAGGGAAGAGCGACTGACATCATCTACCTGGACTTGTGCAAGGCATTTGACACTGTCTTGCATGACATCTGTGTCTCTAAATTAAGAGACATAGTTTTGATGGACGGACCAGTTGGTGGATAAGGGATTGGGTGAATGGGCGCACTCAAAGAGTCAACAGCTTGATGTCTGAGTGGAGACTGGTGATGAGTGGCATTCCTCGGGGAAATTAGTGGGACCAACACTGTTTAACATCTTTGTCAGCAACATGGGATCGAGTGCACCCTCAGCAAGTTCGGGGGTGACACTGAGCTGTGTGGTGCAGTCGACACGCTGGAGGGAAGGGATGCCTTCCTGACAGGCTGGAGAGGTGGGCCCATGCCAACCTCATGAAGTTCAGCAAGGCCAAGTGCAAGGTCCTGCGTCTGGGTTGGGGCAATCCCAAGCACAAATATGGACTGGGTGATGAGTAGCCCTGCAAAGAAGTAAAAGCTGAATATGAGCCAGCAGTGTGTGCTTGCAACCCAGAAAGCCAATGACATTCTGGGCTGTATCAAAAGAAGCATGGCCAGCAGGTCAGGGAAGGTGATTCTTCCTCTCTACTCACCTCTCATGACACCCAACCTGGAGTGCTGTGTTCAGTCCTGGGGCCTCCAGCCTAAGACAGACATGGACTTACTTGAGCAGGTCCACAGGAGGAGGGCCTCAAAGATCATCACAGGGCTGAAACACCTATGCTATGAAAAAAGGCTGAGAGACTTGGGATTGTTCAGCCTGGAGACGAGGAGGCTCCAGGGAAGACCTTACATCAACCTTCCAGTACTTAAAGGACGCCTGCAAGAAACATGGAGATAAGATGAGGGGTAGCAGTTTCAAACAGAGTAGATTTAGATTAGCTATTAAGAAGAAATTCTTTACTGTGATGGTGATGAGATACTGGAACAGGTTGCCCAGAGAAGCTGTGGATCCACCATCCCTCAAAGTGTTCAAGGCTGAGTTGGATGGGGCTTTGAGCAACCTGATGTAATGGAAAGTGTCCCTGTCCATGGCAGAAGGGTTAGAACTAGATGATCTTTAAAGTCCCTTCCAACCTAAACCATGATATTATATATGATATTTGATATATGACATGAGAATTTTTAAATCATTCTTAGTATTGCAACACTAGAGAGCTTTGGTAATTTGTATACAGCAGTTGGACTCATTATCTTAATGTAGTCTTTCATATCAGTAGGAGAATGTTAACACATGAATTTAATGTACTATTTTAGTACAACTGCTTTAGTTCTGCAAATAAAATACATATTGGGCTAACTAGTTCACACAGCTTGACTTTAGTTCCCATAATTGAAAATGCTGTCAGTAAACACAATATTTTGCAGCCCTTGTACTCAAAGTCTAAAATGCACTTTCCCTGTTGGAAGAGACCTGATGGCAAAGGGTGTAACTTAATAAGATTTTCAACTATTTATATGAAAATGGTTCTGTGAATTGACTTGTCTAGTTCTTCAGATCTTTATCTCCCTAGTTGGACAAAACACAGTACTGTAACTTTAGAGTTTACCCAACAGTTTGTTTTTGAGGATATCTCACTTCCCATTATAGTAACATTGAGAAAATTATGCAGATGGTACTTGTGATAATATAAATATTTTGTGAAATATCAATGTGTGTGTATTTTACATCTAAAATTTTGTGCCAGAAAGTGCTCTACTGATGTTACAGCTCTAGAGATTAGTTTACTTGGGTTTAAGTTTTGTGCTCTTTTAATGTATACTGCTGTTGCTGACCAGTGCTTCTACAGTAAGTAGGTCACAGACACTATCTTAAGTAAGTTGCAAGGAATGTGGATGATATTTTATTACCCTAGAAAGTGGATTGTGTGTGATCCTCTACATATTTACTGGGTTGTGAATATAATGGCAGATTCCAGATTATGTCTTTAGAGGCTGTTTTTTATGGTTTTGTAATGTATGCAGAGCATTGTTAAATATCTGTGTAAACCACTACTGTGAAGTGATCTGGCACAGGATTTTAACAGCAAATTGTTCTTTAGCTTTCACTTTCTTTTATTGGTTCTACTGCCCTTGTTCAGTAACTGATCGTATTCACTTTGTACCCAGTGTGTAAACACTCACATTTCACTACAATGAAAAGAAACGCACAACACTTAGCTTATGATTATCTTATCAGACAGTATTTATAGTTAATCTTATTATAGAGTAGTATTCTAAAATATATGACATTATATCCATTCTTGTTTGTCATTAGGTAAGTTTTGTGTTTCTGTATTTCTCTCATAATTGAGTCTTATGTCTGCTTCGTGTGTTCAAAACAGACAAATATCTACTACTGCTGTTTTCATGTCCTCCTGTCCATTTTCCTGCCTTCTCATTCCATGTCCTGACAAAAAGCACATAAGGCTATTTTTTGCATTTGAAGTCAGATGATCTTTTCCTTGTGCTGATTCCCCTGAGTGTTTTTGCTGTCAGTAGCAGCACACTTTCTTTTTCCCAAGAGCCATTCTCTTCCAACTTGCAGTTCATACTTCTGTCAAGAGTCTCTTCTCTCTTGTGCTTTTTTTTTTTTTTCCTGTTGGTATGGTTGTTGGTAGATTTTTCTCCTGTGTCAGTATGTATCAAGTACCTAATGATATGCCTGGAGTCCTTCCACTCTTGCCTTTGGCCAATCTCATCTGTTCTTCTTGTATATCATTGTACATTGTCTCTTCAAACTTAGATCACTGCTAGTCTTACAAAGAGGCTTTTGCTTTATTATATTGAAATGAGTAGAAACCAATTTATTTTTCATCTTAAAGCCTCTTCTCAATCTCTCAGCATTTCTTCTAGCACTTGAATTTACAGTCACTTTATTATCTCTGAATTTTTTTTTTCTATTTTTGTTTCTGAGTCAGGATTTTTGACAACCTGTAGTTTCTCATTCCCTAGCATTTTGTACTTACCTCTATTATCACTATTCTAAAGTCTGGCTTAAATCCTTTCTCCTCTGGTTTGGTCTGCTCTAACTTCCTTCTTGTAACCATTTACGATTTCTAAAAACTGAAACTATTTGTATTTTCAGCCTCTTTCTCTGCATACCATAAGCAAGGGCTCCACAAGTTCAAAATCACGGTATTGCTTTTATGCTGCAGCACAGCTTTGCCCTGCCTACCCCTCACTCCCTTGAACCACTTAACACATCTTCCTACTTCTATACCTTCCTGGTATGGTCAGGACATTGAGCAGTGACAGGATAGCCCTAACTGAAACGTGAGGCAGGAGTGACAAGCACTGGTCTTCACTGCGGGGAAAAATTATTTTCCCCTGAGGAATTTGGGAGAGCAGGCTACAGGTTTTTTATAATATAAGTTGTAAGTGACCTGTGTGCTGTTACTGTATCTCAATAAGTTAGAGTACCTCTCTTAGCTTTATCACTGAGGTCCTCCCTTTTGCTGTCTTAGAAATGCCTGTTTTTAACAACTGATGGCATCTTTGTATAACTTCTCACTTGTAAGTGGAACCTGCCTTTTTCAGTGATTCTGATAAATGGCCTATTGTCACTTTCTAGTTCCTTGCTCAGCTAAAACTCATGGACTACAGCTTGCTGGTTGGAATTCATGATGTTGAAAGAGCTGAACAGGAAGAAGTAGAGTGTGAAGAGAATGATGGAGAAGAGGAAGGTGAAAGTGATGGGACCCACCCTATTGGAACCCCCCCAGACAGTCCAGGAAACACACTAAACAGCTCGTTGCCTTTGGCTCCAGGGGAATTTGATCCAGCTATTGATGTTTATGGAATAAAATCCCATGAAAGTGAGTAGTAATAAATATTTTTATGTTAAGATGTTTTGATTCTTACACTAGAATCCTAAAGTCTTCACAACCTTGTAAAGGCAAAGTTAAACTGCAAAGAGGAAATTAGTTTCTCTTTGGTGCAGCAGAAAGCAGAAGACACTTATAATGCTCAGCACTGTTATGAACATATTTCTTAAATATTGTGATGTGTGGGGATGCAGTCAAGGAATGCACCTGCTGCACAATCAAATTGTATACTGGCATAACTATCCAGATACAGCAATTTTTCATTAACTCACGATTTTTGTCATCCCTTTCAGGAAATCTAGTATCTATAATGTTCTTTTCTTGAAAGATAAGATAAAAGTGTTAAAAACAGTCTAGAAAGGATGAAAAAAGCAGAAATCCAAGTTATATTTCACTTTTTATAGTTGCTTTTTGAAAATTTGTGCACTAATACCCAGTTTCTGTGTTCCAGCTAAGAAAGTTGTCATAATGAATGTGTAAGAAGTCTGAAACTGGGTTTGATGTTAGTGGGTAAAACTTAAGTATAACTAGTTAACCATGTCTGCTCAAGACAGGAAGATTACATCTTTTTTTTGGTAATGGTTTTATTACTAAAGAAAATATAACTTTGTTGACACAGAACCATTACCTTTCATATAAAACTTCATAGTTTTTCTGAAAAGGATAATTAAATCCACATTAGTCTAAGTGAGCAGTAATTCCTATTTCTGTGTGCTGGTGTTTTATTTTACACTCATTTAGTGGTTTTCCATTATATATGAGTGCAGTTAAACTCTCAGTTAAGGACAGCCTGAGCCTGTGGTCTTTACAGATCTGTGATTCTGACTGACATTAACCTGTCTTAGCTGCTGATTGAGACCTTATAAGGTGGTCTTTGTTAGAAGGAGGACTGATGGATAAGATATCTCAAAAATTCATTCTTACTGCCACGTGTTTGCCATTTGCAGATGCACCTAGGAAGGAAGTATACTTTATGGCCATTATTGACATTCTTACTCATTATGATGCAAAAAAGAAAGCTGCTCATGCTGCAAAAACAGTGAAGCATGGGGTAAGTATCCTCTTATTCTACTTACACTTTTGCATTTTTGTCATTCACTGCACTGATACAGCACAGTTCAGGCGAGCTAGGTAAAGGGGGAGTTGATCAGAATTAATTTTTTTATTCTAGTTTAATACGTAATGCAAAAGTACAGAGTGAGTGCCACACAGTACATACTGAGAGGGGAGCTCCCTTTTCAGCTGAATGCATAGCTTTCTTACCCATAAAGAGCTCTAGTGAGATGCCTTTTTAGGACTTCTTCCTTCATTTGTGAGATGCACCATATTCTTGCACACAAAGCTGTTCACCAGACACTTGTGTTAGTATAGAGCACTGAGAAGGCTGTTGTGAACATTGTATCAGATGTCGGGCCCTAGTGATGCTCTCATTGTTTGGTACAGCCTGTTGAAAGTTCTTCAACATATAATGCAACTCACTTTACAAGACTTACTAAAAAAAAAAACCCCAAAAGTACAGTTTGCAAAATTAAGCATAAAATACACATGCTTGGAGACCATTCAGCAAAGGCTTCTCTCTGACTGCTATGAATTTCTTTATTTTGACTGAAATTGCTGCTTAGCAGCAGGCACTAAAGAACCATGGTGAAACAGCCCAGTCTTCCAGAATTATGATTTATACCTGCCGTCATCACTCCTATGGGGATATAAGGTTCAAATTTCATAAACTTTTTTAAAAGAGCATAATCTTTCATGAGGGTAAAATCCCTTCTCTGTCTTAAGTATCTAAAGGATCAGGTTGTTGTCGGGGCAGTTAAGCAAAGGACTCGGGGCTTTTTAGTTTACCAGTAGACAGTGATGGGGAATGCTCAGCAATAAGCCCTGCACAGGCCTGTAGAAGGTGGTTTTTTGTCTCCCTAAAACAATGCTCTCATTACTCTCTGTGCTCTCAGAGCATCTGTAAGTTGATGCAGACCATATGCAACCATTATCTGGTAATTAATAATGAACTTTGAATGCAGCAGACTTTAAAAACTCACGCTTCTGGCTTAAGTGATAGAAATACATTGTGAATAACAACTATGATTATTAAAGCTGACTGTGATTATAACTTATTACAGAACATTACTTTCATACAACCATTTTGTTTATTTCACTGTCTCTATTCTGAGCCACCTGACACTGAAATTTGTTCATTAATTGCATGTATGTAATTTTCCCCTTTTGTAAAACATATAAATAAAAATGTGGCTAAGGCTCCAAAACCTTCAAATAAAATTATGAATGAGATCGTGACTTCATTGAAATAGCAATTCTACAGTTTGTTCAGTTGGTGTAGATTTAAATGCATATATGCTGAAAGAATGTTAGTAATTGTTACCATATATTTCAAGCCAGGTTATTTAGCATTCAGATAGCAATATACGTTACACAAGTGTTGACATGCCAGATCTGAGTATCCTGAAGGTGCTGCTGCTCAGCAGACCAGAATCTATTGATGAATCAGTGGGTAGCACAGTAGAAATTATTTATGAGACTGAAGTACAATGAAAGTAAAGAGGAGTGTGGAAAGTAGAGAGTGAGTTTCAGAAATGGAAGATGGGTGTCCTGCAGTTACGGTGCTGAGTACAGAGTATCACTGTGCTCATGTGGAGCCTAAAAAGACATCAGTAAGGGCCATTAGAATTTGTGTTTCTAATGTCTGTTTCTGAGACTGCACATGAAATTCATTAAGTAACATTGTCAGTGACAAAGCATCAAATAAAACACTGGTTCTTTCTTCTTTCCTCTCCCCTCCCAATTCTCTGTATAGGCTGGTGCAGAAATTTCAACTGTTAATCCTGAACAGTATTCAAAGCGCTTCTTGGACTTTATTGCCAACATCTTGACGTAACCTATCATGTTATATAGGACAGACACGAGACCTGGGGACAGCAGCAGTGGCTACAAGCGTAGGGAAAAAAAAGGAACTCAGAGAAGCACTCATCTTGCAGAAAGCAACCCCTTTGTTTACATCTGCTGGCAAAGATGACTGAAGTGGGGTGGAGTACTCGCTTTAACAGCTGCCTGATATTCCCAGCATAGTTCTAGCTATTTCTGACTCTTGTGTGTGTGGAAAAAAACAAAAAAAAAATTAAATAGAACAGCTTACTCAGAGTGCACTGTGACAGTAATACTCTGATGCTACCAGCTGAAACGGAATAAATGAGCAAAGAGGTGTGGGGTGGGGGTGGGGAAGAGTAAATGCATGTTAAATCTACAATATTGATATCAAATTGTAAACTGTGGATCAGTTTATTTTTTGAACTAAAAAAAAAAAACCTACATGACAGTATTCTTCATGAAGATGACGATAATAATAAAAAACTTACTGCGAATGTTACACTTAGACTCTGCACACTGGCACTCCTTAAAAAAGCAGCTGCAACAACCCCTGGTGCCGGACGCTTTTCCCATTGGTTCCTAGCAGTTGGGATTTTTCCTTTTTTTCTCCTCTCTCTCCCATTTTTGTCTTCTTTTCAGCATATTGCATCAGGAAGTTCAGCCTCTCGGACATCTGAGAGATGGCATCTCTTATCTTACAAAGAGCTAACGTAATTCATGCTATGTGTACATTTTTGCTACAGTAAGCTTACGTTAAGAGAAGACTTTGCTTATTTCACTTTGTTACCTGAAGTTTTATATTCTTGCAATATAGGAACTAATAATGTTACAAGAGGAAAAAAAAAAAAAAGCTTATCTAAAGAAGCGCATAGTTTTGGGCAATAGTAGCCACATCTTTCACCCATCGTGAAAAGATGTGCACGCTGGTAGAAATACTGTTTCCTTGTAATTTACTGGGAATTTGAAGTTTAAATGCTTATGTTGTACTGTTGAAACAGTGGTATTTTATTATAGATGATCCCTCGAAAAATGAACCCTGAACTTTACTGTTTACATTATTAGGAAAGCAGGGATATTTCTGAATTTCAGAGCCGTGTACAATATATGACTTTTGAGTTTACATGTAAAGTTATTTTGCAGTACAAATGAAGTATTGTTTGTCATCTTCCAAGGTGTAACGTGCAGTAGTGTACTAAAGTGAATGTCTCGCTCACCTCCGTGATAGACTCTTTTACAATAAAATGAGAAAAGATATTTCAGAGGGATTTTTCCCAAGGTTGTCTTTTAGCATCAAAATGACCTGTCCTACCATTTACCGGTTTGATTGTATAGTACATTGCCTAAAACTGTGCTGACCATGTTTAACTTGTTTAAAATTTTTAAACAACATTGTATTTCTTCTCTTCTTGTATTTTTTTTTTCCCTGAAAGACTCCATGCTTGAAAGAGACAAATTTACATATGCTTAGAAGTTTATCTACTTATACACTGTGCTAAAGCTGTGCCTTTAAAATTTCTTTATTGAAATTGTTAGATTTTGTAGGCAACGTAAGAGAAGTCAACCCCTCTCCATCACCATTTCTGACTCGACCCAGGAGTGCCAGCATGCCTTCTAACTCATGTCAGTGCTGTTCTGCCTGCAACTGTGCATAACGTATGCAGTGGTTTACTTCAGAGGAGCCTATGCGATAGCAACCCATTACACTCTCTTCAGCGGCCAAAGGCAATACTATCCCTGTTGCTCTGTACTATTTTACTTGATTATTTTTTTATTCCTTTCCCTGAGTTTTCCTACAGGATCTTTTTTTTTGTTACGTTTGACTTAGTGATGTCCGCAGCACTGTAATGTATGTGTATACTTTTGTATTGTATGTATTTAAATAAGTTGGTACTGTGGCTTGGTTTTTTTTATTATTATTATTTTTTTGGCCTCTCCTTACATCCCCCGGTTGTCCACGTTCTCACCCAAGTCTCATTTTCTGAAGCATACTGTGTCTTCTTAAAGTATAAGACCACAGAAGGACCCTGAAGTAAAACTGAGGTACACATACTTGGAGTACATATTTAATTGCGGCCGAGTGTACATTTTTAGACAATTTTAGACATTTACAGCAAAGCATTCTTTTTGTCTGTGTAGCAGTTTTGTCACTCATTCTTGTGGATAAACTGTTTATTTGGACAGGGCGAGGAAGACTCATTATTGTATGTGTTAGTGCTTAGATTACACTCCAAACATGAGCAAGGCTTTATAAAATAAAGCACTTTGATGACTCACTAGGTAAATCCTTTGGTCTTGTGTTTCAACTATGGTTTTGATAGCTTACAGGTGAACTTTGGATGTTAAAACGAATGTGTAGCCTATAACACAAAGGAGAAAATAAGAAGAAACTTAAAAACATTTTCATTAGATTTTACTCTGCTTCATCCATGCTTACTTGAAGATGCTTGAAACATTTAGCCTTTGGGGTTTGGGGTGTAGGCTGTGCTCTGTGAGAAAATACTGAGATTCAGAATTGATGATTCTATGGACTAAATCCCAATATTACTACAAAAGCAGGAAGCTTGTCCACACTAGTTAATCGATAGGAGGATTGGCACACTTTTCTAATGCTGATTAATACATTTGTCACTTTTCAGTTCCTTTCAGTTTACTGCAGAGGTGTAGAAAGACAACATTTTCAGCATTATTTTAACCTGTAGATACACATGGCAGAATTAATGGTAGACCTTCCTTAAAGGGAAGGTGGTTGTAGAGCTGTTCTATTAAAAGTAGGTGAAGTGATAGAGAGAGGAGAGATTCAGCTTCTTAATTACTTAATGATGTCTCTAGTATTAATCTAAGCCTGCACTTCACCCAGCTGCTCCAGCTACTTAGAGTTTAGTCTGAACATGGCTCTCAGGGAATGCTGCTGAGGTTCTGTGGACTTGTTAGCCATGGTGGACAGCAAGCTCCTTGCCTGGTTTCTCTGTGCATGCCACTCAAACCATCTACCCTGTCCCATGAACAGGGTGCCAAACTCCTGTGCTGCCTTTACAGTACAGATGCACAGGGGTTGTTGGTAGGTAAATCTTCATTCCCACCTCCCTCACAACATAAAATAAAAGCTTCTAGTATTCAAAACCAGCACAGTGCATCAGGTCTAAAAACCTGCTCCAGATCTCTGGGCTCACCAGGTCAAGAGAGACAGGGAACTACTGGAGAGAGTCCAGCAGAGAGCTACAAAGATGATTAGGGGACTGGAGCATCTTTCTGGTGAGGAAATGCTGAGAGTCCTGGGGCTCTTTAGCCTGGAGAAGGCTCAGAGGGGATCTTGTCAATGCTTATCAACTAAAGGGCAGGTGTCAAGAGGATGGGGCCAGTCTCCTTTTAGTGCTGCCCAGTGACAGGACAAGGGGCAACAGGCACAAACTAGAACATGGGAAGTTCCACCTAAATATATGGAAAAACTTAATTACTTTGAGACTGAAGGAGCCCTGGAACAGGCTGCCCAGAGAGGTTGTGGAATTTCCTTTTAAGGACACTTTCAAAAGCCACCTGGATGCAATCCTGTGCAGTCTGATCTAGATGGACTTACTGAAGCAGGGGAGCTTGAACTAAATGATCTCCAGAGGTTCCTTCCAACCCCTACCATTCTACGATTCTGTGATCTCCTGCTCCAACAGACTTTTCAATAGCTGAAGTGTTAATTAGGCTTTCCTCTCTTTTTCCCTAAGACTTCTGGACATGCTCAGATTTAACTTCCCAGTAAGTATACTACACTTAAGTTTTAAGGCAGCGCTGTCTATTGAAGCGGTGGTTCAGTGGCATTACTTTTGCAGGCCCCTGCAGCGGTATTCTCTAGCTGACACCGAGTTGCCTTCATACAAGGTCCCTCTGCTACCTGTGGACATCCCTCTCATCCAAGCCATCTACCTGGTGATGTTTCTCTTCTGCCTCACTAAGGGTGATTTGCATTTCTCTCTGTGGAGTTTGCTGCAGGGCACTCTGTGTTTGCCAGACACCGCTGACTGCAGCAAGCAGCTGAAGGACCCTGTCTTTGGTAGAGGTGTGTACACACAATGCATAGGAAAAGAATATCTCTTCTGATAAAATGTTTTCCCTCCCTCTCGCCTGAAGAAAATCTGAAGGCAGTGATGATACTCAAGGTAGGAAATCCAGCTGGCTTGTTAATGCAAGGACTGTAGCAAAAGAAACGCTTAAAAATTCTTGGAAATAGTGTTTTTGTATGTCAACTGCAAAACTTAAATGTATAATCTGAATTTCCAGCTCTCTCCCTTGTGTTTACCTCTTCTTTTCCAATGTAATACTAGTTAGCAAGTCCCTGCGTCGAGTGGGATCATTGCATTCTGTTGGTCTAGTACCCCAGCTTCATACAGTGTCCACTCTATATGTGCTGTCCACTTGGTTTCTTTCAAACTCTCATATATGTAATGGCAAAAAAAAAAAAAATAGAGAGAGCAGTTGGCAGGTATTGTTTCTGGAAATCAGCGTGTCCTTTACAGTGCAATGCAGTAGCAAAGAGCAGAGGCTGCATCGACAGAGCAGTGTGCTGTCTTTAATCTGGACAGTGCTGCATGAGACTGAGCAGAGGGACAAAGGCAATTTGTGTGAGATTAAAATCACTTAACAATAGCTTTATTAAAACTGTTAGAAAACAGGGCTGGAAAGGACCTGAAGAGATCTGTCCCAGAGCAGTTCAGCTGTAGATAAAACATTGGCAAAAGTTGGGCTATTTTTTTCCAGGGAGAGTAGTCCTGTGGCTTCCCTGTGCTATCCCTTCCCATTCGTCACTAGATATATCATTAGAAAGACTTCTTTTCTAGTACAATTCTACAATTACTACAATTTAAGCCTGTTAATATTTGTTCTATCTACAGTGGACCGTGAGAACAGTTTATTCTCTTCCTCTTTCAGTTTCTCTTAAAGTTATGCTGCATCTGTGTACTGAATAATGTAAATATTAGCTTTTGCACATATTCAATTGAATATTCCTTCTCCTTATTTACCAAAATAATCAAAATGGCTTAGGACAGAAAAAATGACCTGTTCCATTTTTTGTAATGCCTTATTTAAAAAAAAAATTGTTTGTTAAAATGGTGCTTCTCGATTGTCAGTCACATTTTATAAATGGATTTACAGATTTCTCTTGTGAGAATTTCCTAGACATCTATTTGCTGTCTATTAAAAAAAAAAATGTAATTGCTGTTTGAACAGAATGCAGTTTCAAAATGAGCACACAGCTATTGCTTAGCTGTAGTTGTTGCTATAACAGCAATAACGTGCTCACTGCTTTTCTCTTTTCCCAAAGTAAACAATATCATGATCTTAGCTTTCCTAATGATACTCCCTTTTCACAGCTTCTAGTCTCATCTCCATCAGCGATGTGACATAAAATAATTATTTGGTTGTAAGTATTAAGATACCAAAAATACTCCTCTGCGAGCTGGCATAAATACTTTCTTACCTAATGCTCTGAATATTTGCAGGCATTTTAGTTATTGCCCAATATGCTTTGAGTTTATAAAGAGCTCCTACTTTGTTCCCACTCAATCTGATTCATTCGTAGTGACTCACTTTATTTAGCAATGTATATCCTACTGGAATAAATGGCATTTGTGAGAACCTTGTGTTTTGAAGAGGTTTGGCACTTGCACAGAAGCCTGGGAGGTAATTCAACTCATTACGTCTCTCCATTTCTGCTGTTTCCCCTTGCTGCTGCATAGGGAGCCCAAGGCCAGAGGACTCTACTTCCTTTTCCATCTTAAGCATTTTTAAGTGGATGCATAAAAATATTTTGTTACAAGACTATGCCAAGTCATTCTAATATCTACAGCATATTTGGCATAGCAAGGCGGCTACGAGGGCTAGCTGCAGTTACTGGGCTGACAGTGATTCTGGTTTCCCTTCCACCTCCTGAGGGTAACAGAGTTGTGTTTGATTCTTATCAAGTCCCGTGGCATCCTGGGGTGCATAAAGAAGAGTGTGTTCAGCAGGTCGAGAGAGGTTCTCTTCCTCCTCTACTCTGCACTGGTGAGACCACATCTGGAGTGTTGCGTTCAGTTCTGGGCTCCCCAGTTCAAGAGGGACAGGGAAATACTAGAGAGAGTCCAACGGAGGGCTACAGAGATGATGAAGGGTCTGGAACATCTGTCTTAGGAGGAAAGACTGAGAGCCCTGGAGCTGTTTAGCCTGGAAAAGAGAAGACTGAGAGAGGATCTTATGAATGTTTACAAATATCTGAAGGGTGGGTGTTAAGCAGAAGGGCCGGTCTCTTTTCACTTGTGCCTTGTGATAGGGTGAGAGGTAATGCTAGCAAGGTGAAACACAGGAAGTTCCACCTCAGTGTGAGGAAAAACTTCTTCCCTGTGAGAGTGCCAGAGCCTGGCCCAGGCTGCCCAGAGAGGCTGTGGAGTCTCCTGCTCTGGAGACTTTCCAGACCCGCCTGGATCTGTTCCTGTGTGGCCTCCCCTGGGTGTTCCTGCACTGGCAGGGGGGTTGGACTTGATCTCCAGAGGTCCCTTCCAACCCCTAACATTCTGTGATTCCAAGATGTGCCTGCTTACCCCAGCTTGGATTCAAGTAATGCATAAGAATGCTTTCTACCCAAGTAGGTCTGATTAATTAGTGCCCACTGTAACTGGGCACATAATGCTAAATTGAACTGTGGGTCAGGTCCCTATCTTCCTTCACACTGTGTGACTGCATAACAAAACCAAAATATTTTCTGCTTTGAAGGGCTTTACTCTTGAGTATTTTCACTTAGTTCAATAATCAGTCTTAGATAGTTTATTTGTACATCAGCTGCAGCAAAGACTTTATATTTGCGGTGGAAGGCCGTTAAAATACCAAATTGAACTGTGCAATTATCATCTCTTTATGGGGTACAAGGGAAAGAATCTGCTTTCAGTTAAGCATGATGATGAGCATGCCAGCAGCTAATGCTGCTCTGCTGCTTCCCTCATAGGAAAGCTCAGTGTGGAAGGAAAAACGGTGTTTGATCTAATTGCATTGTAAAGTACTCTAGAGCAGAAGTTTCCAAGTCACTTTTCACATGCTACAAGCTGCAGCATCCCTGCGCTGTGGTGCTCTTTCAGCCCAGTGTCCCGGAGAGTGGGGTGGCACTGGGGCTGTTGGAGGGTGGAAAATGGAGTATACATTTGCAGCTTTGAAACTGGGCCTGGCTTTTCAATGGTGCTTTCAGAGGCCCCGGTCTGGAGGGAGGAAAGCGTGCTCTCTCTGCAACCCAGTGTTACTTGGGAAGGCATGGTGGTTGAAATTGCATTCTGGATTTAAGTAATGTCCTTACAAAATCTTGTATCGCTCCTCATGGCACTTCCCCTGCCAGCCACCAGCCTGACAAAACTGAAATGGAGCTCCCTGCTTCACCCTGTCACTGTTTGCTCTGAGGCAACCCAAGGGTGTTCCAGGCTGAGAAGGCTCCTGGGGCAGCTGGCAAGTACAGCTCCCAGACCCTTAGAAACTGAAAGAAAATAGATGTTTCCCCATTACTTAAATGTTTTCTAAATCTTTTCTCATGCATTGTGTGGCTTGCTGATGTCCCACACCAGTGTCCTCATCAGACACACCCTGCAACCACACTTGAGGAAAATGCACATGTGGCTTATTGTCTGCATGTGTATCCCTCTGTTCCTGCCCCCTTCATTGACAAGTAGACTTACAACTGTCTTGTTTGCCACCAAATTGAAGGACAAAGTGGATGAGGCTACCCAGTTTAGTCCTCTGGTCACTCAATTTAAAAAGAGGAGAGGGGAAAAAAAGAAACAAAGGCAGGTGGATTGGGGACGGACACGCAGACGCTGCCTTCTCCACCCAAAACTTGGCAGCTAGGGACACACACGGGGCAGGCAAAAGACTTCTCCAGCACTATTACACAGCTGCCTGCACAAGCCCTCCACGAACAATGGCATCTGAGAGACATATAAGAAGCTACTGAGCAGCTGAGCACCTTCTTGGGGAAGGTTCATCAGCAGTCTCACCAGTCCATTAGCTGCAACCACTGCTGCAGTGAAAGAGCAGGTCACAGGCGATGTGTAGAAGTCACCCGAGTCTGACATGTATTCATTGCAGGCTCCTGCTTTGAACGTGTGGCTATTCTGGAAGATTAGAATGCAAATGTTTTAAACACAAAATGATCTTCCAAAATGAGCTTCTGCACTTAAAAGCCTCCAGAGAAGAGCTGTAGTACCATACGTTCCTGTGCTGGTGAGCAGGGCTTATTATCCAGGCCCTCTTCAAAGGCACAGTGCCCTGCATCACCACTGAGCAACTGTAGCTTTATTAGCAAGATTACAAAGACAGCATTTGTTTGATTCCCGTCAAACGTGGCTTCAGAGGAGGAGGGCAAGAAGGTACGGAGCCGCTGTAAATTTTATTACACACTAAAAATAAAAAGAAGCTTCTCCAGAAAGGTGAGGAACAAAGCAGGTCGCACCCTATTGAAGGTGAGTACACACATCCCAGTTCAGAGCAAGAGGCTGGGAAATGTTACACAGTGAACCGTGGCCAACCACAGATGCCCAGAAGGTGAAGGCTGAAGATGATCTTCAAATATAGCCAAGCTTGATGCTATTAAGTGCTTTAAAAACCAAAACTACCAGTTAAAATTAATCCGTGCTTTACAGGCAGCCAAGGTAAAGAATGCAGCTGGGACATAATAGGATCACGGTAACTCAAGTCAGGGAGGGAAATGAGTTGCTGCACTCTGCACGAGCTGTGAGCAGAACAGAAACTGCTCAGAATTGCACTGCCTGAGCTTCACAAGCAGCAGGGCAGGAGAAAGCAAAGCAGCCACGGCCCAAATAAGGACAGGGGCCATACTCAAGCAAAACCCTACCTGCAGCATCTGAGACATCTGGCTGGAGGAAAAGCCAATGTACTTCACCTGTTATGATGTTTCCAAACATACATCATCTCATTACATGAGGCAACTAAAGAAGAGAGTCTGCGCAGTTGCAGGACTTGCCAGCTCCTAGAAAATGTAATTTCACAGCCAGGAATAACTGGAGGGCTGCATTTCACAGTTTATCCTGAAAATGAAAGGTGGAAAAGTTCAGATAATTCAAAGAAACCAGCCAGCGATCACATACAAATATACTTCTGGAGCAATCCCAAGCAGCAATATAGGCTGGGCAGGGACTGGCTTGAGAACAGTCCTGAAGAAAAGGACCTGGGAGTGCTGGTGGATGAGAAGCTCAACATGAGCCATCAGTTGCTCTCGCAGCCCAGAGGACCAATCATATCCTGGTTCTGCATCGAGAGAAGCGTGGCCAGCAGGGCGAGGGAGGGGATTCTCCCCCTCTACTCCACTCCCGTGAGACCTCACCTGGAGCACTGAGTCCAGTTCTGGAGCCCCTATTACAGGAAGGATATGGATGTGCTGGAACGTGTCCAGAGAAGGGCCACCAGGATGATCAGAGGGCTGGAGCACCTCTCCTATGGGGACAGACTGAGAGAGTTGGGGTTGTTCAGTCTGGAGAAGAGAAGGCTCCTGGGAGACCTTATTGTGGCCTTCCAGTATCTGAAGGGGGCTGCAAGAAAGCTGGGGAGGGACTTTTTAGGCTGTCAGGCAGTGACAGGACTGGAGGGCATGGATTAAAGCTAGAGATGGGTCGGTTCAGGTTGGACATTAGGAAGCATTTCTTCCCCATGAGGGTGGTGAGACACTGGCACAGGTTGCCCAGAGAGGTGGTGGAAGCCCCATCCTTGGAAGTTTTTAAGCCCAGGCTGGATGGGGCTGTGAGCAACCTGCTCTAGTGGGAGGTGTCCCTGCCCATGGCAGGGGGTTGGAACCAGATGATCTTTAAGGTCCCTTCCAACCCTGACAATTCTATGATTCTGTGTTTTCTAGATTTTTTGTCCAATGTTTAAGTCTTTCATATGATATAGATATTGCCATGAAGTCATAACCAGGGAGATAGTTTCTGATGCTAACAGGCAAACTGTTTCTAATACTAATTGTTGCTTTTTTTACTAAACAGGCAGACCTCCTATGTAGCTTAATGTTGTGTTTAAGCAAGCTGCTCACAATAAGTGCTTTATCCTCCTCTTGCTTATTCCACAACTTGAAAAGTTACCTTTCCAAACCAATTCGTAGGCTGGAGTGCACTGTGCTGGGTTTTAATCACTGTAGTAGAAAATGGTCTTACCTGCTTCCCTTGCACTGCCCTCCCTGCAGTCACATGTAGATTTGGCTTTAACTATAACTTTCCTACGACAAACATTTGCAGTGTAAAAGTAAGTTGTACTATTTCAAAAGTTCACTCTGTCAAGCCCAAGCCATTCCTTTGAACAATTACTCACTTTCAAACACATTTGACACATCAAAAGAAATCCAGAGGCATTTGAAACATCTTCTAAATTATAGATAACTTAAGTTAGAAATTAAAATCTGAATCAAAGCCCAGGAAAGGCTCCATCTAAATACAATAGTTATTGAACCAGGTTCTTCAAGCATAACCTTTTCATCACCAGTGACTCACGCAAATTAGTCCCTGTGAAACTAAAAGGAGTTGCTGTTTTAACAGTGCCAGCATAAACTTGTATTTCCTGTATTTCTCACCATGGATCTGTATATATCATGGTAAAAGTACTTATGTTGTTAGCCCGTATTCCAATACTTATTTAGGATTCTTATTGAAGTACAGTCTGCTTTGTACCAGCACAAGAAGTATGACTGTACCTGTACTAAAAGCTTTACAGGTTTTTGTGGCTGTAAAAGGAGAATCAAACTTCTCACCAAAAGTTTGACTGAGTGTAACTATAGTAAGTATAATTAGCTAGCAAGACAGATGTTTGGACAGACCTTCTCCTGAGCAGTATCTTCAGTCCCATTTGTTAATGCTCCCATAGTAGTTAACAGCCAACTCAAACATCCCATCAACTGTCAAATTCCCACAGACCAGCTCAGAGCAGAACAAATCAAGCTCCAGCACATGCACAGTATGTGCTAGTTTTCCTACCGCCTAATTTGTACCATACAGCTTCTCTATGCAACAGGATAGCTCTCCATCCTAACCAAGAGAAGTGAAAGCAAGTTCATACTGTCTGTATTAGACCTTCTCCAGAAGAAAAAGGCTTAAAATGTAATTTAAAACACAAGCATAACATTTCAACCTTGAATTGACTGAAGCAATGTAGTAAGATGATGAACCTCAGCTTGGATTGCCCTGAAACCTTCCAAGAGGGGTAAAACATGTCAGAAGCTTGGTTTACAGCCAGACACAAACGCTGTAATGGAATGAGAACGCGGGAATAATCTTTCACAAATGTATAATATAAAACCAATTCTGCTCAAAGCCTTTTCAATAATACTCATTTTTGATTCAGAAAGAAATACCACAAAATCAATTTGAAAGAATTTTATTGAAAAAGAGCCATTGGCGCTCAGACCTCACTCGGAACGATGTGCATGGCAGTTTGCACCACTGAAGAACCTATTCCTTTGATAGTTATCTGCAGTGCAGACCTATGTCACCACGCTCCTCCTACAGGTTTCACTACGGCAACACATGGAAGAACTTGCCCAAGTGTTCTGCTGACTGTTCCGCTCGCTTGCTCTGGTAAAGACAGAAAGAGAATCAGCAGACCAATACTCACATTTATGAAAATAACATGGAACAAGAGTCTTGACAATTCTAAGCATCAAACTTTAACTCACCGAGTTGCATGATGCAAATGAACAAAGTATGTGGGAGGTGAGCAGAAGAGAAATGAGAGGTGCAGCTGCGACACACCCCTTTATTCACAGAACACATGATGCACAACATGCAGAGGTCACAGAAGTCAGCTACCCCTTTCATCTCATTTATATCAATTAGAAAAATATGCCAAGGTTGACAGACATTGTTTTTATTATGATGATTTTTACTTTTTATGGCAGTTAAGGGACAGATTCTTGAGTCCAGAAGCTCATGGCTTGCTACCATGTCCTTGGGACAAGGGTGGGGTCTGCAAACAAAGAAATAGGCATCTGTTCTGGAAACAAAGTGAAAAAATAAGAGATAACTCTGGTGCATGTCCCAAGGAAACATTATTAAAGACGCCCCTAGAAGTCACAGTCTTTCTAGAGAGAAACAATAAGGGGAAAGAAAAAGGATGGTAGAGGCCTGACTTGATTTTAAGGCAGCAATTTCACCATCTACAAACAGCTGTTTATAGTGCAGAAGCAGCAATTGTGCTGGTCCTGGGACAGCTACCAACTATTGTGCCCGAAACATCCATCTGCAGCCACAGTTTTAGCTGTCACTGCGTTATTTCCTAATGTGGTGACATTCCTTCTGCCCTCTTGCTTTTTTGAGGGCTTTAAACCCTGCAAGTAGTGCCAGCCTTCTTCAGTGTTTTGTTAGGAGTCCACCCTCCGATCCCCTGCTGTCCTCTGCCAGGCAGCTTTCCCTAACTTCTTCTCTGAGATGCTCTTTATGCTACATGTGATGTTTCTACATATACAAAGTGATTCTAGAAATGTATAACCCATTGAAGAACTGTATGGGATCCAACTATTTCTTTGGGATATATGTTGTAGTGTAATGTTCAAAAACACACATGCAGAAAAGTGAACATGTTTAGATCTATAAAGTTAGCCATTCCTTTTCAAGCTTCCTTTTTTCTGTCAGTAGTCTTGGCTGTAAAACAGAGCCCCTGAATGAAAACACACTGCATCAGGTCCTCCTGTGCCATATTAGGTTATCACATCATCAAAAGAGAACTCCTCTCAAAATTGAAAATATCCTCCAGGCTCAAGACTAGGCTGAAAAATTCTTCCCAATGAGATTAAAAAAAAATAATAATAAAAATGTATTCTCCAGCTGATTTAGTAAAACAGGCAAAGCACATGTACAGTGAGGTGGCAGCACACTTTGCTTTCATGAGAGGAACCAGTCTGTTTCCATGCCTGTAGATGTTCACCCGCAAATGCTGCCTCCTTGGGAGCTCCGCATTCTCCACTCCATCACTGTCTCATGTGGGAAGATAATGCAAAGCCATAGTGTAAAAAAAACCCAAACAATTTTTTCTGGCCTTATGCAGCCCTCCAATCTCTCTAGAGGAGATAAGTACCCCACAGTTTTCACTTAAAAGAGCTAAAATCCTAAGACAAAGACTGAAATCTCCCCAGCTGCCAGAAGGCACTGAGCTGCCCTAGCCTAGGTCTCCCCAGATATGTCCCGTAGTCTAACTACTTGTCATTTGGAAATGCAATGTGCTTCTGAAGTTCTTGTCCAGGTCAGGTGTGACAGGACAAGGGGCAATGGCTTTAAACTAGGAGAGGGAACATTCAGATTAGATATAAGAAAAAATTTTTACAGTGAGGGTGCTGAGACACTGGCACAGGTGGCCCAGGGAATGTTGTGGATGCCCCATCCCTGGAAGTGTTCAAGACCAGGCTGGATGGGGCTCTGAGCAACCTGGTCTAGTGGAAGGTGTCCCTGCTCATGGCGGGGGGGGGGGGGGTCGATTAGATGTCCTCGAAGGTCCCTTCCTACCCAAACCAACCTGTGATTCTAACTGCACATTTACACACCGTAACACTGCCTGCAAGCTCCAGCTTCACCATTAATAGACTGCATGGCTGATTCACACATTCACAGTAAGCCCAAAACACTCCCCAAGTGCCAAATTTATTGCACAGTTACAGTAAATCCAACACTTCCCAGAAGCTTCCGACTCATTGCACGTGCTATGCCCAGTACACACATAGTGATTTCTGCCTGGGAAATCCCCTGCACACAACAAACAGTATGGTAGCCTTCGCTTGCTGGCTAGAATGAAATACATCGTGGCAGCAGCTGCACTGCTGATGCTGTTGGGCTTGGGAAACACAAGGAGACTAATCTGTATTCTGAAACATAATATGAAGCAAACCCAGGAATAATACCACTCTCCTCTTCCTTCTCTAGATGCTCTGCAGGAAGGTGCTTTAACTAAAAGCACCTTTCACTGGCAGTTGCAGGTTGACTTCGAGCAGCACTCCTTGAGTTAGAGCCCACCAACCTGAGTCATGCTTCTGTTGGTATTTCTAGATGCCTTTCTAGAGGAAGGGGCACTTGCTGGCCTAAGACTATTGACATTATATACAATATATTGCTTATCAAGAATGATATGCTATCATTATAAACATTTATCTAAGGACCTTCATATGAATATAATCCTCCGCCCTGTCCATATAATGTATTTCTCTGTAACTAGTCAAAATGGCACATCAGCAGACAACTGAGGGTTTCCTCTGATTTGTGATTATCTACACGAGAAGTTCACCATACAAGATTAACCTTCTTCAATTAATAAAACTACCTCTCAGCTTTCCCTTCCACTTTTGCAGTTATGCAAAACCTATTTTGAAGGTGCACTCTTAAGGCCATTGTGATAAATGGAGCATGTTAGCGAAGCAGCTTATTATTTCAGTCTAAAAGAAATACATATAATTAAAGCAAAAAGATCCTTTGCACAGCAGAGACTGTAATTCCTAACATCTGGAAAATGAAAAAAACCTCTCAATCATGAGGCTACAAAGTCTCAGCAACTGCTAAAAATTATATAGATATTCAATTCTGCACCAGATTTCTAAAGCTTTGTGCAATAATCTATGAAACATGCTCTTCCCACACGTTGTATATAAAGCACTTTATTTCAGGTAGCATATGAATTGATCATATCGAAATTATTTTCTAAAGGATATGTTTCAACATAGTTTACCACGTGCAATAGTAAGATTTTGAAACCTCCTGGCAATTACTTTTCTTAAAGCCATAGTTTTGTGAAAATAGATCAAAATTGGTTTAAAAGATGAACTATGACCTAGGATTATACTGCTTATCCCAAAAGGAAATAATTTGCAACCTACATCATCTAAAGAAATGCCTTTTGGACTACCGTGGTGTTTCATTTTTTTCTCAAAATTTCTATTATTGGGGGAAAATAGAATACAGAGACAAAAATATTTTCATTGAATCCCACAAGTCTTTTATTAGACTCAGGAGACAAAGAAAACACGTAACACCTGGAAGTCTGATGGTAAGAGGAAACTGGAATTATTTTTATCTATTTCCCCTCTACACCTCCACTACATTTCTTCAGTCCCTCATTAAGTCATGTGTCAAGTTGGGAAGATACTCTTTTTCTCCAAACTCCCTCTGACAATGCATTAATTCTGCAGCTCATTTCTGCAGCATAGCGTTTTTCTCTCATGTTTAACCTTCTTAGAAAAGGATTTCACCTTTTCACCCAAAGTAATATGTTCATACGCACACCCTTTGTTTTTTAATTCATCATTAAAATGGTATTCTGTGCTTTAACCAGGTTAATCTCAAGTGTGCACCACAGACATTACCTCATCTGTGCAGCATATGCAGTTCAGTACATGCAATCTCCTTTATGTGACAATCTCTTCAAGATTGCAAATTATCATTTCCCTATCAGAAACATGAAAGCATTTTTCACATTATGAAGAGAACGATGGCACATAAAGGCACCGTCAAAACTTGCATTATCTTTAAAAGACAATGAATGCAGCATAACAAAAAAACCCCACATGTTCTTGTTCACATGGGGTCAACAATACCATCAGTTGATTTTATAAAGAAATTAAGTGGTCTGGGGGTTTTGTGTATGCATGCAGTTCCTTTCTTCTTCTGTAAAATGTTATGGCTGCAAACTTGTTTCTGTGTCCTAACTGACAGATATTCCATTATACCTGAAGGGATAACAATTGTTTAAAATTATGCAACCTATGCATGCAGCCGTTGTTCAAATTTAGCTGCTTGGTCCAATACTAGAACAGTCAAACCTGCGTTAAAAGAAATATTTTTAGTGCTTCATGTTTTGGCACAAATTATTTATGACCCAGGATAGCTGGAAAATTATTTCCATAAGCAGCTTGCTTTTCTTCTTTCTTTTCATCATTTTTCCTCTAAATGCTGAAGCTCACCACAACCCATATGTACACTTCTTCACATGTTCTGCTAGTGATACTCAGTTCACTTTTGTTACTTTATGTAATTTGTGGCTATCCAAATCTCATGTGTTCACTATTGCTAATTTCTAAGCACTTAAAGCTAAATCCTATTCATGTTGCTACAACTCTACTGGATTTCCAAAAAGAATAGACAAGTCACTCAGAAATTAGTATTATCTAGCTTGCCTAAACCTGAAGCTATACTCTCCTATACCTCATTATTTAAAGGAAGCTTCATAAAGGGTACATTTCTTTTCTACCCTTGAGAAATAAAAAAGCCTGATACAATTGCACCACTCATACACAATTTTGTTATCTAGAAAACAACCACATGCTAAATAAAAACATTTCCAAACTCACATATGTAATATTTAAAAATCTCCTGGTCTAACCAAACAGTTTGCATTTAGAGGCTACATCTCCACTACCACCACGGTTGCATCTGGACCATTACCTTTAATAGCCCTCAGTGGACCTACCCCTCTCTGAACCCTAAATACCTTTGGCCTCCACAAGTGTTGCCAGTGTTCTCATACTTTTCCCCCAGCTGTCCTAGGAGCCTGAGTTAGCTGTATTGGCAGAAACCTCTGGGAGGTTTGAATTGTGTGTTTGGAGGATTAAAACCGTCAATATCCCGGAGCAGAAGAAAATGTCCCTCTCACAGGACAAAAAAATAAAAAAGAAACAAAAGGAATTTCTGTCTATACAATTTACATTAATAAGTCTTTTTGATCACTTTATATGTAAATTGGAAAAGGAAATCTGAAAAAAAAAAAAAATCCCTGCACCATCTCACTGATTTTACCCTTTCCTTCAAACTATTTGCAGCAAAATCCAGAGACAACAAAGAACTGACCTTAAGGCTGATCTCCATCAAATGTCTTCTCTGTTGCTTTTAAGTTTGACTAGATCTAGACAGCGTATGATATACAGCACCAAAGCTCAAGGAAAGGAAGAAATTTCTACATTAAACACAGATAACACCTATATTACTTATTAGGAGCCATAAACTACATCCCTGATAGTAAAAGATAATTCCCTCCGTATTTCCAGGACTATGCACTGACAAAGTCAACAGAGGGCTGCATAATATAAACATGTTTATTTGAATAATGAAATGTATCTCAGAAGAGAGACTGCCTACATATGTAAGCCTCAGTGTTCACTAAATCTCCTGTTTCACTGAGACATTGAGGGAAAGCAAGCACGGGCTGTGGGGTGTTAAGGAAACACCCCTCACAACAAATACCAGGGAATTAGGATAGTGCTGCACTACATTTCCAACATAACACTGCTCCCAGCCTCTGTATTCCTCAACCTGAGAGAAGCTAAATAACACAAGAATTTTCGGTCAAGCCTGTTCAGATGTACAGATAGCCAGTAAACAGACACAACAGAAACATGCAGGTTATTGTAACCAAGAGTTTTGTTAAGACACAAATTCTGCAGCGTGTAAAACATTTACCATCGTCACAGGGTAACAGTTTGTTGTGCAGATGCTTGTAAGTCTGTCTAATCTATGAAAGGAGCAGGCATACCAGCTTTACCTGAACTCAGAGCAGTGACTGAAACACAAACCCCTTAGGTAGAGAAGTGTCCCCAGACTCCACTCTCTTTGGGTGACTGTCCTTTGCCAAAGTTTTCTTCATACAGACAACTGTTTCTGGACACCAACAGGACCAGGAGGTTGATAAGAACTGAAAGGAATCTAAAACTTGTGGTTCTGAATGTTGCAATCGAAGTTGGCGTCAAAGCAATTCAGCAGCTGTCTGTCCTTCCTCCAGAGCCTTGAACTTGCATGGTGCACAGTCCCACGCTTAGAGCAAAGTCAGGTATGCTGGGTAATACTTTGGGGCACCTACTCAAATGCAGAAAGGCCAGATCTGATTGCAAAGACCCAGGAGCACTAAATCAACCAACAACCAGAGCTCCAACACAAACTCAAGTCTCCAGATGCTCTTCCTCTTTTCATTTCCTTTCTGAATTGCTCTCGAACATCTGTGTTTCCTTTTAAATACCATGCTACGATCCAAAAGCATTTGTAAAGTATGTTAGTTATACCAGGATAGAGTGCTAGTAGATAAATACAAGGATTATGTGTAAGTGTATACAGAAAGTACAGCAGAGCAAATGTCCAGAAGGCAGCATCTCCTGTTCATGATCCCTCCAGGCAGCATCACCCAGCTCCTACATATGCTCACCTCTGGTGAAAGTTTGCCTCAGTTTACTATTTTCCCACCTTTAGCTGCAAGGCAGCCTGGAGAGCAACACATCTGCTGAGGAAATGAGTTTTCTAAACGCTTGCTATTCAGTTATTTAGGGTTTGGGGGTTTTCCCAAATCAAGTCTCTCCACTGTTAAATTAATTTACAAAGTCAGTAAGTTTTCAATTGCATGTTTACATAGTGCTGAGCCCTTAGAAGGCAGAATCAACCAGAAAAAAACAAACAGGGGCTGTCTCAGCTACGTAGCATCTTTAAAACCTAAGTGGAGACACAAAAATCATGGAGAAACAGCACAAAAGCCTGCTGTTCTTTCCTATAGCAATAGCTGATCCTACTCCCACCTCATTAATTGATAGTTTTCCTGATTATAGAAACAGCTTTTCCTGCTACTGAAATGTATGGTGTCATGCCATTTGCATATGCAAACTGACACACGAACAATGAACCAGTTGCACAGTTCCTTAGAGAGCAACAATGTAGAGAATTTACGACATGTATATGGCAACAGGCAGGGAGGGGAGTATGGGGAGATGGAAATACAAAACACCTCATGATGTTTTTATATTGTTTTTTCCAGTAAATAATCTTTCAGGCAGTTTCTCGAAATAAAAGATTTAACACATTAGTGGGTTATGGATACTGGATTTGGGAAAACAATAGAACTAAAGATCTGTGTGACTTCTGTTTGCCTCCAGATGCATACCTGTTTATCAGATTTTAATATATGATTTCTGACTACAGGATCACACACTGTTCTGCCACAGGATCTCTGTTATTCAATGCAGAGAAGGCAGCCTTCATTTAATGAACAGAAGCCTAGCATTTTTTTTTCTTCCTGTTATTCAAGGTATAATCCAATACTTTATTTTTGCCATTATTTAAACTCTACTATCGAAAAGGAGTCACTCATTTCTTTATGGACATTCATCACTGTATCAAAATGCTTCACTATTTTTTAATTTATTTTCCTCCTAGGTTAGGTGGGAGACACCATTATTAGTCCCATTTTACAGACCATGAACTGAATTAGAGACACATTAGGGGAAAAAAAAAATAGTTATTTGAGATGCCAGAAGCCTTCTTTTTCAAAGCATTGGACATTATATAGGACTTCATAGATTCAAAGCACAGCTCTCATCATGTCAAACCAACCTTTGAGTGTCTAGGGTTCCCACAGGTCTTCATTCACAAACATGAAAACAGTGATTGCCTATAGAAGATTTGGCTTAAATAATCTGACTAGGAAAATGCAGACACCCATAGCAATGGCAAGGATAGGCTCCAGTTTTCCAGAACATCATTTGACTGTCTTAATCATTAAACAATGGTTATATAACCTTTATGACAAATGAAGAAATTTTACTGAAGGCAAACCCAACAACCCCAGAAACTTTATCACAGGGACTGATGCTGAACCACAGGGCTCACCACTGAGCTGGCAACCTTAGATCCACTACAAACATATCTGATGCTCAAGGTAAGAAAGCAACTGGCAGCAGGAGTAGGTTGTAACAACTGTGTGGACTAGCACTGGAAGGTAACATAACACAGCTCATCAGAAAATTTCTCAGCTCTTTGCTGACTGCAAAAGAAGAGTGATACTTAAGTATTTAAAATACAGCGAGTGGAGTTATTTAAAAGACATGTATATGTGGAGCTTAGGGACATGGTTTAAGCAGTGACCTGGCAGTGCTGGGTTAAAACTGATGAACATAGAGATCATCTAGGCTGGAAAAGACCTTTGAGATCATCGAGTCCAATCATCAACCCTACTCTACATGTCCATTGCTAAACCATGATCTTAAAGGTCTCTTCCAACCAAAACAATACTATTCCTTCTATGATCATAATAAACACCAGAACACAAGCTTGTGGCATAGTGAAAATGGAAAGGAATTGATTTTACTACAGTACAATTCACTCCCAAGACCACTACTATGTGCAGTTCTGATGCCCACTTCTCCAAATCTCTCATCTTCCTTACAGACAGTTGTCCGAAAGTGATAAAAAATTGGAAAACAAGTCATAGAAGTGTGAACCAAGGAACCACTGCGTGGCTAGGTTGGGCTGGATAGCCATTGTCCTCTCCGACTCTGGAAGTGGTTTTCAACCCAGATCTTTTATGGACGCTAGCCAGGCCCATAAGTTTTGTAGCGATCCATGAAGACATCTATTCTTTTTTTCAAGTTTTGCATTTAAACTTTCTGCCACTAAGCACAAGAGTCATAAAGGAAGGATTTCCCCATGCACACAGATGTAATCATTTGGCTCCTGATCTTAGGAAAAGATACAGATGTCATTTTTAACTCCGTTTCCTAAGGAAACTGAGATGCATAGGCACCATGTGTCTCTGTGTATGAACCAGTAATTGTCCACATTCTCTGGACAGCTTTAACCAAAGTTGACAGAAGAATACAGATTGCTTTGAGCTACAAAGTTTCTACACCTTTTCATTAGAACAGGAGTTTGGGTACAAAAGGACACCTTTGTCAGCACCCTGCAGAAGGGAAAGTGGTAGCATGATCCCTCAAGGTAATAGACACTAAATGAGACACCACATGAATATCCTACTTACAGCAAAGTTTCAGTGGAGCTCAGAATCAATCAAAAAGCACAAATATGTAGAAAGTGCTGGAAGGGGTGAAGGCCAATTAGCAGATTTGGTTTGTTCTCCTCAGAAACAGCAGAGCTTGGTCCCTGCCGCAGAAAAGTGCTGACAGACCAGAACTGAAGGGAGAAAAAAGCAGCCGCTCAGGGCTCTGCCTGGAGCAGGCACTCAACCTCCTGCAGGGACAGAGCTGGTCAGGTTGGGGCATGGGTTTGCTGACAAGTCAGGGTGTAGAGACTGTGGGGAGGGTTTATCTTCTTCTACATGCTGAGCTGCGCTTCATCTGCAGGAATCGGCAACCCTTATCTTCTCTGGTCAGTACCCTGTCATCACAGGAACCTGCCGAGTTGAAAAACAGATTATAAATAACTCCATCTATGAAAAGTACTTGGCACACTTTTCTCCATTTCACTCATTTAAGTGCATAAAAGTGCAGTCACTTAAACATAGGTGAAACCTCCAACAACTGAAATCTATCCTTCTGTTGTAAAATACGTACAGAAGTGACAAATACAGGGAAAAAATCCCTTCTTTTTTGACTAGGAGAATGTATATGATCCGACTCACTGTACTACTATAAACGTTATTTTTCAGGTATTTAATAAACTTGTTTAATGCACTAGCTTTGTAGTAAAGGATACAAATAAACCATTACACTTTATTGGACTGATAATCTACAAACGCTGGTACCAAGAGAAAATAAAACTAGGAAGTTAACTCTGTCTCAGTGTTTTTGTTGAAACTGTAACAAATACTGCAATAAATTCTATTGAACTACTAACAGTGCTTCCTGGCAGCTCTGGAAACATCATTTCCACAGTCACTCTCTCTTCTTTATTTCCAAGGATAATCATTAAGCTTACACAAGAGTAAGCAATTCTTATATTGATATTCAAAATTGTTAGTGGTTTCCTCTTGTTAACTCTCATTTTCACTGGCATAATTTGAAAAAAAAAAATCTGTATTTTCTGTTCTGATCCCCTCAGACAAGTATTAGAGGTGAGAGGTTTGCAAACTCTAACACAAGTGTATAGAAAAAGCAAGTGCTCAAGCAGTCTCAAACTCCTTATTTTCCTAGCTGTACTTCACAGAGATGACACATGAGAAAAAAAATGTTTCCAGAGTTAATTTATTAGTTCTAAGACCACAAAACAGTCTCTTCACACATAGGTATTTAATATCAGATGATTTTCTATAAATAAGACAAATGGTTTTGCTTAGACAGTTATTTTCAGATAGTAGAGAAATCTTTAACCATGGGCAAAACCTTTTGGTTTTTAATTGTAGGAAAATCATTACTAAATCTATGAAGTGAACATTAGCATAATCTGGCAGTATTTATAAAACAGACCTGTGTCACAGCAAGTATATATTTCTTTAAATATTTTAAGTGGAAAAATCCTCCAGAGGAATAAGTAGGACAAACATGTTTACGATTATTCAGCACTGTAGATTGCTGAACTGGTGATGTCAGCTGTACAAGGCATTTCTGCAGGAGAAAAAAAAAAAAACCAAACCAAAACACAAGATACCATTCAGATGGCCATATCTGTATATCCACATTGAAAGCAAATGCCTCATCCTGCTGGCCCAGAAGAGATGAGAGGGATCTGCCCCTCACAGCTGGATGTAAGAAAAATACACCAAAAGTAGCACCAAATATATTCCACTTCTAAACTAATGTATTTCAAAGTATTATGTATTAGCAGAAAGCAGTCTATTAACAATAATTATTTTATATTTGGTGCTTTTTACTGTTTTGAAAAGGTGAAGTGATGCTATTCCCTCAAATTCTCCGTGATGGGTGTTTAGCAAATCCTCCTGCATCACATCCCTTTTGATGAGGACAGGAGCAAATACTGTGTTACAGGATGACAGGGGCTGTGTCCCCGATGTGACATGGGGCTTCTTGACAGGCCTCGCTGTCATTTTGCATCGGTGCCCGTGGAGCTGCCTCTCGGTTCAGCACTGGTTTTGGCACCTGACTGGAGGGCACCGTGCTGCCTTGGCTCGCTGACTGTCTGCTCCAGCTGGCCCATGCTTCAAAGCCCGCTGTAGCTGCCAGCACAGCTGCAGATGAACCACCTTGGGCTACACACTGCGAGCACAAAGGATTGCCTGGGCCACCCAGCTCCTTGAGCAAACCACTGCTGCTGCAAGTGAAGGAGTGATTCCAGCAGGTATCACTTCTCGCTTGGCAATGAGCTAAAGCACCAGCCCAGCACCACACCATAGCACCTTTACACGGAGACGTAAGAAAAGCTGGGACTTCATTTTCTGCCACTGACCATCCCATCTTGGTTTGTTGTTAGGGAAGGCAAGTTAACAGCATCTAATTATCCCGGTGACACTGTGCCCCCTGCAGTTTCCAGGGGATACGGTCCCTCTCCTGCCTTCCTCTTCAGAGCTGCAGGGCACAAGACTTGCTTACCAGAACAGCTTCTTTTCAGCCCCAATAAAATCTGAGTTGAGACTATGCTAGCACAGCTAGCAAGCGCCAGACTCTGGCAATGGGCACAATATGAGAGCTCGGGCTAATAGGAGCTCTGCATTTCATTAAGTGCTTTTCATTGCTGTGAACATACTCAAAGGAAAATCTTTATCGGCGCAAAAATGTATTGTCAAGAGAAGTGTCCTCTTTCCTCTGGAAGCTCACCCTCACTGCTTCCTCCACTACCAAGCAGGCCAGATACCTGCGTGCCGTTTCCATGTTGTCAGATCAAATGAGCCAGCACAGCTCCTCCAGCATCCCTCCTGCTGAGCTGCCCACCCCTTGTTGGGGGGACAGTGCTGCTGGGGCAGAGCTCACACTGAGGGCAAGAGCAATCACACTGGCGTGGCAGGGCTTTCTAACCAACCTTGCTAACAAATGATATCTGCCGATTCACAGATGGCATGTTACTGGCTGAACAAGTGCTATCCTGAATCGTTTTCACACACACAGTTAAGCAAAGTTTGCAGCAACCCTACGTTCTTAATGTTGCAAACAATGTTCTTGACACTATTGCAAATAATCTACAAAGCAAAAAAAAAACATACAGCAGATGGTGTTTCTGCAGAATGATTGAGAACTAATGATAGCACAAGCTTCGCTAACTAGACTATTCCTAAAAGAGTAAGATTTAATCTAAAACTTCCTTTCTAAACAAACTATGGTTTCTGTAACCTAAATAAAACACTTCTCTGGCTCAAGCCCAGGCAACATGTTGACCCATTTACACAATCTTAGTTTCCTGCTCATAGGTGGTAATTGTCACATCTCTGTTTGCTTCTGAAATAGGAATTTAAAACACAATTTGGTTTACCTAAAACAGAAGCAGTATCTGCAGTCTCAAGGAAGCAGCTTTCTGTAACACTTAGGGATCACCCAATCCACACTGACCTTGACTGAATTCAAGGCGGCAAAGGAATGCAATTTTTTTTGCCCCATGTGAAATGCTGACTCTCATGGAGTCCGGGGGAAATTCCCATTGACTTCGGTAAGGCCAGAATAGGGTCATATCTGCCACCATACCCCCTTCAGCAAATAAAATTTAGAAAGGAGGGGCGTAACAGGCTATGCACTGAAAAACATTACAGAGTGCAGTATTATTTTCGGTTTTACAGAGCAGTTAATATGCTTCGTGACTTTCAAAGGACCTTTTCGTTTTTAAGCAATTTAGCTGCTCAAGAAAACAACAACAGAGTAAAACACGGAGCATCAGGTTCTTCACTCCCATGTGGTTGCTTTAAGATGGGATCTGCTGTTTCATGTGCTGAGGGGTGGGCTCTCCAGCCTCTCACTGTGCCAGTAGTTTCTCTGGGGGGCTTTCTCTAGTCTTCCCACCTTGCTAGCTCTTTTCATTAGAAATACTAAATTATTTGCACTACATCACTGTGAGGCAAGGTGGCATTATTCTCTTAGTTGTATATGCAAGACCTTGAAAGACAAAACTTAAAAGCTGAAAAGGGTTTTCATCAGGGAGCAACAAGGGCTGTCTGCTCACTCAGGGCTGGCAAGGCAGTGGCTACAGCATCCTGCAGCATCACTGGGGCAGGGACTGACAGCTTTGGGCTGGGCTGATGTGGGGTGCTGGGCCATGGACAGGGAGGCCCTAGGTAAGGCTGGGTATGGACAGTAAGATACAGTAGTGCCACCGGTCTGGGATCTGGAACTGGAAACACTGGGAGATGCATCTTGTGGTATCTTCATGTTCTGTAGTGCTTCACAGATTCGCAGTGTGGCTCTCAGCAACTTCAACAAAGCTTTTCCCAAATCAGATTCCCTTCAGCTCAGGTCTCAGCTGCTCTTTGAGGACCAGAAATAGGAACAGCACAAAATGGCCACCTCAGAAAAGTTTGTTGCAGGGACCGGCCCAGGTGACAGCTGAGCTACAGCAGAGGCAGCTCTGCCCTGCTGCCTGCAGCGTTTCTCCTCCTGCGCTGCCTGCTCCTGCTGCCCACACAAGCACACAGCCCACGCAAGGGGAGGATGGTGACTGAAACATAATCTGGACTCACTTGAAGGGCAGCAGGTACCTTCTGTATTGGATGAGTGAGTCTTGCAGCAAAGATAGCGTAAAATCTCAAAACCAAAATGGACCAAAAGCCATTTACAGTAAGGCCACATTACCTTGTAGGAAAAAGTTTCATCCTGTCAGTTCCTAATTTTTGAGTGCTTGATTTTATGTACTTACTCTTTTGGTGGTATTTTATTGTGTGAATTTCCCACTCACAAAAAAAAACAAAAAAAAACCCAACCAAACAAAAACTCCCACTGAGAACACTAAGCATCATGAAAAATTAACTTTTAATCAGTTAGAATTCTATCTATCCTGCACTCTGTTACCTGGCTTGGGACATCAGAAGCTGCAGGTGAATCCTGCATGACTTGTGTTAATGAAGATACAGTGTAGGAGTGTGTCTAGGGAAAGGAGGTGCACATTCTCCCAGGAGAATTCAGATTTATGAGACTTGGGGAGGGGAGGAACAAAAAAATAGCCATAACAATTCTCCATTCTGCATCACTCAGGGCCACACAGATAACACTGCAAGCACAGCACGGCAGGCATAAATAATAAATAAACTGGAATAAACTGGAGATAAGAGGGGAAGAGCTCCTTACACAGCCTTACTGGCAAACATGAGAGCACACCCAGAGCCAGCAGCACCTCCTTTCTGGCAAAAGACATGGTGAGCTTACACAGCTCCTGTACTTGGTGCTGTGGCAGTTTGTTCCTGGAGCTCTCATTTGCAAACTTGTGGTTTTAAGCAGTTTTCTGAAAGTTTGATTTCCATACAAAATATTATTTCCCACCATTCCAGTCTGGAAGGCAGCACACTGGATTTAAGACTTTGCCAACAGTAACAGCAGAGCCCATACTTGAGGGCATGCCCTATCATCTGACGTAAAGGCTGCTTATGTATTTTGTATGAGAATCACCACGTGAAGTGCACAAGGCTCATGGGGGGCAGAGTCTCAGGCTCCCTCTCCTACAGCAGAAGGTCCTCAGCAAAGACTTCAGGCTCCTTTCTTAACTGCTGTCTTGCTGGCCCAACAAACCTGGCATTCCTCTCTGTGCAGCACCCCAGCTTCACCCAGAAGGCTGAACATCCTTTGGCAGAACAGTCCCTCAGCTACCCCCTGCTTAGGGAGAAACACAAGTGTTAGAGCCTGAAGAAGCACCTAGAGCCCAGGTGACAAGTCCTTAGCAAGGGAGTAGCCCTCTGCCCGCTTCTCAGACGGCGTGTTGAGGAAAGAGCCATGACTATTCCACTTATTCCACCTTATTCCACCGTGCTGAGCTCTCCGCTAGCCTCACCGACGGCTCAGCTGCACAGTGCCAGGCCAGTCAATGGATTCAGGTAGAAGATCGATTCATTCTCTCACCCCCAAAAGACGATGGGAACAGACTCGAGTTGGGGCAGCACCTGCAGACGTTGGCCCCTAGTACCGGTGCTAGAAGCTGGCCCCGGTTCAACGCCCAGCTGAGGAGCTGGGGCTCCCCCAGCGACCCTGCCTGGCTCGAAGATCCCAAGCCCAGGCCCAGCGGGATCGGAGGGCGGCCGGGGCGCTCCTCCGGCCTCCGAACAAAGGCCCCGGGGAGGCCCCCGGCAGAGCCCGCCCGGCGGCCGCTGCCCCATCCTGCCAGCCCCGGCGGGCGGGGCCGGGACCTGCGGAACGGCGGCCGCCCCGGGCAGGGCCCCGGCTCTCGGCTGTGCCAGGGGCAGGCGGCGGGGGTCCGCGGACGGCGCTCGGTCAGCGGGGCGGGGGAACGGGAGGCCGGTGACAAAACGGGTCCAGGGCAGCTGCGGGTGCCGGTGCGGAGCGACCGCGGCCGGGCATCGCCGCCGCTGCTGGACGGCGTTCTCTCGGCCGCCGGATCCCCGCGGGCCGTCGTGCTGTGGACGGGTCCCCCCTGCAGCGCATCTCGCTTCCCGCCGAGCCTTTCCCCGGGAGTCGGGACGGGGGACGGGAATCTCCCGGCGGGGTGGGTTCCCGAGCAGCACGACACAGCATATGGTTTACATGTTGCACGGCTGCATACAAGGACTAACATCCAGCCCAGGGATTCACTTGACATTAAAAAAAAAAAAGCCCTAATTACAATATTTAGAGGTGCCTGAATGACAGCAGGCTCAATTTTTGGTTGAATTTGCAATTACGGGAAGATAATTATGCCTCGCGCTAACGCAGAGTATTAATATTTATGGTACGAGCCAGAGGCTGCTTTGGCTGGGAGGATGCAGCAGAGCAAAGGTTGAAGCCCCGCGGTATTGCAGAAGGGAAAGTTTGGAGCCCTGCAAAGCAGGAAGACGGCGGCTGCTTCCATATCGCTGATGGAATCCAGACCCCGCCAGAGCAGGCAAAGGTTTATGCGTAGCATCCTTTTATATATATTTATATCGCCTGAGATACGGATATTTCCTCTATAAACCTTTTACCATTCAGCAGGCACCTCCTTCACCTACTTCGTTTTTACTCCCGAGTATCGATCCCGGGGGCTTTCCATGCCTCATTAACAGATTGGTGACTAAATGAGTAGAATTAATTTTTAAAACCCTTTAATTTACTTTATTAATTACACACATGCGCCCTTGACTACCCTGTGTGTCCGACTCCCCGGGCACGCAGTATGTCGGGCAAGTAGTGACATTAGGGTGGGAAGTGGATTAAATGGGGGAAGAAAGGGGTTTAAAATCTTCCCAACGCGCCTCTTGTGTCTCAGCGCCACGGTGCTGGCCGCCTCCTGCCGTCAGCTGGCCACGGATGGGGCATCACCTGCCAGCGCCTTTTAAAGACAATTTACTATTCATTTAGCGACGCCTTCGCCGGTGCCGGGTTCAGCACAACAAAGGCGAGAGACCCGGAGCGGGGGCGGGGGCACTTCTCCGACAATTTCGGCCATTTGATTTCGGGGAAAGAAGAGTGAAAAGGCTTTAAAAATTAGCGCGCACACCCCGAGAATCTCCCTCCCCCTTCCTGCAAGCCGGCTGCTCCGGGAGGGCTGGCGAGCCGCGGGGAAAGCCTCCTCCCGGGCCGCTCGCCGGTGACCGGGAGCCGCGGCGCGGCGCGGAGCGGTGCCGTGGCGGCAGAGCGGCGGCCCCGGGGGCGGCGGCGCGCCGGTCCCATGGCAACCGGGAGACCGAGCTCTGCGCAGCGGTTGCCCCATGCCGGGCCGCCCCCGCGCCGTGCCGTGCCGTGCCGCGCCGCGCCGGGCCGGGGGAACGGCCTGGAGAGCTCCGCGCGGAGCCCGCGGCGGGGGGAAGGGGCCGGGAGAGCTCCGCGCAGCGCCGGCGGCGGGGGGCCGAGCCGGGAGGGCTCCGCGCAGCCCCCGCGGCCGAGAGCACCGCAGCCCTGCGGGCGAGCGACACGCGGGACGCCTTCCCGGGCTGGGGGCGGGCGGCTGTGGCTCTTGGTGCCGGTGAAGCCGTTCTGGCACGAAGGTGGGCCCGCGCCCCGAGCCGTAGCTGTGAGCTCTCGGGTAACGCGTCTTCCTCCGTGCCCCTGCCGTTGAAGGTGCTGTGCGCACCTCTGCGTGAGCGGCGTGCGCAGGCACAAGCGCCAGCTTTTAGCACAAACCGGTGATGCAGAGGCGCAAATGGTTCAATACGGAAATGCGCCCCTGTATTTATGTGTGTCAAAATCATGTTGCCTCCGGGAGAGGCTCCCGTATCGTTCTCTAAGCCAACCCCCACCAATTAAAGTAGAATATTGGGAGTGAGCAGCCATAATTTGTCTCCTCTCCGAGGACTTCCACTTGTTCTCAGTACAGCTCTCAAATAGTTAAATTCTCAACCTTCAGTTCACACGCTAGTAAATGAAAGAAAATCATCTTTATTTATTTATGTTTATCCTTTTAAAATGATTGTAAAATCCTGGCTGATTTTGTAGCCGTGTTGAAAAAATATACGTGTTTTATTTTCATGAACTAGAAAAGGAAGACAGTGTAGAGAAGTACAGCTGTGAATAGGTACATCAGTTACTATGAAAGTCAGAGGTATATTATACCAGCCACCATTGGCTTTATACAGCTTGTACCCTTTTGTATTCCTTGCCATTTACTGAATAAGCTGCTCTTTTCAACGAAGGGGAAAAAAAGAAAAGTAAAAAAAGAACAGGGGAAGAAAGACAGATGCAGATGAGTTTGAGTGGTTTGGAAAATCAGTATTTATATTCGTATAGATTTGCACACACACGCGCGCAACCATGCAAATATACTGCCTTTCCAGTAGAGATGGCTGTGCCATTCTAACACTTTATGCCAATAGGATGATTTATTAATGGAGTTTGCATGACATTTCCCTGCACTGCCTGCAGAAAGGCATCACAACATCATTGTAAACTCATCAGCACTGCATGGAGAAAAACAATAGCATGCTGAAACTGCAGCTCCATGGAAGAGAGGAATGTAAGTGGAGGGTCTTGAAGTATCTTCCAGTGAGGACAAATCCTGACCCCCCAGATTTCCAGATAATGAAACACTCCAGTCCAAAGGACTAACAAGAGATCTCAGCAGTTTTTAAGCCTAATGCTGAGAATCTGTGAGATTTAAATGATTCACTGACTTTGTACCTGTCTTTCTACATAGAATTTTGGATGAATTTTATCCATGGCTAATCCCATTGACTTCAAAGGGAATGCCTGCATGAGTGAAGTGATTGATGTTTATTTAAGTGAGATCTTAAATATTTTTTTTTTTAATGAAACAGTTTTGCCATTTAGTTTCTAAGGTTAATGCTGTTTTGATTCTTTTTCTCAGAAAGTTCAATTTTTAATTTCTCTGTAATACAAAACATATGTTGTTGGTTTTAGTTTTTAAAAACACAAATGTGGAGAAAACAGCACAGTGAGATTTTCAGCAGTGATATAGTGTTTGAAATTGTGGAAAGAAAAGATGTGTAATCCTGTTCTTGTCTAGTTTTCCTTTTCACCACTAATTTCAAGGAAATCTCTAATTGTAAGTTCATCCTCTACTTATCAACGTGTTTCTCAAGACAATTTCTTTTACAGTAATGGAGATTCCCAGTCCTGGTTGTTGGGTTAAGTCAAGTCTTTGATGTCTCTTATCTTCTGATAAGTTCAATGTTTCCTGTTTTTCCAAGGTCCTCATATGTTAGTTGATTTGTTTATTGCAGTGTCATTCTCATCAGCCACCATCAGCACCTTTTTCCAAAATAACTATGAATTCCAAAAGTCATACCTGTCACCTTGTTCAAACTGAACAGCAACCGACTCTGTGACCAAGAGGGTTGTTCACTGAGTAAAATAGTCTCCAGACTTACCCACAGGTAAATAGACGGTGTAGGCATGTAATGTCATTTAGAATAATATCCTGGAAATTCTGTCCATTCCTAAGTGCGAGAGACAAAAAGTTGTGCCATTAGAATGCAAGTGAAGTGCACAAAACTATAGATTAAAAAAAGACCCCAACATTCCCCTCCAGAAAGGAACATCTTGCACCATCTATGGATTACCCTTTTTTTAAGGCAAGTAGGCAAGAACATACATCAAGCTGCAGTTTATCTGATGAATGTTGTCTTCATATGAGGTCCTGTTTGGTCTTTATCTCTTAAGCAGAGAGTGACTTCAATTGCAGTTAATATAAAGATTTATTAACTTGAGAAGTAAATATTGACCAAGGTGAAGCCAAGGTCAATGTTTACCTAGAGGACTAATAAATCTTTGCATTAACCTAAATATGGAACCTGATGGGCCATATTTTGCTCTCAAATCAGTATCTACCCCAAATTAGCCCCAGTAAGATCAAGGTATTTGCACCAAATGTGTTCAGTATACAAACAGTTGTAAAATACCTTTTGTGTGAATTTATCAGAAATATAAGAATTAAGCTTTTTTTTCAAAGGCTAACAGATTATTTCTTCACATACAAAAATCTAAAGAATAACAGCAGATGGCTAGAATTGGTTTTTTTTCTTGAAGGTGAACAGTGATTTAATTGAATATAGGTGCAGGCAAGGGTTTTGTTTGATTTTACACTCTGATTGGTAAATATTCTAAATTATGGTGGACATAAAAGGATACTGATTTGACATGACTGATTTCAAGAAATCACAGCTTTTTACCCTCTTATTTACAGCAATACTAGCGTTGGCCCCTTCTTAAGAAGATGAGAGCTGCCTGTTTTACATAAAACAGCTAAAATATTCATCAAATCTGCCGGCCTGCCTTTCTGCAGTGCCTCTTGAAATAATTTCAGTGTTCCAGAGTGTAATGTTTTACAGTGTTTTCTCCTTATAACATTTAATTTCTAATGCACACAGCTGTGCTCTTTTATTGGCTCTTGTAGATTTAGCTGTTTAGCTTATTTCATAGGCATTACTGGGCCTTTAACTTGTAAAAATGCCAAGAAATCTTGAATCCTTTGGACCTACCTCAAATACTCTACTATAGCCTAGTCTTTGCCTTGGAAGAATATCACCTTTATCAAGCTGTTAGGATGCTTCATGAGTTTTGACAGAATTAGTATAAGTGCTTTTCTCTTTTGTTATCTCTTTAATAGATTTTTTTTTTTTTCCCCCGGGTTCTCTGTCTCAGTTGTCTTGTTGAAATGCCACTTTCTCTATTCTCAGGAACAAAGAAATGGCTTCTGTTTAACTTAATCAAATACTCCGGTCTCTTTCTGATAGAAAGAATAGTGGCCAATTTACCTCTAGCACTATTAATTCCCCAACAGTTTTCCTGTGTTTGATTTCTGTATGTGCTGTACTGAAGTACAGTCTTTTTTTCCCTATCCATTTTCCTTTGTCTCCCTCTCTTTAAGAAGACTGACACAAAAGAATATTTTATCTATAACATATTTTTGTTGCAAAATTTAATACTGTTTAATTAATTTATTTCTGGAAATTTACTTGCAATCAAATTAAGTCTACCTTCTGCGCATAAAAGTTTTCAGTAAATGAAAGTATTGCCACACCGAGTACCAGATCTTTTTATCTTTGCTTTGCCTTTGTGCAGCAGAAATCCTGTTGGCTGTAATGAAAAAGCAAAGTATTACTGAGTTTAACAGTCTTGCCTGTGTGAGAAATGAGTCTCAAGTTTTGTCTGTTAGTAAATGCATTCTGGATCATATTTCACAATCAGACTTTCATACGCTCTCTGCTAACATTGGGTTTCTAGGCTCAATTTTTTAGTTGCACTTCCCATTCATCACGCAGAATAACTGGTCGTAGAAAATGAATCCGTGTTGGATGAAACAATAAAACGAGCACCCAGTCTCTGCTGCTCACTTTTCTCATGCAAGTGGACCCCTCGAAATCAATAGAATCATTCAGGGGAGTCAGACAAGCAAGAGCTAACTCAAAACAGGTACTCCATGCTGCCCAGAAACAAAATGCTTCTGTCCTCTCTGCCTCTATGAAATATAGGTGCCTCAGGTTGGATCAAAATTATGACAGGAAACTAATTCTTTTAAGAATTGTGTAAAAGAGTCTGTTTAAACAAGGACGGTTGTCTTTTGCACGCAAAGAGCATGGTTTGGCAGATGAGCAAAAATGTTACAACCAGGAAATGTTAAGTGACTTTTTTTTTTTTTTTTTTTTTTTTTTAAAGGTACTGTACAACTGTAAGTAATACACGGTTTATGCTTTTCTAACTTGTTTGCAAATAGCAAATGCAACCTCTAAAATGCTTTTTTTTTTTTTAATGGTGAGTGTTAAGACAGAAGGCTGGGAATGCCTTAGAATGATACGGCAAAACGGTTCTGCTGTTTTAATTAATTTGTTTTCATGCTCTTTGAATTCCTTTTGTACCCAGTGTTTTCACATATGGTTCAGAGAGACAAAATACTGTCCGGTTTTTGTGAGACCATCACCGGTAGAGTCATTTTTAACTGAAAGTGGGAAAATATTCACAGAAAAGGCATCTGGAATTTACTGTGATGCATGGTGGAAACTCAGGTTTCCAGGGCTGTGTTTCAGGTAAAAAAACATTCCTTGGGTCCAGTCAAAACACCTCAGATGTGTACATGCTCATCAGAAACTTCCTGTGAGGAAACTGTACATTAAGATTTACTTGCTTGTATATTTTAAAATAACAAATATATTCAGATGTCTCAATATGTATTTGATTTTAACATTCAAATAGGAAAATAGAATAATTTTGTTCATATAACTGAGGAAATACAAATTATACTTTCAGGACTGATGGAATACAAGTTGTACTACATACCACTTTTCTGTGGCGATGAAAACCTGGTCAGCCTTGTGGTGTTTTATCTCTTAAGACCTGAATCTGCAGTTATTTTTAGATAGTTCTTTTAAGTGTGGACTGCTCCCACCAGTAAAGCTATACACGTTTAGGCTGCTCTAGTTTTACTGTATTAATCACACTGATCTAAACATTTACAAATTACCTTCTAATTTCTACTATATCATGATAATTAGAATCTTTACAAATACTATTGTGAAGTCAAAAGCCTGGCTAAAGCATCAATTAAAACCTTAAGTTATGTTACTGCCAATAAGTGGTCATTAAGGGCACGTGAGGGCAACCAGCGTTTTTGTAGAATTAGATTCGTAGGGGTTGGTCTCTAAGACAGATGTTTTTCATTTTTATTTCTTTTTAAAATTACTTATGAAATACTGAGACAACGGTAAGGATACTGAGGCTTTTTTTTTAATATATAAACAGTGCATTATGAGCGCAGAGTTAAGCTTTTAAACACTAAACTTTATTATTGATGATGGAGGAATAATCCCTGATCTGCAGAGAGAGAAGCACTGCAATAGTATTGATGGTTTGGGAGAATGCTCACTACATTTTAATGGAGAAAAGAAGAATCAGTAGCTTTCTCTAGCGTGACAATTTTCCTGCAACGTGAAAAAGGAATTTCTTCAAATAAAGAAAAAAAAGAGCAGAATACAATTTCCTCACACATAACAAGTCTTCATATGTACTGGGAGCACATTGCTAATTTTCAATACATCCTATGAAAAGATAAGATTTTTTAAAATCTGTTCAATGTAATTTTTTTTCCTTTACTAGGTCATGCATAGTCAAAATGGAAGTATCTTTGATGAGCATGTGTTTTTCTGCATGACCTGCAAAGTGTAATATTTTCTCAAAAAGACATATTACTACTAAAATACAGTCCCAGAAGAACACTTCCAAATGGAAATAGTTAATTAAACAAACCTCAGAGTAGGTGAAAATTGTTAATTTCACTCACCTCCTTATTCCCATATCACATTGCCACCCTAATTAATTTAATCTTCACTGAAAATGAAGTATAAACTCTTATTTGGGAGGTAATAATCACAGCATGTAATAGGCTGAAATACTGTTCTTAGTCAACACCAGCTGTTTGGCTTGAGGTAGTTTGCGGTGTTGAAAAAAGCATTTAAATTATACAGCAGCAGTGGACTTTTAATGGAATATCTGTTTCCACTCAGTAGAAACTTCTCTGTTGAATCTCAACACAAAACAGGATAAAAAGACAGTCTCTCACCTCTTTTTTTTTTTTTTTCCTTGCTCAAATTTCAGCATGAAGCAGTTGTAAGTATAGGGGTTTAGTTATAAAGCCCAATAATGTAAGGAAAAAAAAATAGTATCCTTCCTGCACGTGCAATAAACTAGATTTTGAACACAATTACTTTTGTAAGGTAAACCACAGAATAAACAGAAGTTACTGGTAGGTTTATGTCCAACAAAGTGACCAGGCTGTTTAGCACGTCTTGTGATATCCTTGGTGTACTGCACAGAATAGCTCTTTCTGCATCCTTACTCCAAATCTGTTTTCATCTCAACAGCTACGGAGTTAATGGAATGGAAAATTCAGGCAAGCTCATGCTCCTGATTTATGCAGGACAAGAGAAACAGTTCTTGTAGATTTCTATGGTAAAACACTTTGCTTTTATTACAATCAAGCTCTTTGCAATTTGTTTGCTTTTTGTGGGGGTGGATGTTGCCCATCCCACGTTAAACAGTACACAAGTGCTTTTGAGCTACTACAGGGTTCTTCTGGCATAGGTATGTAAGTCGTACTGGCCAGTCCCCTAATACAGATGCACTTTTGCTAGCCTAGTTTTGTGGTGATGGTTTTTTTTTTTTAAACCAGTATAGTCTGTGGAAAGCAATCCTGGAGCTGTGTGGTGTGCATCCCACAGCCATAGCACTTTACCAGTACATTATACCACTCTCCCTATTTTGGTAGCATCTTCCTAGTATAGGCATGACAAAAATATCCACTGCTGATGTAAGTGCAAGTGGCTCAAGCAGGTATAAGTCAGACATCGTACAGAGCTATTTGTACATGCAAACCCTGACCTGCAGTGTGTTATTTGCAGCCTTCCACCAGATATCTACATTTGACCCTTCAATGTCAACAGAAATGTCTGACTACCAGAACCTAGTTGTCATCTCCTTTCATTATCACCGGATTTTCTTGGTCCTTTCTCTGTTCTTCATATTCACAATGCTAAGCTTCCATATTAATTAAATGTCAACATTCACTAGTCTGAGACTATGTTATCCAATAAATACCTGTCTGAAGCCAACTACATGAAGGGTTGAACTCGAATGATTTTTTAATACAAATTATTTGTTCACAATGTTTGATCAAATTAATCAGTGGCAGAATAAATGGGAGCTGTAACCACAGCTGAAAAGGATTTGAAAAAAAAAAAAAAACCCAAAAAAACTAATGCTGCAGTTGTAACTCTTCCCTTTGCCTCTGATAGCCTTCATTCCAGTGGTCTTAACCTTCCTCTGGGCCAGAGCTGGCTTGCTGGTATGCACACTGAAACAGGTAAAGACAGTAGGAAGCTTCGCACAAACAGAGACTTATTTAGATCTGGTGGTTTTTTCTTTCTCTTCCAGGTGTCTTATTTTCAGTTCACTTGGTTTTTATCGATAGAACGTGGGGAGAAATAAGCCACAACAAAACACGCGAATCCTGATGGGAGAATCTAACAACACGTGGCCCTTTTCTCTCACTCGGTTTGACAATTTTAGCCGCTGTCCGTGCCCAATGAAGCTCCCAGATATCATCTGGGGATATTATCCTAATTCCTGAGAAGAGGAAGCTGAGTCATTTGGGGGGGGGGGGGGCTGCCCGACCGCCCAAGACCTTGCAGAGAGGCCTATGTTGAGGGGAGCGCTGCGCTCAGCCTGCCTTTAATCTCCGAGATAAAAAAGCACCTATTGGCAGGTCAGAAATAGCGCTTGCTTGCCGCGGACCTGCTGGGAGCCCCAGGCCCGTCCCTCCCGGGCCCGTCCCTCCCGCTGCCCGGCCGCTGACGAGACGGGTTCGGGCTGCGCAGCGCCCGATCGCTCTCCCGCAGCCCGGAATCGGTGGCTCGGAGCTGCCTTCGGCACGGGAGAAGGGGGATTTTCCCCGACAGTGCTGCAGATGGAGCTCCAAGCAACTGTCAAAAGCGCGGGGACTTCCAGTCCGAGTCGCCCGAGGCAGATTGGAGGCGGTGACCCACAAGCAGAGGGCTCTGTGGCGTTGTCCCCAAGCCCCGGGCAACCCAGCCGCAGTTTTAATCCCAGCAGCCATCCAGGGTGTCACAGGGATGGTGAGCCCAGGGTGTGCTGCAGTGCTCCGAGGTCTTCTCTCCCTCTCCGGCCCTTTGGGATTTCTCACCCTCCACGTGCGAGATGCCTTCATTTCAGTGGGATTTGCTGGGATTTCCGGGAGAACCAGCCCCACCTGGAGCCTGCTGCCCTGGCAGCCCCCCAGAGCACAAGGGGAATGGCTTCTGACATGGGTGGGACCCCACAGCGCTCACAACCCTGAACCTACTCCTCATCCAAAGTGGGAGAAACTTGCTTAATTGCTTGTTGTCACCTTTCCTTCAGGGAAAAGATGAGCTAGCCATAAAGAAGAACCATGTTCGGTGCTGTCCGTGAGTCGATGACACCTCCTTTGAGCCTGTACACCATCACCATCCCTGCCTGGGATAAAGCAGGGGTAAAGGCAGAAGAGTGGTGGGGTCTCATAAACGGTGGTTCAAAAGCCCTCAGAAAGGACCTGCGATTTCAAAACAAAATGCTGCCACTGCCAGCACCGCAGTGTTTTGATTACAATTACATGATATCTGTATCACAAAACGTGGCAATTTCGATGACAAAATACTGCAGTGCTACAAAGTATATTTAGAACTAATAAAAACTCTGCAGAATATTTCCCTGGAATGTATTAAGATCCAATTTCTGCATTCATTAGTAATATCAAATACCATGTGGTGGATGGTTATTTGGAAAAAATGCATTCAATGTAAATTGATTTTGTGTTATCAGGAATAATGTGGAGAGTGGCTTTACCAGCATCTTCAAGCTTCATCCATTCCACCACCTGCTGCAGTTTATGCCCTAATCTTGTGAGATTTACATAGCATTTTAATTTTCAGTCTTGCCTGTGTTTGCCAGCTGAGGGATTCTTATTATACTTTACATTAATTCCAAATTCACACCGTTAACAATAGCAAAACACTGAGTACTGACAAAAGCAAGAGGCCGAGCATGACTCAATTAAAATACCACGTATGACTGTTAACCACTTCTGCCTGTATGGCTACATTCCCGTAGCGGTGCTTCTCTCCGCAGCAGCAGCATCTGTGAGTAAAGCAAAGCCAGCTCTCATCCCTCCGCTCCTCCTTCCTCCCACTGCCTTCCTGATGGGTGACGAGGAGAGATGGAAGGATCCTCGACGGCCAGCAGTGGGAGAATCCCAAGGCTGAAGAGGAGCCAGGCCACTGTTGACCCCCATGCCGACATGTGCTGGGCTGCCCTTCCCACCTCTCCTCTTGGCAGGAAGTGGCAGCTTGTGTCGGCCCCCAAACCGAGCGCTCAGTGTGTCCAGCTGCCTGCTGCAGTGGCAAGCAGCCTTGTGCCAGTGGCCACGTTGTCCTTGGGCTTGTGCCGAGCTCAGCTGGTTGCCAAAGCTTAACGCTTCACATTATTATCAACAGTTAATCCACATAAAAGTAAGGCAGGACTGATGACACAGAACAAAAGCAGACCAGCAATAACCACTCTCTGCAAAGTAAACCCCCCCGGGTAAACAAACGGAAGAGGGCAGGTCTCCCACACAATTTGCCACCAGCCAGCCATCGGGTTAATAGGAGATCGATCAGCGACAGGCAGTGACAAAGGGGACACCAGAGACTGAAGGGCTGGCCCTGGCTGTCACCTTCGCAGTCTTCGCTATGGCCCACGGTGCAGTAAGTGAGCTGACGTGCAGAAACAGGGTGAGCTTCAGGGTGAGGGTCCCACAGGGCCTTAGCACAGGGCAGCTGCTGGCAAGCTAGAAAATGGGGTAGTGAGCTGGGGGCCATTCACCTCAAAAGAAGACAAAAACCAGACTGACAAGCCCAAAATCTGGTCTGGCTGTCACAGCCGTCAGGTTTAACACAGGGCTGGTGAGTCTCTATGTGACAGCGCAAAACCACCTCTCCATGTGCACGGACTTGCCCGTATGTGATTCTGAAGGTCATAACATGAGGCTGGAATTGCAACGCCTGTGTATGAAATTACAAAGTTTTAGAAGGACAATCTTACTGCTCTTCTGCATTTGTCTAGCCAAAGGCAGGTTCCCTTACCCCCAAAACCAACTATGACCCAGGGAGCTTCTCTTGAAAGGAGCTTTGATGAGGTCTTGACCTTTGATAGAAACGGACAGGACCACGTGTGCAGGAAGTGATGTTGTCTTCTGCTCCCCTCTCTTTTTCCAAGTAAGTCCTATATGTGTCAGCGTTACCATGAGCCTGTAGCATAAAGGCAGCAGTCACCAGAAACCACAGATAGCTTGGTTCAAAAAACAGCAAGGAAAATCACGCAATGTTTACAGTAAGCATACGTATTTGATCTGGTTGCGCTAGCTGCTCGCAAAGCTCTCCAGCTCGGTGCGTATGGGCTCCAGTTCATTTGAATAAAAACACTTTGGGTAGCCATGGAGGAAAAGAAACAACTTGCAAGAAGCACTTGCTAGTTTCACAGGAGTAATCACTCATCTGAAACTGGTAACAAAAAACTGGTCCTGTAGCCAAGCACATCAGACTTCAGCCTGACTAATTTGTGACTGGTTATCTCTTTGTGAACAGTATGTTGAATCAAATCTGGGGAAAAGTGGGTAATTAATGAATCAGTCAATGACATCAGCTCAGTTAGAGACAAAGCTCAGCACCTTTTTAAGCTTGCGACTGTCATTTGTTGCAAATGATCAAACACCTAAAGAAAGAACGTTTTTGCTTGAAAAATGTACTGAGCCAGGCAGACTCGGAAGCATTTGCAACAGAGTTGGGTTTGGCAGCTTCCCTGGGTTATTGCTATACCACAGCTTTCCTCTACTGAAACAGCAACACGAGATGACACATCAGGCAGGCTAATAGTAAAAGAAATTATTTTTCTCTCTGTTCTCGTTGCTGAAACTGCTGGGAGAGGCATTTCCGATTTCCTTCTTCAGTAGCAACCCTGGCCATCGTGTAGTTTATCTGACCTTTGGCTACGCCGCACCATGAAATCAGACACCACTAGGAGGGGGGCCAGAACAAAGCCTGGAGAGATTAATAAAAGCATTATTTGCGATGTGGCACAGGGCCATGAGTCACCGTGCAGCCAGGCTGCTGCACCTTCTGGCAACAGGAACAGCCCAAGTTCTGCATCAAGCTTTCTGCTTAAAAAAAAAAAAAATTTAAAAAATTAATCTTCACTTCTGTTCCTCTTTTACACAAAATCCTGGTTAAATGAATGAATGGGAGAAGAGGGAAAAAAACCCACTCGACTGGAGTGGGAGCAAAACATAAACATAAAGTTAACGTGTGACTTTCATTCAAAAGAGCCTAGTCTTTGCATGATTATTTGGGGATTTGGGAGATTAAAAAAAATTCTGCTTGTTCAGCCTGATGTTAATGTTGGTGTGGCACTTTCATTAGTGCAAAGATTTGCTCACATCACCCTCTAATACCTTCTGCCTTTGCAGCCTCAGTGTGTGAGAGTGCAAATGCAGTGCAAATACAACTTCATCGTCTGATGTCATCACGTGCCAATGTCTTGACTTGGAGAACACTAAATTCTATGCGGGTCAGGTTCAAAGAGCTTGAGGATAAAGAATGCAATTATTATTATTACACTTCTATACCAAACACAGATAATAAGAAAATGAATTAGATTTCTTGTCTTCAACTGCATTTGACTGTAAGGTTAGAGATCAGCAACATCTTGAGTAGGAAACAAGTTTTATATGAATCAAGAGATCATGATTATAATCAAGATTCTTACACTACGCTAGTGATAATTTCATCATGTGAATGCTGGAGAGGCCAGCTGGGGTTTACACTCAATTTGCCAGTGGTGAATGTGGTCATAATATCAGCCTGGGCTTATCTTCCATCACCGTAATTTAATTCAGGATCTAGAAGAAGACTGTGAAGGTAAGCTACAGACTTATGACTCTGGATTTCAGAAGAAAAAGCTTCAGTTTATTCAGGGATTTGCTAAATAAAATTCCCTGGGGTGCAAGCATGAAATGGAAGCATGACCAGTAGGTCTGCAAGACTTTTAAAGAGATGTTACTGAGAGCTCAGCAAAAAATGATGCTGTTGTGCAGGAAGATGGAATTTCAGCAGAAGGCTACAGGAGCATCTTCTTGATGAAGCTACATGCAAAAAAGGGAGCATATAGGAGATGGACATGAAAGACGGCACCCATTTCCTCACAATGCGATTGTGAGACTGCTGTCTACTGTCTGTGACAACTGCAGTGACTGGGGAAGTCCCCAGTGGCTGGAAAAAGCCTAACGCTATGTCTATCTTTAAAAAAGCAAGAAAAGAAACTGGGGAGCTATGTGCTGATCAGCAGCATCTCAGTAACTAGAAGATCAGGGAGTGGGATCATTTTGGCATCTTCCAAGGCCATAAAGGACAAGAAGGTAGTTGTGAACGTAGTATGGATTTAGTGAGGGCAAAGTGAACTTGACCAACTGGCCTGCTTTCTGAGATTAAATCACTGAATTCGTGAAGATGAAAGCACTGGTTGTTATCTACCCTAACATTAGTAAAGCTTTGACACTACCTCACACATCATCATTTGGAAGCTCAGAGGGTGTGGGTTAGAAAGACAGGCTCTAAGAGGGGCTGAAAACTTCAACGAAGCTTCAATGCAGAGGCTACTTTATAAACTTAACTGGGCCAGCAGACACCTCATGAGGTTCAACAAGGAAACATGATCCATTACAGGCTAGAAAGCACCTCGCTGAAGAGCAATACTGGTAAAAAGGAGCTAAGGATTACAGAGGGCACAAGGCCAAATGTGAGTCACCAGTGTGCTCTCATCTAACCTGAACATGTGACATCCTGGGCTAGCTTAGGAGGACAGTGGCCAGAAAACTGGGGGAAGTTATCTATTCAGTTTAGCACCCAATTTTTGGGTCCAACAGTCCAAGAGAGGACTGAAGAAACTGAAAAGGCTCCAGTGAAGGCTTACTGAGATGATCAGAGTGATATCAGAGGGGCTGAGGGAGCTGTGCTGCTTTAGTCTGATTAAGGGCAGGCTAAGGGCTGCTGGTAGAGCTGCCCACAACTCTTTGAAGGGTGGTTACACAGGCAAGAGCCAAACTTATCTTCTTGGTGCTAGAGGCTGTAAATGGTGCCAATGGCCACAAGATGAGGTCTGGACATGAGAAGACATTCCCCAGGAGGGCAGCGTAACCCTGAAGCAGGTTAACCAAAGAGGTTGCTGAACTTCTGCTCCTAGAGATGTTTCAAGATTTAGCTGGACCATGTCTGACTTCGCCCAGTGCTGGTGACAGCCCCGCTTCAGGCAGGATGTTGGACTGCATGAACTCCAGAGGTCTCTTGGTTCTATGATTAACTAATTGAAATAATAACTGTATAAAGTGATAACAAAATATGATTATAAATAAGACTAAGTGGATTAATTTCCAGTTGTCAAGAAGAAGGTAGCTGAATATGCACTGCTTCATATTTTTGTGCTGTACTAGAAGAAACTGTACAGCAATTCCTGAATAATGTCTTTAAAAACTCTGAGATCAAGGGAACAGTAAATAACAAGGAGGAAAGATTGTAACCCAAAGAGTCAACTTGATCATTTGCATGGGCACTGTGAAACCACAAGCTTTCCCCGTGCAGCCAAAAGCAAGCTCAGACTTTTACAAGGATGAAAGATTTACACCAGAAGCGATGTCATGCTGATCAGCAGAGGTTAAGAAAAAAGACTTGGAGAGCACAGTAAATGAATTTCAATTTGCAGAGCATATTGCTGTCACAAAGGGAGCTAATATACAAAGATCGGTGCACACCAATGTGGATAAAAGGGAACGCCAAGTATGACGTGGTAGGTTACGTCACCTCTGACATCAGCCCTCGTGGCTGTTCTGCTGGCCATCTCCTGAGCAGAATACAAATGAACAGGAGAGCATTCTAGAGGGTACAAAACGACTTATGTCGAGAGACTGAAACATTTCAGTATAGTAGCTTCTCAAAGGTGAACGTAATGGAGATTTCTTCATTGATTTGAAAATAGATGATTCCACATTTCTCAGTGGCATAGGGACTGTCCTGGTTTGAGAACTACAGTTCAAGTACATGTTCAGTGATTTCACTTTTCAGCTCGGTCTCTTATAAGTCACTGCACTGTCTGAAGTTAACAGCAGATTTTCACAGTCAGCATCTGCTTCCAGGAGTGACAACGCCCCGTGTTTAGAGTTAGTACCAAGGATTGGTGTGCAGACCAGGGGCACTGCTGGATCTCATGTAGCACATTGAGGGGTACAGAAAGTAAAAGGCTGCACCTGTGGGTAGGAGCAGCCAGGACAGGTGACCCTGAACTGACCAATAAGGAACTCCATCCCTTATACATAATCTTCAGTATATGAAAGGTCAAGGTCTCTTCTTCAATGGGCGGCATCCAAGGAGGACTCTGTCCATTCTGCCTTTGATCCCAACCCTAGCATTTCTGAAACCAGTTCCAGAATCCAGCTCCTGAATCTGTTTCCCATCTGGTGCTGAGTCCAGTCTGGGATTTCGCCAGTGTTTGCTCCACCAGCATCAGTGATAACAGCAACATAATTGCCACTGGGGGCAGAGGGGGTTGGGTTCAATATTAGTTTTGTGCGTATTTTCATTTTATTGTTATTATTTTCATTAAAGCTAGTTTAGCTTTCTCTTCCAATCCATAAATCTCTCTCGTTTTTTCCTTTCCTCTTCCCTTTTGGGAAGGGAGAGGGGTTAATAGAGAGTGTCTATCATTTGTCTGGTGGACAGCCCAGCCCTAACCCTTGACAAGGGCAAAAATGAGTTTTGCTGCTTCCAAGTTGAAAAGTAAAGAGTTTTTACAGGCACTTTGGTGTGTTTTCCTACATGTCCTGCACACAGGCAGAGTCAGTGAGCCCTGCAAGCCCATGTCAAGTCTGCGGGCACCTGCTCCTGCCTCCTCCCCAGTGCTGGGGGAGCAAACTCAAAGCGGGGCTGTGGGCAAGGGCGGCAGGGACATGGTTTTCCATCTGTTTTGCTGCTTCCAGCAATTTGCTGCTTGAAGCATCTGCCTTTTCTACCCTCACCCAACACGGGCTTTGGTCTCCATGTAGTTAGACAAGGAACACAGATTTAGTAGCTCTTAAAGCTTTCCCACAGGTTGGAAATTGAAGCTAGATCAGCTGAAACAGGAAACAAGCCACTGTTATGTACACAACATATATATACGAATTAAATAATGGTTGTTAACTATTGAAATAAATTACTGATGACTGACAATCGAATGCTATTAATTTGAGTGTATGTTTGTCCCAAAAGCTGATGTTTTCTGCAGCTATTAGGTTTGAAGCATGACTTATCCCTGGCTTGGCTAGGCAGGAGGTCAGCTATACGATCACGCTGGGTCTTTCCGGCCTTAAATTCTGTGGCTCTGTGGAAATTATGTGTCAGAGGGTTTTTCTTGTCATAGCCAGACTGAGAGCTTGAAATCCACATGGTTACTGACAACTCCCAACTGTCAGTAAAGCTGTTTCACAGAAAGTGTTACATGACTGATGTCTCTACAACTGCACTTTTCCAAACAGATGGGGGGAAAAAAAGCACTGGTCTCAAATCAAATTAGTCTTGATGGATTACGCAAAAGAAACTTAACACATGCTCCACATTTTGAGAAACTTCTAAATATAACATCTCCATTGAAAACAAAGTATATGACGGTACTAAAAATATGTAAATACACAGTTACAAAGCTATCTTCACATTACAGAATGAGGACCACTATCAGGGTCTGGAAAAATGACATTTTCTTGATGCAAGAGACCCCTCTTGGGGTTGCCACACCTTGTTTAATGTCAGAGATAAGCTCATTTTTGAAAGCTCACTGTTTGACTTCTAGAGGTTTGTCTCTATGGAACACAGGTCAAAGAGAAAAATGTTCCCATTGTAACTGATGTCATCATTGCATTTAGAAATAACAAATCCATGACGTTATGGAAGAAAATAAAATAACACACAAGGGAACGTGTGATATTTTTTATATATAAATATATAGAGAGATATAAATTCTGTTGCAGCTGGAAACATGCTGTAATAATGAATTAACCTGTGAGTCTTGGTCTACACCTTGGTTTTCATTCACTATAATTGGGCAGGGTAAAATTTTATTTAACCAAAGTAGTTATACTGATAGAACATTGCCTGCATATACAATTTTACTCATATAATGGTATGGTGCATTAGTATATACTATTCCATCACGAATTCAGGAAAGTGATACAGTGATGTAGAAATAGCCCACTAGTATACCTACATATCTACCAAGCAATTGTACTGGTTTAAATGGAGCCATGTAGTTAAAGGGAACATATTGGGCATGTTCAAATCGGTTCTTAGAAAGTTAGAGAGTGATATTCTGAAGATTTAAGTCTTTTAGAATTACTGGTAGGAATTCATAATAGTAGAAAAAGCTGCCTCAGAGACTGAATTACAGAATAAAAAAGTAGAACTGAGATTTGTACAAACAAAAAAGGCAGATTTTTTTCAAATCATTTCAAATTACACAGGTAAAACAGGCTCTGAGAAAATAGCAAATAGGCTATGTATAACAGAGGAGTTATTTTCTCAGTAAAATTACATCTGAATTCATTTATGGTTATAAATTTTGGTTCTTCAAGTGTTAAAAGGAAATCACATCTCTAGGTTCTTTATTCTGTGTAGAACCTGTTTTGAAAAAAAAGAATTATGACAGCTTCCTAATTATTAAGGTAATTTGTAAAATAAGAAAAATAATCTCCATGTAATTATCAAAACTAATTGATAGTCCTCCAGTAACAGCAGCAGAAAGCTGGACTGGAGCCTCCTACCTAGTACAGTGCCAGAGAGTTTTCTTTGATAAGAGCGTGGCAGGCAGAAGAGGCACAAAAAACCCATTGTAGCAGCAGACATTGAGAACATTAGCACAGGGGACAATTTTGTTCCACTTGTCAATGAACACACACAAAATCATCTTACTCAGTAAAGACCAGGGTGGCTCTGTGCAAGTGGCAGAGAAGAACATCCATTTCTCCACGAGAAACACCCAGAACACCACTGCAGGGAAAGGCACTGGCAGTTCTTGCAACAACAGTTAGAATTATAACCAGGGGTGCTGAAAAAATATTAACTAGTGCCTAAGCAGTGCCTTTTTATCTTCAGTGTATTTTACAAACATTAATTTTGTTTCAGCCCTGGCTTATGCCAGCCTACAGCAGCAGCCAGATGGGGCTCACTGCCCCACCAGGCACCTCCATGACTTTGCAGGGACATTTATATGGTGGGAGGTGCTGCCTGGGAAAGGATCTTGTTCAGGCATGTGCTGAGTCAATGTATTTCTCTGGCAGCTTGTACCGGCAGAACAATTACAATGGTCAAAGAGTTATTTATAACTGTCCTCCTGCAACGGGATTCTTGAGGGAGGATGTTGGTATGAACTCTGCTATTCCATGTACACGCACATCTACACGCGCAGCAGCTGCTGCGTGCGCTCGATTGAAGGAGTGTAGAATACCATTCTCACAGAAGTCCTGGCTTGGTTTTCTTATCCAAGGAGGTCACTTGTATGTGGGGGGAAAAAAGAACACAGCTCCAACCACAGTCAGTCCACACCTCAGCCGAAAGTCTGGAGGCCTCCCCACAAATTGCCATAACTTCTTCATGAACTCATCAAGACTGACAGCCTGGGTAAGCCTCTGACCATACAAACAAACCCAAACACTGATGTGGCTTCACTCACTTTGGCTTGCCTTAGACTCACCTCCTTCTCGCAGAAAGCAGCCACCATACGGTTTCTGAAGCCCGTGTGAGAGCGGGGTAAAGGAAACTTATCCTTGAAAAACTCAGGGCTCCCAACGGGTCACCCCGCAGGAAAGCCACCCCCGCCAGAGCCAAGCCTGCCTCCCTGCTGGCCGCACTCCATTTGCTTGCTCATGTGGAACAAGTTACAAAATCAGATCATTGCTTAACCAATTTAACTAGTAACCTACCTAGAGTGACCTTCATAATAGTCTTACTTTCTTGAACTCTCGAATATGGACAAACTAGGTAGAGAACTGAAACGATCTGAAAACGCAGTGGTGAATGTATAGCTGCAAAATGCAGTTTTATGTGCAGGGCATCCACGCAGCAGCAGCACGCCTTTGGCATTGTACTGGCTGCGAGCAAGTTGGTGGGGAACAGAAATAATCCTTTGCAGCTCCAGAATGTGTGCCTGCTAGTTTAGGCTCTTTGTTTTTCGGTTTCAGACGCAAGCATTCAGCCTGCCTGCCTGCTTCGAGAAGGCTCTGCAGCGGAGGAGACGCTGCTTCCCGCGCGGAGGTTTTGTACACTTCCCTTTCCTTGGCATTTCCCTGCACAGGGGGAAAATGCGCACTTTGCTCTTTGTCTGCAGAAAATGTAAAGAAACTGGGAAACAAGACAGGATTGTTTACTAACCCTCTCCACGAGCCACTGTAATGGTATAGGAAGACCAATGCAAAATCTCCATGAGAGAGAAAACAAAGCCTGTCTCTCTTCCCTCTTGAATCTCAGGGTCCTGCCAGCCAGGCAGGATGCTTTGCACATTTAAAGGTGCAAAGCACATAATAGGGGCTACATCAGAGGTGAAATAAATATGTCTGAATGCATTTCAGAGAAGGTAGGACTGGAAGCAAAAGAAAAAAAAATCACAAGCACGACCCTTTCTCCACCATTTTTCTTTGATGCATGGATCTGTATGTTATGAACTACCACAACAGGAGGAGGAGGTATTCCAAAGGGGAAACACATGATTAATTCCAAAATTGGGATTCAAAACCTCTTGCACACAGAATAGAAATTAGACTGGAGAAGTAATCTTTTGTACTGATGTGGCTGAATTAAGAAGGTTTTATTTGTGGTCATTCTGTATTTATTTCAGGGACACAGCCCCTGGTTTGCTTTGGGGATTCAGAGGAGCTGGTAAGATTTTGTAAAATCACTGTGTCAGAGTTTGATGTCTGGGTTTCTTTCCAGACAACATAAGGTATGTACAGCAGCTATTGAAGTGCCTGTATCAAAAAAACAGCAGCAACGTTGCCCTTCACAATTATTTTTATTCTAAGACTCGTGTGCTTTGTTACAGTTTCTGGTGAGAAAAAAAAAAAAAAAAAAAAAAAAAAAAAATTTCCCTTTTTTGTTGCAAAAAAAAAAAAAAAAAAAAAAAAAAAAGAAAAAGAAAAAATCCTTCTCCTTAGTGGTGCTAAAATTAGCAATGACAAGAATAGATACCAAAATCATCTTCTTCTTTTGCTCAGATATGAATGACGCTGCATCCAGCACAGAAAAATATATTAGTCTCATGCCAGTGGAAAAACAATTGTATTACATTGCTGAAATGTCAAGTTTCCACAATGCGTTTGATAATAGATTGTGTGCTCAGTTTCTTGCATCCATCGTAGCAGCTTACTGAAGATATGCTCAGCATTCACCAGCAAACCAGCCTGCCCTTTGGACTGAACCATTCCAGCCAACTGTGGCTTTATCATTAGCCCTTTTAGGTGTGGCCTGGCCTGTCGGATGGTTGTGTATTTAAAAAATAGTTAATATTTCTTAACAACAGAATCCTTCACCTGATCAAATTTTTTTTTTTTTAATTATCCCATAATCTTCCATCATGCACTCTTCCTGCAAAGAGTTTTGGCTACTGTACCAGGTGAAAGGTCACACCTGGACATCATCCATCACAGCGGCACGTTCTCCACACGGCAGTTGCATGGCTGGGTGTTTGTTTTGCGGGCTGCAGTAAGCAGGTAGGAGCAACTCCGGCAAGAAGGGTTGCACAGTCAGTGCAGGCCCCCAGATGACTTCTATCATAATTTTAACATTCTGTATGTCATAAAATGCCCTGACACCAAGCTTCAATCTGTTTCAAATTATACCAAATGCCCGCACATAAATCTCATTCGTAGCGGCTCTCCTCAGACACTGGCTGTGACAAGCCCAGGGTGAGGAGCTACACAAGTAGGTATGATTGCTATACCCTAGCTATTATTTGGGGGGGGGCAAAGAAGAAAGAAAAAAAAACCCAAACCAACCAAACAAAAAAAAACAACTTAGAGTACCTTTCTTCAGCTCACCAACAACTGAGACTGGGAAGCACCAGTGACCAATCACACACACCTTCTCTGAAAATTCTGGAGAAGACCCAGCTTCTGGAAATCATTTTGCTTTAGCTGCAGCCTTGTGAAACCTGCTTCTCTTCAAAATCTTGCAGCAGCAGTTGAACGAGCTGTGCTGTCAGCTGCCCGTCACTGCTTTTCTCCCCCCAAACTGCCCCTGCCTTGCATGGTATGGGATGCCATGTTGTGTGGGAAAGGCAAGCTGAAAATCAATGCAGGAGGAAGACAGTAACACACCACTGGGCACTGGAAAGTAGTCAGCATCTCCAGGAACAGGGAAGGCTGAAAGTAGCAATGGGCAGAAAGAAGATGCTACCAGTTTGGTGAAGGTAAGAAATGCTGTAAGAAAACGAGAAATGAAACTGGACAAATTAGCTGAATAAATTTTGTGGTGAAAACAGCTGGATAAACATCTCTGGAGACTGAGAAAAACCAGAAACAGAATGGAGAGATCATCATCATCTGTCCATTCTTATAATGATGACAGATATGACAGCCTGCCCAAGCCAAGCGTTCCCATCCTGCTGTGGCACTTTCTCTTCCCAGAACAAAGCTCATCAGCAATTGCTTCAAACCCAACAAAAAATTGACATATTTTGCTGCTGCCTTCTGTGTTTTTATTTACTTTTTACCATTTTATTTTTGTATTTTCCTTCCTCCCCATCTTGGGGCTGGTCAGTGAAGAGCTTTACCTGAAGAACTGCGTTGCTTGTGAGCAGGCACAAAAGTCTTCACTGCCTTCCAGCCTCTTTCCTGAGCTGAATCTTCTCAGAGTCTTCATAGCAGAATTTGTCCCTCATCAGAGGTCATGTAAGAAATATCTGTGTTTTACAACTGGGCAAAAAACTTCATTGTGGCATTTCTCTAGCCCAAAGGGTCTGTATTTATCTGTGTTCTTCACTTTTGTCCTCATTTCTTCTGTTAAATCCTAATCTATGTGATTTCAATATAGAGTTACAGTCTCTCACTCCCCCTTTACTCCAATAAACTGCTAATGCTGATACTCCTGCCACACCATAGGGAGTAACTCACCAATTACCATTTATATATCAATAGCAGGTATGAGACCTATGACAGACATTGTCTTATCACCTAATCTCTATACATCTTCTCTGTATTTTGCAGACCATTGTATGAGAAGCCATGTAAAATGCCTTGTCTCTGTGGAGGGAAGAGTGGGAAAGACTAACTAGCACCAAAGTACTCTCTTCAGAAGTTGAGCAAATGTGTTTTGAAGTTTAAAAAAACAGGTTACTGATGTTTCTCTGGATGGTGGTTTCTACTCCTGAGTAAAGCTCCACTCTGCCCTGATTACCAACCATCCTCAGCCTCAGACCGCATGTGATTGGAAGGGTAACCCAGAATGGCAAGCACCAGGATGCCAGAGGGCTGGCAAGCTGCCATTGCAATTCCCAGAAAGGAATTTAGAAGGGATCCTGGGAATTGCAGACCAGGAAGTTTGCCATCTATTCTTGTTAATGGCAGTAGGGTCAAAAAAAAAAAAGTCCCTGTAGGCAAGGATAAAGACGGTCTGTTGGGAACTAGGCTGTTCCACAGAGAGAAATTCTGCCTCACCAACCTGCTGCAGTCCTTGGAGTGCATCAGAAAAGATGGAGAGCAGGCCCAGCAGACACAAAACAGTCCAATTTTGAAAAAACTTTTGACAAGGTTCCACACTAAAGGTCATCAGAAAAACTAATTTGCCATAGGATGTGAGGAAACTCTTACAGACAGAAAACCAGAGGCAGGACATGAAACAAAAGATAAGGCTTAATAGCCACTTTTCATAGTGGAGAACAGGCATCAGCAAGGTGTCCCCACTGAGGCACAGATGGTGGGACTGGCTTTAATCAACATTTTCAGTGAGTACCTGAATCGGGGAGCGTACAGTGAAGTCTTCACAAAATAGTGAGTGGGCAATGGGTCCATAAGCAGATTCTAGAAGGGTTAAGCAGTGATGAGCATCTCACATGCAAATCCAACAGCTGGGGATGCTGGGGGAGTACAGAGAGGATGGGCTGCAAGACAGGAGCAGGCTCTGCTGCTCCCTGTAGGTAGCAGCACTGCCTCCTGCTGCTGTTGGAGACAGACTTGGGGCTGGATGGACATCAGAGGGATGCAGCAGTTAATGGCTTGCATTCTTAAATGCGCTTCTGTACACGGTCTCAAGACACTTCCTAGTTTCAGTGCACACTCTGATGGGGCAAATTCCCAGCCTGGCACTAAACTTAGGATGTAAAAACCCATGGAGTCCAATTGCTTCTGTCCCCAAATCCAGTACTGACTGCCTCCCTCCATGTCTTCCTAGCAGCTGACTTGCTGTTGGGCTGACCAGCTAGGCACACGAAATATAAAACCCTTCAAGGACCACAGGACAGTTAAAGAGAGAAGGAAACGGAATTTGCAGATGTACTTTCACACATGTGCACTCTCTCACTTCCTCCTTCTCCATTAGCAGCTCTTGAAGAGTATAAGTCTGTGCAAAAACAACAAACACTTAACTGGAAATCCCTGCTTTCACCTCCTCACAGTTCCTTGGATTTCTCTGGGGTTTGGAAAGCATTCTTTGAAGGTCTAGCATGACTCAACTTTTCATTCTTGCTCTTCAGTCTGCTGGTGCAGACATGTCCATCTCTGTGCTGCAGGAAGGCCTGTCCCTTTCAAAGGCAGGGTCTGCTGGGTCTCATTCCTGCCTCTCCTCTACAGACCCAGCCTCAGAGCAGGGACCAGTAGAACTTAGTAGCTCAGTCTGCCATCTCTTCAACCACATTTTTTAGTAGCCCCAAATGGCCTGATTCTGTTCCAAAGCACAGCCTGCCCTCAACCATGACAGGGGTATCTTAACCCATGCAGAAGGTCACTGACAGTACTACTACTGAAATGAAGCCGAGCCCCTGTAGCCAGCAGGACAGACGGTCTCCAACTGCCACAGCCTGCCATGATGAGGTCCTGCCTTGCAGTGCCGACACTGCCTGGCACAGGGTCAAAGGCTGGGGGGGAATCAAACCTAAGAAATCATGATTTAGTACCTTGTGTAGTCTGTCAGCCCTCTGCGCTGTGTGGTTTCTGCAGCGCTAGGTATAGGGTAAATTCTCTGTCTCTTGCAGCTCCTCCCATTTCCCTGTTTGGGTTGCATCCCAAAGCTTTTCCTGAATTACATCCCCTTTTCCAGTGCCCAGATGCACAATCTCAGAGGTTCCCGAGCTCCCTTTACTGAGGGAGGACTGATGAGCTCAGCCGAAAGAGAGACCTCTGCTACCACTTAGAGGAGCTGCATCCCAGCTCCCCCTCCCCCAGCCCCTTCAACGCCACCCACACAGCAATCCATCAGCATCACCCATGAAGCATCTGGGGGCAACATGTAATTAGAAATGATGCTGTCTGCCATTCGTAGACATACTACTGCAAAGAAAAGCTTGTGAAAGTAATACCCACCAACAGACATACCTTATAGCATGCATCGAATGTGAATGGGGAAAAGTAATGGAAAAGTGGAGGAATGATAACGAGAGAGAAGGCTGAAGGCAGTAGTGTACTCCACATCGCTTTAAAGCAAAGCGGTCATTAAAATACCATCATGCTCAGAGTGATCATGATGTAGTTGTCTGATAAAATAGCTTCTTTGAAGCAGTAAATGAATCTGTAGAATAAGAACACCCTATCTTGCTGGGTAAGTAGAGCTGCATTGGCTTAGTGATCCCTTTACTGGGATACAACCCAGTAGAAATGGTGTAGGCAGTCACATGCTATGCTGCCAATGCACAGGACAACACGGGGCCCACGGTGTTTTCCTCTCCTCTTGAAGATTTTCACTACAAGAGATCTCCTTTCAGACTTTCCTCACAGCTAATACCGTGTTGCTTATCTCAAGCATGCCTGCTCCTCAGTTTGGGAAGGTTTCTTTTCAATTATTTCCTATTTTTAATCTCCACCTTAATTTTTTTAAAGGATTTCAAAAAATTGCTCGTGCTTGTCATGACGCTGTAAGCATTTAATATGCAGGCCTGAGTGCTTGCTTTCGAGGCATACATCAGCCTATTGTCACAGGAAAAAAACAGCTGTTTGTGAGATGCTATAGTAATTCTGCCAAGTCTCAGTAACTAGCCTTGGAAAAAGCAAAGGCAAACAAAAGAAGCGTGAACTATGACAAGTAATGTGTGGAGTGGTAATTTGGAAGGACTGAAGGAGTAATTAGACAAATGAAAACACAGGACAAATTATTTAAGTGCATCACAACTTGGAATCAAAGAAGAGAGGGAGTACCTGAGGTCTGCAAAAGCGTCTGAAGGAGCTAAAGGAGAGATTCTTGCATCTCTCCCACACAAAGACACATAGGAGATACATACATTAGTGAATTTGAGTTAAAGCAAATGAAAGAATTAAAAACCAGAAAAACAGAGACAACATGAAGGAAACCGAGAAGAAAGCAACTGAACCACTATTTTGTTCAGCAGGAGAAAGGGAAGGAAGCAAATGGACCAGCTTCCCACTTAGAGCGCAATGATAGGGCAGCAGAAGACAGTGAAGACCTCAGTGCTGTGTTTTTCAGGCTATGGAAAATGCTCTTCTAATGAGTTTTCCAATTGCATTATGAAGCCAGATCAAATCTCTCCATTGCTTTGTTCTTTCACTTGGTTTGCTAATCTGCAGCAGTAGAACTGATGGCAGTTAAACAGGGTGGAATTTATATCAGGCTTAGAAATTGTACTTGCTGCCTACAGTTTCCCTGCAGGACGGCTTCAGATTACAGCACGCTTGTGTGAAGTTGCAGAGTTTTGTCATCTAACCCTTGCACCAGTCCAGAGCACATCACGGGAGCTGTGCTGCTGTCATCTGACTGCCATATGCCCAGGCCCGGGAACCTTCCTTCAGTGCAGTCACCCTCAAATCAAAAAAAGCTTTTGCCCAGCTGAGGGTTTTCAGGACCAGCTGCCCAGACAAGTAGAAGGGCCCGTCTGCAGCACTAGTTACCTAGCATCCATCTTCTATGTATTCTTCATGTCTCTAGTACCCCAAGATTCCAACACGCTAGAAGCACATTTCATTCAGCTGCAACCACTTGGAATGAACATTCAGCCAAAGCTGTAAAAGCTTACTAGTGAATTTTCCCAAATTACGTTTTTGTTTTGTGGATTTTTTTTCCAGTTCCTTCAGTAGCTATTGCTAGGGGTTTACACATTTTTATCTTGGCAGGCAACTTAGCTGTGTATAAAAGGATCTCCAACTCTGGTCCTTTGGACTACTCAGGTTGATGGGAAGGACGAGGTATAACTCTCCTTCAGGATCCAAATAAATTTTCATTAAGATTAGAGAAAATTATTTGTGGTCTCCAAGAAGCAGGAGAAAAAAAAAAAAATCCAGATTTCAGATTGCTTTTATAGTTCTGTGTCCTTCCTTTAGGTGTGCAACGATGTAACTCTGTCTGTTTTCACAGGGAAGGAATCCAGCTGAGAGCACGTTTTCTTGTAACTCCATATGATATTCAAGAGGATGAAAAACTAACTTTTCTCAGGTGGTCACAGAACAAGTCCCATTAAAGTGACATTCTTTCATCTGAATTCTGCAGATGAACTCAAATGGTTTATAAAGCTATTTCAAAGATGTTTTAAAGAAGAAGCACACAAAAATAAATGAAAACAAAATAATAATAAAAAGAGAGAGGAGTCCTGGACTTTTTCACCTTTTCAATTGCTTTACAATCTCTTCAGAACAGTCATTTAGGTCAGAGTAGTTAAGCTGCTATAAAACAGCTGCTAAAGCATTCTTTTCTTGTAAATTAAATGGCAATTTTACTAAACATTCCCATTGCATGACTACAGTAGCATAAACACAAAATCAGGATTTAAAAAAAAAAAAAAATTGGAGGGGGAAGGGCTAGCCCTAAAATAATGATTCATTACCTCATGATAATTTGAGTCAGTGGCAAAAATTTTAACAGATTTTTTTTACTAATAGGTCTTACCTGATATAAAAAGATATCTAAATATGGGAAGATGGTCAGAACTGGACAGGTCATGCAGAGCCAGTGCCTGATTCTCACTGCAGTGGAAATAGTACTGACTATAGTAGAAATTAGTACCGTAAAGCTGCATTAGTGAGCAGAGGACCTGCCAATGACCTGCTCTGTTCCAGCCTCTAAAGATGCTTTACAGAACCGTCTTGTCAAAGTAAAGACAGAAATCATTTCGATTACATTTGGGGTGACCATGCTTGCAAGTGTGCATGTATGTGTATACAGGGAGGGGTTACATAAAGATCAGAGCAGACTATAAATGGGAGCTGGGTTTTTTTCCAAATTTTATACATTACTTCAGTCATAAAAAATGAACTTTGCCCAACTCAGTAAACTCCCTGCCCTCTTTGTTCATAATCACTCTAGTATATCCATCATTTTTGATCCTCTACTGATTTCCATTGTTGGGACTTATTTTCTATGACTTCAGAACCTGAAATTACACTATATATCTTTGTAGATCATTGAGCTAACCAGCATTTGTTTTAATTTAGTAAGGAAACATTTGGCTGGGTGTGACCTAATAAATACTGTGTCTAAACCAACACAAATATACTTTGCACAAGGCTATAAACCTGTCTTAGAACTCTAATGATACTGCAATGAAGCTTCAGTTCTCATTAACATGATTCCATCAGACCTGCATGTTGCATATTATTAATTTTTAACAATAGATTGTAATATAATTTATAGCACTGTGGAGCAACAAAAGCTGAATCTTGGTAGTAATCCAACCTCTTAGGTTGATAATGGCTTTAACACTGACCTAATATTGAAAGGTGAACAGGCACAGAGGCCATCAGTCCTAATTATAAATAGGACAACAGGGATAAAACACAGCACTTGTCTGTATCAGTGAAAATAAAATTTTTCTTGACAGCAAAGGGCACAGATCTTGTCAAAAGGTTACAAGTTTTGTTGCTGATATTGACACAAAAAATAATCAAGAACTTTGTTTCCAAGAAAGACCGTAACACACTTTCCCCCCCTCTCAAAATTCAATTTTTTAATTTCTTTATTTTTTTAACAAGAACAAAATATAGGCTAGATGAAGTTAATCCAGGTACCTATTCTTTAACTCCGTTTAGAGGTAGGAATTAATAAGAACAAGAGTATTATCATGAAGAAAAAGCAAACCTTCAACATCATTAAGGAAATCTGTTAAGATGATGGACATCAGTACACTCGCATTGTTCTTCTCCACAGCTTGCTGATGCACAACAGTGAACGCAACCGGTTTCTGCTACTGACAGTAGATCATGGTCCTCAGCACCTTGCTGAGCACTTGGCGAGCCTCATGAGCAAACCTTTGTGTGGGAAGGAACGCAAACAACTATAAAATGTCTTTAACCCAAGTCAGAGTAGCTTCTTGTGCAAGGCAGCGCAATACTATTTCCTGGTTTAAAAGGCATTCTCATCACTGAAATATGCTTTCGTGTTACTTCAATATATTTGCTAGTTCAATCTTTTGTGCAGTACCTAGAAATAGAGTACAGCAGTAATAACGTAATTAGCATTTTTCACTAGTTAAATTATAGAGCTGACTGCAGAATGCAGGATAGTAGTATCAATATTAACAGTTAAGTATTATACAAAAATGACAATTGTTTTAGTATAGTCATGAGATACACTGTAATTTCCTCTTTCTCCAAGATCCCTTCAAATTGTGTCGGATGAGGAAACTCACAATATCCGCCCGCTTTTAGTTCAACCCGAATTCTAAAAATCATCATCTTGAAGATTTGTTAGGTAAATTTTTGTGGGTTCTTGAACAATACCCCTTTCTGGCTATGGTCTTAGTTATACAGAAGTCAAGTTTTGCTGCATCGACCTCTCATATGAATTTCATTTCCCCAGCACATCTGCAAGTTAACAAAGGAGTATAGCCATACTTCACAGCTAAAGATGATGATGATACACAGGGATTTGTAATAATTACTCAAGACCATAAAAGCAATTCTATGTCACTGCAAGAAGTGGAACCACCGGCTTTGTAATCCAGTGCTACTGCATATTTCCTTTCTATCCTGGTCACAAAGTGAGATCTAATACGCAAGCTACTGGACACCAAGCAGCCATTAAGGGAGATACTGAGGTAAGCATGCTTTCACAGGTTCCTCACCTGATGGGACAATAGTCATCCACCCCTACATGTCCAGGAATCAGAGGACTCCAATTTACACCACGAGCCAAAGGCTATTCCATGGCATCCTCCATGCCTAAAACTCCCTTTTGACTAAGTAAAATTCATAACCCCCTAGACCCAATCAAGATCACTGAGGATCTACCCCAAATCCACCCACTTCCTAATTACAGTAACTTTATGCTTTACTTCACAAAATGAGACTGATTTCTTCCTTCACCAGTTCTATTCAGCTCCTTCAACATATTTTTCATTTCTTAAGATGCAGATCACCAGCAGATTGATCTCTTCAGATGAGACAAAACAATCCCTTGGTAAATCCCTCTGGAAATGCAGAACATATTATATGCACAAGAGTTGAACTCCTTGAATTTCCCCTTTTCAGATCCTCTTGGTTTCCAGTCATTCAGATAAAGAATGGAGCTTTTGTAGGCCAGTTAATCCATCCACTGAATGAAATATGGTAAAGTTTTACACATCCACATGTTCTTTCAAGGCGCTGGTTTACATCTGTAGATGTAGTAATAGCTGTAGTAATGTAGGCAAAAGTCATGCTCAGGCCCCCAGAGAAGATCTTTAAAGACTTGGGTTGAAAAGTCCTAATGCCGTACTCAAAGGAACTGGCAAAATTTTCAAATGGCTGTCTCCACTTACATTTATTTCTGCCAAAGCACTGGCTTAATTTTCTTTGTGTGTGTCTTAATAAGCCACCTCTGCGAGAGGGACTCTTTCTTGAAATGTTTGTAGGTCCTAAGCTCAGAAGCAGGCACTGTTGAGTGGTAAGCCAAGACAAATACGCAAAGGTGGTTTCAGGCTCAAGCTGCAAAATGAGCCTGTTCTTCATCTTCTCTAGCATCATAGTCACAAACTACCATGAAAACAGCATTTGCACAATTAATTAAAATGCAAATCTACATTTTATTCTATGAAATTTAGACAAATGATACACACTTGAAGCCTGCCAGAGAAGTAATTACAAACATTAATATAGTTTTAGATGATGGCTTAAGCCAAATGAGAGGATGGAATAGAAATGCTATACATCAGAGCTTGTGAAACACTACAGGAAAAAAGCAGCTCTTGCCCTAGCAATGTAAGCCTAAAATTCATATCAGCACTAGTTCTGCTGTAAAGGGGGGCTAGATCTGCCTTGTGCAGACACGTACCTCCAGGGAAGCCTCCAGTCACAAGGGTACGTACAATGCAGGGAAGCAGCCTGCCAGCAAAGGAGAGCTGAGGGGTTCTGAAAATATGTGGGAGAGGACCTTGCACTGCCACTGCCTCATGGGAGGTGGGATCATCTAGGAGAGTCCTGTGACAAGAGGCCGTTCTGTGATTCCACGGAACAGCCACTGGCTTAGGACAGAACTGCTTAGCTGGTGTAAAGATGTATTTATGCTAGGTCTGATTTAGACTGTGCTCTGCACAATCAGATCGCTTTGAAGGTTTGCCTTGTGCAATCATTTCCTTTGTCAGGAATCAGAAAAAGTCTGTGAAAAGACTGTGAACAAATTGTTTAGGCATTGAAATTTAACCCTGTGGAATCCTTACAGTGTAGCACAGTGTGACACAGCAGGAGCACGTTTGTCAGGGGACTGAAGCCTCTTTGCTCTCTCCGCATAAAACATATACATTAGCATTGTGTGGTGTGGGTGTGCTCCCAAGCACATGATGCAGCGATGAGTACGCAGCTCCATGCCTACCCAGCCTCCCATCTGCACTGCAACTGCATTCAGCCCTCTGCACCATTTCTGTTCCATTAGGGAAAATAAAGGCTTCAGATCCTTTGACTGTCTGGAAGCCCTTCCCTTATGTTTTCTTTTAGTGATTGTACAAGATTTGATTTTTAAATAGCCATAATGCATGTGAGAAAATTGAGTATTATAACAATCTTTTTAATAGCTGTACTGTTTTTCCACTAGTGTCCTAGCATTAATAATATCAGAATATAAACATCAAAAATGAAAAAGGCATTTGGTAGAAGCTAGCCAGTTCCAAGATTTTTCACTCTGATGTGGGCTAAGGAAAGAAGCCAGCTGGTGTGGTTTCTCTACCACCATTCATGACACCAATAGTTTCCATCACAGCTAGGCTCCATACAGCAAGGTACTGTGCATCCCCTGCCCCTCCTGAATTGCAGAGTCTATGAGCACCAAGTACTTGACAGCAGGAGCACAGCCCTCTGTAGAATTAAACCTTAATACAAGATAGCCCATCAATGTTTTTGTGAACTGCTGAAAAATATGCTGACAAGAATAAAACAAAATTGTCATTTGGAATTTGGCAGAGAAAAGTCACTCTAAATCACTTCCAACTGCAGTAAGTCTTTGCTCCTGTTTTATGAGTAACAGAAGAGACTACCCCTGTTTTATAAACTCATTCAGTTAATATGTTTAAGAATGCAGACAAGTTTCTCTCCTGCGGGGGTTTTCAAATATTGTCTTTCCTTGTGGCTGCCAGTGCTTCAACATCCTGTTCTAGAAACAGTTTATTACTCTTTGAGGGGCAAAAAACCCAACCAAACCAACACAAAAAAAACCAAACCCACAACACCACCAAAAAAAAAAAAAAACCACAAAACCAAAAACAACCAAAACCCAAACCAAAAAAAAAAAACAAACAAAACCAAACCAACCCCACAACAAACAACAACAAAAACCCCACAACACCACACAAAAACCTGCTGCATATGAGGAAAAGAAAAATGGTTAGAACAACAAAAATTGGTAAATGACAGTTACATAGTCAGAAAACTAAAAGGTTGTATGCTTTTCCCTGCTGCTACAGTACACCAGAGGAGCAAGCAGAATGTCAAAGTCTTTACATAAGAAGGCAAAAATATTTCCAGGATGTTCTACAGACAGGCAAGAACTCATACATCTAATAACCTCTGTGTCAATGTGATCTGCAACTTCAAGACTAAGTTCCAAGTGTGTTTCAACTCTATTCTTCGGCAATTCCAGATCTTGAAGAGTAAGTCCTGAGCAGCCTTAGTCCCAACACTCAAATCAGTGGGACCTGGGTATCCTCAGGTTTCCTCTGAATGTGCTCAGAACTTTGCTGAAAGTGTTCCTGAAGCCAAAGAATTCTCTTCCCTTCTGAGCTGCACAAACTTGTGGCTGACCCAAACGGAGCTGAACCTCCCAGCATCCTTCCCTTTGCACCCATGGAAATTCTAAGCTCGCCCTGTCCTTTCCAAGGGGAACAACAATGCACACACCAAACAGTATATTGCTCCTTCCCTTCACAGTGAATCCTGCCTCAATTAAGAGGACTTTTGCAGAAGATGTAGTATCTACCATGACAGGACCACCAAACTATTACACCATGCAGAATTCATCCCTTTAATCATCAGAAGATGTGGTTATTTCTTTATTTAGCAGCTACTAACATGTTTGGAGCTGCAATATCACACCACTTTACTTTCTGAAAGGTAGCAGTGGGAATATCTCGGCGCAGAATGGATTCCATAATTAGAAAAAGCACAGGGGCCAGCTTTTGCCCCCCTCATGAAGCTTGGAAGCTCTAAACAATATGCAAAGGGAAAAGGGGAAAATGGTGACAGCACTGAGAAGGCTAAAATTTGAGTGAGATAACAAACCTTTCTTGTGGAAGGAAAAGGAAATGACTGACTCTAAGAAAGCTTCTGTGATAAATCATCACCCCTGCACAAAATTCCATTCATATATGTTGCAATATCTGGTAATAATGTTAGAATAAAACAAAAAGGAACAAAAATTTAGCAACAAACAAGTTTATAAAGAATAAAATACAGTTTGCTGGAATTGCTGAGCTCTTCAGTACTTCAAACAGTAGAAGGAGATTTCAGAATCAAACAAGAGTTTCAACAGCTGTATTTGTGTTACAGCCATAAAGGCATAAATGTGAAATACAGCTTTAATAAAAAACTGAAGTTTACAAAACTGGGTGGTAATTTTCCACCCTTTCCAGAAGTATCTCAGAGTATCCAGGGGAATAATACCTGAAAGAGAAACATTTTTTTTGTGCATTAGACTACAAGGCATGTTCTGTGCTAAGTAATGAAACACTAGTCATATTTCTATTGATTAGGAAAAAAAATCCTAGCATTAAACACTGGTCAAGGAATGCTACAGTTATTCCACTACGATGTTTTAAGAGCCTGCTTTTCAACTTAACTTATCATTTATATTTGGAAGTCAGGTTTTCAAAAATATATTTAGCTTATTTTAGGGAATGCAGGTAAGTGGCTAGTTTTTAGATAGGTTCAGTAGCCATAAGCATTGTCTTTCCTGAGAAATGTAGATGTTAACTCCTTTTGAAATTATGGCCCTTAATAAAAAGCATGCGTTTACACAGAACCATAGGCTGCCAGATGACAATAGTCTACTGCTGTTCGTCAAACACAAGCACACATCCCAAAGCTAATGTGAAGTCTACATCAATGTGAGAGACATTGATTCTGGAACAACAACAAAAAAAAATTATCACAATGACCTTCTCTCTCTAATGCCAACTCAAGGACAGAGATTATCCAATAGGTTTTCATTAGAGTAGGACTCTGTGGTGCCATTATTGTCCTGCTGTCATTCAGTTGGTTTTCCACAATGGACCAGCTACATGCTTCCAATATGCAAGCATCACCAAAACTGCATTTAGCTGTTTTCCAGGTTAAGAGTATATGAAATTTATTGCTGTGTTATCCTAGAAACATAGATCTCAGTACATTTCTGGATTTTCAAGCATGTAAATTGTCACCTCTGAGCCCTGGCAGTTTTCTCTATAAAGAGAGAGAAACACACTTCCATGTAATGCATATCTAAAATGTATTCAAGTAGAAATCCCCAACGTTTTCACACTTAAGGAAGATCACTCACCTTGCTGATTTTAATTTCTGAATGATTTCTGCATAATGTATTCTCTTTAAAACTCATTTTAGTTCTCTGATTGTAAAGTTAACTTTTCAATGCATTATTATATTCAGTCTGAGAACAGCCTGAAATAACAGGTCTCCAGGACAAACCCAAAGCTGGAGTCTATTATAGCAGCTGTGCCTCAGGCAGCACAACCAACATCAGGCAGTAGCACAAAGAGGCAAGCAGGAGATGCTCAAAGGGGCTCTTTTCTTTATTACATCCCAGATTACATGAGTAACCTTGTTTCATTTACAGGAAAAAAAAAAATATCTGTAACAAAGAAACATTAATTATATCCAGAAAAGTGCAAGCAAATGCCCTCTCTCCCTCTGAATTATTAGCTGCAGAATAAAGTTTCTTTCTGATTTTCCTTTTGCCCATTTGACAGCCACTGGCTTTTCCTTGTGGAGACAAACCGGGCTTCATTTTGCATGACTTAGTTTGTAGCTACTGTTAGCTGAAGAACTCTGCTGCCATAATTAAAATTGATGATGCAGATTTTCAGAGGCTGTAGAGGGAGTGCACAAGTACAACATCCTTTTGATGTGTTGATGGAGTGAAGGACTGGTAAATGGATATCTAGAATCTAGGAGGGCATTTCTCTCATTATTACAATTTAGGATGGTGACATTTTGACTATAAGCTATTTAATAGTGTTTCTGTATTCATTAAGGGCAAAGTTCAACTTGGTGCAGACAGCTGGTGCATGGTCCTTTTATATAACACTTAAGCCTCATGATGAGGCTGGGGGAGAAAGGGCAGCTGTGGGCAGAACAACTGTGCAGGAGAGCCTCTGGACCCTCTGTACATCAGAGGAAGTTTCAAAGGAGCCTCAGAATACACTAGTTCAGGCAGGCTCTTAGGGAAGTCAAAGATGCAACCAAAGATTCACCAATACCTGTATTTTGGAGCCTGAGTAAGCCATGAGTAAGTTACCAAGATAAACTAAACTTCCCACAGACACTCATTAATATAAGAGCAGTTGTGCTGAAGCCTCCAAGTCTGGGTAGTGCAGGACTGACTTGTCTTCCCAATTTCCTGCAAGAGCCTGATTATTTGGTCTTTCTTTACAGACAAAGACATTTGATTTAAAAAAACAATCAGAAAAAAGAAAACATTCAAAAGTATGTGTCCAGTGGTTGTGTTACCACTGGGGCAGTTAACCAAATATTATGCTGGTTTATTAAAAATAAAATTAATACAGAAGTTAAATTAATATTTTATACCTATGTCTATTTTAAACCTATCCTGGTTTTCCTGTGAAAAACATCTATCAATGTTATAAGGATAAATATTTTAAATTTCATTTTCCCCCACCTTACTATTTCCTCTGGATAGCAATTGTTAATAGTGTTGATATATTCCTGAAGAAGTGACCCAGGTTCTGCTTTTATTTCTTGAATCTTTTTAAGTCCACCAGTTGTTACAAAGAGACGACGTGCTTTACTGTCATGTGGTAAGACCTACACAAAGAAAAGTACAAAAAAAAAAAAAAAAAAAGAAGAATATTTTCTTTTAAAGGTACCTCAACGCTACTAGGCTCAAATACTGCTTATCTGTTTTTAATTCAGAGGACAGATAAAATGGAAGATCAGTGGTATAACATCTGTAATGACTACTGTATTTTAACACCTCGTTGTACAGGGAAAAAAAACCCAACATAAACCTGCCTTTTATGGTTATAAAATAATTTACCGTGTAATACATAACATATATAAAAATAATGAATTTAATATTTATCTTTACGTAAATAACATTTCTTGAATTATTCCTATGGAGACAGTAAGATTGTGGAGATTAAATAGATAATAAAAGCAGAACACTAACACAGAATAACAACAGCATCTGTTCCACTTAAACCAAGTTATTCAGGTCTTTTATGTCAATTCCCACAGTTTAATTGTGGAGCAGAATTTTATATCACTATAATGATCTAGTATAGATTAGTGCATGAAAACAATACTGAGAATTGTTGCAAGTGAACAATGCAGCCTTGAAGCACTACATGCTACTACTAAATTCCTAGATATTAAAATCCTACAACACACTGTGTAGCCATGGAAGCCTTTTACAAACACACACACAAAACAAAAATGTGAAGTTTCTGCAGCCAAAGGGGATGGGAAGCAGAAATGATCAGACAATACATTCTGCCCTCCCTAAGTGATGCCAATATGCAGCTCTGTCCAGAGGGAGGGAGGGAGGGAGGGGCTGGACCAGGCAAGGGAGAATGACAGCATGTAGTTCATAGGCCCATATTTTTTAAAGAAAGGGAAAAAAAACCCCATGCATGAGAGAATGCAAGCTATCAGCTACATCTTCAACCAAACCAGAGAGTTACATACTATGGGGGCAAAAGCATTTTGTAAGCCTTGACACTGGTCAGACAAATCAAGCCACAAATCTGACTGCATCACAGGTGTAAAACAAGAGCCTCGAAGGAGGATGGGATTGTCTAAAAGTATGAAGGAAAAAATACATGAAATTTCTGCCATGCATATAGGCAAGCAGTCTTCAATTCTCTGGTCCCTCTAGGCTGCACAAAATCAACAGACAAGTAAAGAAAAAAACAGGGGAGCATAGAGTCTTCTCCCTGTTACATAGAAGTGTCAGGAAGAACTGTGATCATTTTGTTGAGCGAACTGAAAAGATGGCTGTTTCCATGCGTCTCCCCAACAAGAGCTGCCAACAAGGAACTAGAAAGGATACAGGATACGGCCCTTTCCTTGCCTTCCTCCTCCACATTGTGACTCCCAGGCTGGATAAAACATCAGAAATCTCTCTTGGAAGAGGCCCTAAAGACAGACAGCACCACTGAGACACAGTCCCTTCCCCCAGCCCAAACTGAGACAGTACAGAATTGCAGAGACGCTGAAAACGATAATGCTAAAATGACACAGTGCAGCACCAAGAACGGAGAGCATCCCACTCAGAAGCACAGCTTAGAAATAAGGCTTTTACTGTGCTATAAATAAGCCCACAGAAGTAATACACTACAGCTCTAAGAATAAGAAATATCCAGGCTATGGTACAGGAGAGAAAAATGCTTTTACTGCAGAGAACTTAACTTTAAACATATACTTCAGAAGAGCAAATGCCAGACAAGTAGAGTTTGTTTAATATAACATAGGAGAAGAAGAAAAACAAAACAAAAAAAACCCCAAAGCATCAGCTGATATGAAGGGTACAAAACCACTTCAACAGCAAACAACACACAAATCCATACACTGGGTAATCAATTACTATGCACTCAGCTCATTAATAGCTCCAGTCTGCACACAGAAGCAAAAGGCACTGGATTCTGTGCAAATATCCAGTCTTTATACAGACTTAGCAAGAAGACATAACAAACCTAAACACTAAAACCAGTAGTGCTTCCAGATCTGTGATAATTAGAACTGAATACTGAGAGTGTTTTATTTGGCCATTTCCAGAAAGAACATCTCATCAAGTGATCCTGGTACCCCCCACTAACAGATTACACTGCAGAACATTGAACAATGTAAGAATAGTCTATAGTTAAGCAGGATTCCCAACAGCTGCTGAACATTGCAGACACTGGAAATCTCCTGATTAGTTAGCAATTACTTAAATAATTTGAAATATTTTGATAAATTCTATGACTTTTTACATGCTGTGTTCAACTCAACAATGTAATCAACAACAAACAGTTTCAAATTTTGAGAAGTATGAGAAAATATTTGGGATTTTTTACACTTTCTTGAGACTGAAAATTAATGAGGATAAAACTGGTGAAGCCTTTATACTCTAGATTATTGTAAAATACCTGATTTAAGTCACTCCAGTAGAGACAGCTTGTACTTTATCTAAAACAGATGTGACTGGGATTTATGTGATACATTGGCTCAGTGAAAATATTTGCACGTGAGTTAATATTCCACTTAATCTCAAGAGGCAAGGAAGTAAAAAAAAAAACCACCTTGCTTATAAGCAAATGTTCCCAGTCTTAGGATCAACTATGGCAGGTTCCAGATGAAATAGAATCCAGCTTTATCAGACAAAAGAATGGGATGCTCCAAACTGCTTCTGCAGAGGATGTTTGAGGATCCTGAGAAAATAACTGAGACCTTTAGAGAGACTTCATCTTTGGAAAGACAGCTTCCTCACTAAATGGAAAACTATTAACATATTACTCATGAAGCAGAGCCTTTTCTTACCTTACTAAACTGCCCAACAATATGTTTCATAATATTGGGAGGGGCATCATGCAGCAGTGGTTCAAGTGCTGGAAGATACGTGCATTTCTGAAGAATGTTCTTTAAGGCACTTTTAGTCTATTGAAATGCAAAATAAAATTTCTCTAGTGAGACATCAATGAAAACAACAAGAATTCATGTTATACATCACTGAAGTCTGATCAAAAACCCCCCAAAATTGATCAGAATTCTCAAAGAGCTTTTTCTGAATAAAAACTATTATATCTATCAGATCACTTAATGAAGAATCAATTTTCTACTTAGATTTATTAAACCTGAAAACCTACAGTGCATCATATTCTCATTACTGTATCTGCAGTCAAAGTAATGGCAATTTTCCTTTGACTACAATGGAAGCAGGACTAGACCCTTTAAGTAAATTGAAGTACTGTAATAAAATAAGAAAGATAAATCAAAACATATTTAAAAGATTGTATTTTAGAAGCGGCTTACCAGGGGAGTCTGATAGTCTGGGATAGCAAAGTGCACTACCATCCAGGCAGGAAGGAAAAGAGGGAGTGAAATAGTTGTACATCAGTGCTTAGTTTCTGAAAAGACTCAGTGTTGACTGCTGCAAGCAGTAGTGACCTTCTTGGGTAGGATTATTGGGACAGCTAATTTGGCCTTGATATTTTGGTGACCACTAAAAATGACTATCCAAGAGTTATTTTACAGATTCTGAAATGTTATACTACAGTGGAATGTACACAAACATAACATAACATGGAAGACCACATCCTGTCATAGTGTATCAATTGGTTCACTTTCTGTCACTCAAAAATACACTTTACCAAACTGCAACTCTACTAGTTCCCACACGAGGAAGGTCCTAAGTGTGAACAGTTGCATGTTTTCAAGAGCAGAGCTTTGGGTATTTGTTACAGTTTTATTATAATAATAACAATGTAAGCAAACCTACTACAAGGACTGTAATATTTTGTACAAGAGCTTATACTTAAAAAAAAAGTAGATCATTAGAGATTAGTCACTCTCAAGACATTATAGAAACTGTTCCAAACTGGGAAGAAAATGAGAGACTAGACTGCTGTGACTGTACCATATGATTTGGTATGCACCATATGCACACTCATTAGGACAAACCAGTCCTAACAGATGACAAACAGCCTTCGGACACCCTACACCCAGGAAATCTGTGACCCGATGAACATCAATAAAAGCACATATCATTTAGTAGTTTTTAAGCACTTCAACCTGCGAATTACAATAAATATCTCATATTGCAGATACTACAAATATACTTGCTTTCATCTGAAGATCTTCTGAACTGTGTGTGTCCATATACATGGCAAGCAGCGTGGGCAGCACGTTTGCTACTGCAACAGCACGTGCATGCTCAGGAGTGTGTCTTCCAATCTGTCCCAGGGCCCAAGCAGCTGCTGCTTTAATATGATCTTCATGTTCTTCTAGCAAGCAGGCACACAGTGGTGGTATTCCCTGCAGCATTAATCAAAAGCACAACCTTTACAAATCCACACCAGGGAAAGACGACAATCTCTATCAGTTTCAGATTAGAAAATGTTTCTCTATTTACACTTTTCTAAAATAAAGGAATGCAGACTAGCGGTGTCATATTTTTATAACATCCTGACTAACAAGAATTTCTACTAAATCTTAACAAATCTAGTTAAAGAAAGAGAGAAACTGATTCAATTATCCTAAGTCAGAAGACAGTTTGAGCTAACACACAAATTTAAGGGATAAAAGGAATACATGACACAATTCAGGCTGTAGTAAGAGTAAAGACTTCAGTTTTGTCACACTGAAAATAAAAGAATTTGAGTGTTTATGAATCTATGACAGCAATACAAGACCAAAGGGCTCAATCATTGAGTCTTTTTTTTTCTCCACAGCACTAAATTTTCAACTTAGCAACTTCTTTTGAGTACAGTGGTTCATGTTTGATCCAGTCATTTCCAGAAACATTTTCATTCTTGAAGACATCAAGAGATGGAGAATACCTCACTCACATGCAGCTGTTACTGAAGTTCTTCTGCTGCAGGGTCAGAGTCTTCATGCTTTCTCCACAGGATTCTGGAGCTACTTATTATCTGGTATTTTATGCCAGGATACTTCAACAGGAATCACACTACTTTAGGTAAGGCAAGGCTACTAAACTTCTAACTAGAAAACATTTTCTCCATCCCAAAAATTACTTTTTAGTCTTTTCTGCGGGCTCTTTAGTTTTTTTCCACACAATGAAGTGTTTGTCCAGTATGATCACAAAATTAATTTTTCAAACTTCATTCTTTCCAGGATAAAATACCACAGAATAGAGCTACCACTTTACAGCATAACATTGTAGGTGTGCAGCTCCATGTGTTAATGCCACAGTGCATTTCTTTCAAATGGTTCCACTTTGCCAGGCCCTGTCTTCAGCCGTATGTAGAACTCCACGAGCTTAGTCCCCCCAGTGCAATCCTTTTTTTTTTTTTTAAACTGGTTTCAGTTTTATTTGGGTTTCTTTGGTGGATCATTCATTAAAATATTTAATTTCATGAGAATTTGCACAGAAGTCTGCAAAATCTCTCACTGCATAACTCTCCCATTGAATTATGGCAGCAAACATTATTATTCTTCAAAAATTTATCACTTAGGTGCTTCCTCATTAAATTAAACTTCAATTCATCCTACTTAACATCAAGAACTCAACAGCAGAAGTTGCTCTGGGTATCCCGAAAATGGAGGGACAGAGACACATCAGAGAAGAAGGGCTTCCAGAAAGGGCAAAGAAAAAGTGTCTCTTTAGTTTCCAAACTACCATCAGTTTAATAATAAATAAGGGTTTTTTTCAGTCACTCCTGCCTTCCCTGCATACTTATTGATGCTATGTTGTTGCAATTTCCATTTTTTAAGTTTCATTCCTACTAAAAGACATTTCTGTTCCTCCATTTTCATTGTGTTGTTGTCCACTCATACAGTCTATTCTAAATGACTGACACAGCGTAAAAATGGGCCAATGATGGTCAGTGATATTACTTCATTCCTCCCATCATCAGTTGACATTATTCACATCCGAATATTACGCCAGGCACTTATTTCACCTATTGTGAATATTGCAAATTCTGTCCTTTCTATATCATTGCCCCAAAGAATTTATTTAAAACTGAAAATGCGTAGCTTATCTCACTTGAAATAGCACGGTTTGATACAGTTGTGCAAGTGACATGTTAGAAACTGAGGTCTTTCCAATTCTGAAGATTTCTGTAGCACATACTAGAAAAGTCATGCTAGTGCAATGAAGAAGGTGCCATTAAACATTCTTGTTTCAAAAAAGGTTTTGATGTAGCCACAAATATTCATTTTAAGAGGAAACAGATCACAGAAATCCACTGACTTATTTTCTTTACCCATGCAATTGCATCACAGAAAAATCATGTATTGTAATACAAATGGATGCTCGCAAACTAATCGAGGTTCAACTTCATAAAGACATACTTTGAGGTTACCACAATTCCAGACAGAACAAGCAAGGGTATTTGAAGAAAGTGCATTCATCAACAGCAAGCAGATAATTCTGTCACAAAATACCTTCTCCGTCTATGTTAATTTGTATGTCTTTCTGGGAATACCGCTGAAGAATTATAGGAAGACGCCAAAGCGATAGCTAACCTTGGAGACAATCACTGCCATTGACAGGTTCTCCGAATGAGCTGCTACATAACCAAGCATCATGATGCCAGGCAGTCTGACAGTCCCTCTGCAGCTGCCAATACAATCAATCACAGCAGCAACTCCACCTGCATTTACTATAAGCTGTGAAAGCTGAAACGATAAACAGAAGAGATTAGAAACTGTGAAGTATCAACAGGCATGAAACACTACATTAGAAAATTCTTTAAATGTATTGCTCCCGATTTGCTGGAATAAGAGTGATGTATCGCACAGACCACTGGGCAGTAAGTGCATCATGAAGCAGGAATAATGCTGTTTTGCTACTTTTTTTTTGAGTGACATTACTGCAAACAAATCAGGACTCTGACTTCTTGATGCTGTATAGCATGGAATGACTTACTCTCAGCTCCACTAGTATACTCCAAAGAAATGTGACAATGACACCTAATAAATTAACGTCCTTGAAGACACACCTACTGAGCCAGGTATTCTTTCATACTAGTGCCCACTCATTCCCAAGCCAACATCCTCTGCTCTGTGCAAGGACAGAGGGAAAGGCCATGCCTCCTTTCACCTGCATTCCAGATGACCTCTGTGGCATAAAAGCCTTTGTGGATCCCCCCACACCGTGGCATAAAGCCAAAGACAGCTGTCAGGCATGCGCAAAACTGACCTGGCCCACATCGTTCTGCCACGTTATGGTACTCTGAGGGAGGGAACACACTTGCTGGGCAATGGAGTTTGCCCCAGAATGCCAAATTATACAGCTTTGTTTATAAATGATAATCAAGCTATGCAACATGTTTCTTTCTAAAAGGTATCACTTCTCACATCACTTGAGGGACAGCAGTAGAGTATATATAGTATCAGTAATGCATAGAAATTATTTTAATTTCATACTATGATTATTTTCTTCTATCTTGCTAGGTATATCCTATTTTTCCCCAAAGAGTCCAAAGCAAAATAGACATATTTTAAAAGTGAAATTTAAATGAACAAAACTGAGGCATGTGGATTTCCAATCCAGTTGATTGCTATATGTAAAATCCACCCTTAGCTTACAGCGTTTAAAAGGGGATTGGTTTATTCACAAAACAGCTAGATGAAATTTAAAGTTATCTACTTAGGAAAAACTTCACACATTTGTACACTGCAGCCAGTGACAACCAAGTCCTCTGTCTGGGCACAGCCACGTGCACTTGGATGCACAGACAGACTCCCCAGTGCTGTGACCCTCAGGCCCTGCTGCAGGTCCTCCCAATCCTGACCTTCACCTGAATTTTACTGTGTATGTAGAGAGAGAGCTAAGATCCAAAAGCCACAATGCTGGCATGACTGGCACAGCCAGCTCCTCTAGAAATGTTTGCCCATCTGTCTGTGCTTCAACGTGCATTGCTTCGAGTTGCTTATGGATGGACAGAGATCTGGATTGTCACTCTGAAGTCAAACATGGATTGAGACTTCCCACTGGGAGTCACCAAGTCACTTCCTACAGTTCCTTTGGAGAGCTGCTAGAACGGCCAATTCCCCTTGCATGGAGGATCCTGTCCTAGCAGCTCTTCTGACTTGCCTGAAGTCTTATGAGTGTGACCTCTGGCTTCTGACTCTAGTGCCCCCTTTTGATAATTTCTTCACTTTTTTCAAAAAAAGTGAAGTTGCATTGCTTGAGGTGCAGAGAGAAAGCAGGAAATGTGACAACACCACAACCTTTAATCAGTCACAGCTTAAAAAGTAGCAGGCTGAAGAAACAGCACAATATTCATGTTTAAACACTTCTTGGTGGTGAAGCTAGTATCATGATTTTGAAATGGCTGTGCTCAGCATTAGTGCTTTCCACAAATACACTGCTTCTATTTCATTCCAGAGTCATATTTAGAGCCTTTTTATTACCTCTGTGGTCTGACAGATTAACATACTTGTAATTATTTGGTTTTCCTATTCATTTTGTATTGACTTTGCCAAACATCCCCACATTCCTGTATCAATTATTGGCAAAAAACACCGCAAATGCCGAGACTCAAATTACAAACTCATTCTAGTAAAAGAAACTACCATCAGTTTAATAACAAATAAGAGAATTTTTTACATTCATTGTCATTGGAAAAATAATTAGAATGTGATCCCAGCAGCCCAGAAGATTTTTTCAAAAGACATACATAATCTATTTTTGTTATAGGATGATCATGTCGTTTATTAGCTGGTATCATGACTTCTGGGAGGCTTTTCTCATGATACTTTTAATATCTAGGGCTGACAACACTGTCAGCCTAAAACTCCCTCTCTGCACAGATATCTTATGGAATGAAGTAGCTAGGTATACATTATATGATTCCCAGTTTCCTAACCCAATTCACATTCAATACACATCTCATATCAGCAAGCATTTCCATATTTTTCCAATGAACATGCCAAACAGCTATTTGCCCTCCCTTTCGAAAAGCAAATGACAGAATAATCCTGCATTTTATTTAAAGTGTAAAATCTAATGATATGACCTTGTATTTGCATTTTCAAGGTTTTACCTCAGGCGTATGCTTTGCTATCTCTCTAATTAAAGTTGCACCATTTTTCTTGACATATTCATCTGAGTCCTTCAGGCATGTGAACGCAACTGGGAAAATTTCTGCTTCAACCACCAACTCTGCAAGATCCACTGAATGCTTTGCTATTTGGCTTAGAGCTGACAGCACCTGACGCTAGTAAATAAAAATTGTTATAAAATCAATCGTATACAAACATCTCACAACACACAGTCCTCCTGTACACAAAAATCTATTGCGCCAAGCAAAACAAAGCAGGATAAGGAAAACAATTACAGCTATTTTACAATTCACTGAGTCAATTCATGCACGAATATAATGGCACAGAACATTCACTGGTTCCTGAAAAAAAGTTTCTCCTTTGTTTTATCCCATTCAAGCTTGCTATATATATTAAAAAAAGAAATATATATATATACACACACCATTTTAAACTGTAATTTAAAAATTACTGAAATCTATAGAAAGTCTCTTATTTGCATAAGTTTGGGCTATCAGACTTTATATAAAGAATTTTCATCTATTTGAAGTGGCATTTTTATGTTGTCTTTAGTTTCTGTTGGAGTAAGACAGAAGAATTATATTAAGAAACAATTTTTTGGTCAGGTAAACTCTAGTGATTAAACCTTTGACAACAGCTATTCACATCAGGTAGCACATTCTAAAAAGCAGTAACACATTAACATTAGCTAGTTTATAGTATAATCTTAAGTATGAAAAACCGTTTTTGTAACTGCATTGTACAAATTTTATCTATTAAAAAGATCTGTTACATTTTTCATATACAATTAAAAAAAATAAAAATAAGAAATTAAACAATCATACTATCCACTTTAAACATTAGTTTAGCTGTTCCTCACAGAGCAGCAGTTTTTATCCAGTAGCTAAACCTGTGAAAATGTTCCCAACTCTTTGTCATTATGTAGTTACATTTTGTAAGCATCCAAAACAAGAGCTTCCTAACTAAATATGCACATCAGTGTCTTCGATTCAATATCAAGTAATGACTTGTATAATGGAGATTGTAAAAAAATAATTTTTAAATGTACCTTCAGTTTAGCATCAGGGTTCAGGATCATCTGAGCTAAGTGAGCGATAGCTCCTGCATCCACTACTGTCTGTGCTAACTCTGGAGAATGCTTTGAAATATCACTGAGAGTTGAAGCGGCAATCCTTTTCAAAGCAATTTCTGGCTCCTGGATACAGAGCACTAAAAGAGGAACAGTGCCTGCATCCACCACAGCTTGTGACAGTTCTGTAGGTCCAAGGAAAGTAATTAAGTGAGTATGGGTGACTGACCCTTGTGCAAGCCATTTTTCACCCTGACAGATACAGCAAAGGAAAAAGGGGAGGGTGTAGTTCACTGTCTCGACATCTGCATTTCAAATCAGCCCTCCTGGTTTCATAAACCGTGTGGACCAATCCACAACTGAAAAGAATGCAGGTCAATAGATGGACCCCCATTTACATGCACACATTTGAGGTAGATTAGGCTGAAATGGTTTGTTATTCTGTTTTCTTTTTCTTTTTTTTAAAGTAAGCAGATGTCAGCTGTTTAAACCCTGGCTATTCTACACTGATCAATAGGGAAGCATTTTATGCATGGCTAACAACAACACAGAAAGCCAAAGTACCAAAATTTTACCAACCACCTAATTAGAGAGCATTTTACCCTTTTTAAATGATAAGCAGATATTAGCATAGATCAAATGCCAAAAAACAGAAATATAAAAAACATATATAAAAGATTTATCTTACATAAAACAGCAGGAAAATGGAATTTGCCAACCAAAACTAGGCTTTGCTATACCATACATGGGACAAGACAGAATTTATATTTTAATGACATGAAAATGTTATCACACAGAATTAGACAAATGAGAAATATCATCAGTGGGATATTGTGTGTCTGTACAATATCCTTAACTAACTGCACTTTAAATATAAAAAAAAAGGAAAGAAAAATACTATCTGAGCATACGATTAGCTGACATGGACAAAAATTACATGATTAGAAATTCATTAGCTCTCTCTGTGTATACAGCATTAATCACAGTCCTAAAATAAGAATTATGGATATCAGAGGCAAAAATTATATCATATCCAAGCTGTGTTTTTTTTAACTAGCGTTGAAAAACTGGTAAAAATCATGGAAAATTCAATAATCTTCTAGGTTCTTAGTTCAGTTTTGCTACACCTTATTATGCATATCCATTATTATCTTTAACATTTATCTTGACTTACAGTACCATGGCAACATACGGCTGTTGTATTTCAAGACTCTAACTTAGCTTTTGATTTATAGTCCATCCATAAAGAGATTTTCATACTAAGAAAAATATAGCATACTTCATTAAATTTACATAGACTAATATAGTTTTTCATGAAATCAGTAAGTCATGTCATCATTACATTGTTAATATCCAAATAATATTCCTGACTACATTTGTTTTCACTTAGTGAGTTATAGCCACACACTCCAATACATGTGATAAGTCAAATATTTACACTGCCTGTTATTTTATGATACAGCATTTTAAAAGAAAGTATAAATACTGTCTCACAAAATTATAATAAATAACGCAGTAATTTTTAAACTAATACAAAATTAACCCTTGAATGTTCACTTTTCAAATAACTATTTGACTGAAAATGTAGAGTGTGCATCCTCATACAATACAAACAAATAGTAAGATTTCAAAACCCAAATGCTGTATCTTCAGTTTTACAATTTTGAAATTAAACGTACCTGAAACATATCTGAAAACAAACCTAAAAACCAGCTAATCAATACAACTGGTATAAACTACATTCAGCTTTTCATGGAAAAAGCCATACTTGATTTCTTCAAATTGTATTTTGATGACGTATACTGACCAAGTGGAATACTGACCAACAGCCTAGATTAATTCATCCAACTGTGTGCCTCAGAAGCAACTTCAGAGCAACCAACTCAACTGCCTACAGTTTGCTAGAAGACGCTAATACCAGGAAAATCATCTCAAGAGGAACAGGATACTACTAGAAGAACAGGCTTCTCTGATGCCTTATGAGCTGAAATCATGAAGTTCAAGTAGGGAGAGAAAGAGCAATACTCTAAGGTTAGTACAGTTACACCCAAGCATGCAAAAGTAACCATAAAAGTTATTTTAAAATAAGAGCAAACTAAATCTGATTCAATTTACAGAATCACAGAATAATCATGGTTGGAAAGGATCTCCTAAATCACAGAGTCCAACCACAAAATTTAGATCAGCTCTTGCTGTTAGAAGTCCAATATCATTTAAATACTGATGGTTACTGTTGGTCACAGGTAATTAAATGGTTGTTCTTCCAGCAGTGCTTATAAGGTTCATGGCTAATAACTTAGCACATGAAGGGCTGGACCATGTGTCAAAAGACAGACAAGCAATAAATGGACTGTCAGAAAAACAGGGAAGCTGAGGCAGGGACAAAAGAAAATACAGAACTTCCCATCACATTGTCCTGCAAACTCAGTCCAAAACTAGAATTCTAAGTATTAAGAATTCTATTATAATTGTAATTCTTTTTTCTCAAAAGGAGGCTCGATTACCCTTCTCATTTGGTAGAACATCTTTAATTCAGACTACATTTCAAAGATTCACGAAGCTTTGCTATCCAGTTCCAAAACACCAACACAGGTGAAAAAAAAAAACAAAAAAAAAAAAAAACAAAGGCTGAGAAGAGTTAAAGGACAAAATACAGTTGTGAAGAATAAATTTTAAAAACACCAAATATTTAGTCAAACAAATTATGACAAGCCTTTTCCAAACACTATGCTAAGACTCCATTATAAGGGCAAAGAGAAGACCAGTAACTGAAGAGGAGGAAGACATAAGACAAAAACTAATTTATCAACCTCATTTAATTCCACAGAAAGTTATGAAAACCCTGGGCTTGGAACTTCAGTTTGGGGTACAGCTCAAGGAACCTGTCCAATCACTTTCCTCTGTGTGAGTGAAGGTAGGAAAGGTTATTCTATATATGCTCAGACACAGGAGAACTAAGATGCAAACCCCACTATAAATTAGTTGCTTTTGTCCTGAACAATAGAAGGAAGACTTTAGCAAATGGAGATACTGCAGACCTGAAGACTGACAGGGAAGTAGATGAAAGACTAGTAAAAAAAAAGACTTTGGAGTTCAAGATGTCACCAGTTCAACTAGACGTTGTACTAGAGTTGTACTGATCTGTCTCAATAGAAAAGTACTCACCAGGGACTATGAAATTAATTCAAAGTAAGTTGAGGCCTACTAATGAGTTTATGTGATCAGGAAGAGCGGAAAGTGAACAAAGAGGAGTCAATAAGATCCTGACTACATACCCACTGAAATCAATGGAAAGTCTTACTGGACTGATCTAAACTGGTTTAAGGTGTTACCAAAAAAAAAAAAAAAATCCATGCTAATATTAACATGTTGGCAATAATGATATGGATTAAATATATATATACACACACACATATTAGGGAGAAAAGATGAACGTGAGAAAGTGGATGTGCAGATCATCCCCAGAGAAGGAAAATCATCTCTGAACAAATGCCATACTAACATAGTGGAGCAGCAACAAAACCTTCTTTGCTTGGAAGCAAATGCAAGTTTCAGTCCAGACCAGGGTTCTCAAACAGACCCTGCTGTGGTGGCAGGTGTATCCACAGGAAATAACAGGTTTTGACCAAAACAAACACCAATACTGTGTTTTTCTGAGGACTTTGATATGATGGCCACAAAGGAAGACTCTAATCCCCACGAGTAGTCCAAAAGCTGCGCTTCAGAACCACAGGTTTACACAGATCGCTACAACCACTGTGCTAAAGATTCCAGTGGAACCAGTGGGAAAATGTTTCACCAGGAGAAGGATGGAAGTCATTAATCACAGCTTAGATCCTGGAATAAGATAAAATTATTGCTGGACTCAAATAACTGAAGAGCTCAGCAACATGGTCTAACCTTGTAGTTGACCCTGCTTTGAGCAAGCAGCTGGACTTGAGACCTCCCGAGGTCCCTCCCAAGCTGAGCTATCCTGTGATCCTAAGAGTACCACTGGCTGACAGAAAATGAGCATAACTCTGCTCTCAGCAATATGCTTGAGTATATACAGTGTTATTTATTTTTGTTTTCCTAGCAATTTGTAATATTCTGAAGCAGGTATGAGATGACTAGTACATTACACCTTTTATGTTGGCAAAGAAATGGAAAGCTGAGTTACTTGCATATCTCAGACCTAAGGATTTTGCATTTTAAACCTAACTGAATATGGGAGAAGTAAAAATTTATGAAACATTTTTCATGGGCCTGATGGTATTTTGATGGTACTTGAAACACTTTACACTTCTTTTCAAACGCAAATAGTAGAAATAATGAATAGCAAAATTACAGCACACTGACCTGTATATTTTGGGAGTAAAATCAGCACCTGAAATTCAGATCAAATGTATCTTCAAGAAACAGCAGAACTGCAAGAGCTGTTCCTAAATTTTGGAATCCGACCTGGCAAGATCTCTAGTGTCTTGAAATCTCATGAGACATCTGTCTTGACCTAACATCTCACAGGCCTTCTAGAGACATCTGTTCACAGAACTGCACTTTAAGACATTGTTGTATGAAGACAGTAGAGAACTTGCTAACTAGGGAATGTTTTCATTAGGGGGAAAAAGAAGTCTTGATTTCTCAAAATTGAAGTCTTCATGGGAACATCCATACAGCACAGTTCCTAGAGAGCAGGAATGGTGATGGAATTTCTGATTCATAGTAGAGACCCTCCCATTGCAAACAGGTACTGTCAAATGCTGGGAACCTTTCCTTGCAATCAAGGAGACAGAGGTTCACATCCTGCCTTAAGACAGAACAGGACTTTTATCTGTCTCCTACATACATCACAGACATATGCCCTAACTACTGAACATTTCTTGCTGAGTAAATAAGCCTCCCTAGTCTTTTCAGGAGAGGGGAAAGAAAAAAAAGAATCTTGCCTTAATGTTGTCCCAGTTTGGAACTGAAACAATTTTTGAAACTGAAAAACCCTTTCGTGGGTGGGGAAAACCATTTTGCACCCAACTCTATTTTTAGACTTTAAGCTGCAATATGCATCCACAGACAGTCAAGGACAGAAAACTATAACTGCCAGATTTTGTCAACACAAGTATGTGAGTCTAATCCAGAGTTTCTTGAGCATTAACCACCAGATGTTGGTAAGAACAGGTCCATCTATCTTTGTATCCCATCTCCCAAGAGTATCCTGTTGCAAAGGCATGCATGCAGGAGTGTAAGAAACGTACCATGCACAGAGTGATCTTTCTTCAGTATAACTCCTCTACTTTCAGTAATCATTTTAGAGACTTCCTGTGACTATGTTACAGAGGAAGGTAAATCCCCCAAATTGGCCATAGCTGGGCAAAGGAAGAACAATTTTTTTATTATTATTTATCTCTCCCCCTCCCTTTCTTTTTTTAAATTTTATTTTATTTGTTTGGGAGTTTTTAACTGATTATGTCTAGTGATCTGTCTATATCCTGATGCTTGTAGCTTGGTAACACTTGTAATTTCAATGTAATTTCTGAAAATGCTGTCCTTATTGCTGGCATCTCATTGTCTCATTGACATGAGACGTGTCAGTGAATAACTAATTCAGAACCACAGCATCAAAATTTGTACAAGAGTTGTCTCCAGTATCCCCACACCACCTCCATCTTTGCAGACAATGCCATCACAGAGTGAACTGGATCACCCTAAAGATCAGTCAGCATTCATGCAGTGAATAGCATGAGGGGCAACTGAAGTAAGTCAATATTGATTTACTGACAAAACAAAACTGCAGAAACGTTTATGTTAAGAGTAACACAAAACTGCAGAAACATTTATGTTGAGTAACACAGACATACACTTACATTACACTCACTTATACAAATGAAAATGACACTTAAACAAATATCTTTCAGATGGAAGCAACAATTATTTTCCACCAAAGGTGGGATTCAGACCCAATTACCAAAAGATAAAAGATGTTAACCACAGAGACGCCCCAGGAATTAATTTGTTCCCCAGAAAAAGCAGTCTGTTAGAAAGTGCTGACAATTTTGGAGTCTGTCCCACTAACTAAGCCCTCTCTCTAAGTGGGAAGGGGAATCCCCCCATACCTTCTGCAGTCCAACACTCCATAAAGATTAAAAAAAGAAAATCACTTGCAAATTCAGTCTATGTACATTCTAGAGCCAAAACCAAAGATAAATGCATGAGTTTATGTTAAGATCCTAGAATAAGTTTAACTTTAAACAAGATGAACACAAGCCATTTCTCCCACTCTTTCCAGACAGTAGTTTCTTTCCTCAGTTCTTTGATTCATAGCTCTAAACTTTTACTTGAACTATATAAATAGCTGGTAAAAGGATTATCAACCATGTGGATCAGCTTTTAAATAGGAACATGACACTACCAGCAAGTTATACAACTGCTTGTGAGACAGCAGTGAACTGCTCGATATCGGATTCCTAGGATCTATTCCTGACTCTCAGAGAAGAGTGGGGTCTACTGGTTAATGATAATATAGTCAGTGCAATCAATCTGGCACATTTATCCTGCTGTAAGCTGAATGAAACTTGGCTCTGCCTAGGCTTCTCCATGTTACTAGGTATATAAAATAAGAACTAATGTTGAGCAAAAGAAACTTTGTTCCACAGTAACTATTACACAATATATAAAGATTCTGAAATTTCTTCATGAATAAAGCAGAGTGTCATCTCCTGGCCACAGGCCCAATGCATCTCCTCTTAGAGCACCTCTCGCACCCAGGCACTACTGGTGTTAGATATGCCAGTTTCCCACAAAAGGTACAGCACTGTTGGATTGGTATAGTTAGAATACGTTCTTATTCCAATTGTTTGGGTTTTTTGGTGGTTTTTTTTTCCCCCCCCAAGTAGAGAAGAAAAAGTATCTTGTTCTATTTCTGAACACTTGGCAGTGCTAGGTTAATGGTTGTACTCGACGATCTTAAAGGTCTTTTCCAACCTGAACAATGCTATGATTACAATAATGCAATTTGCTATAACTCTCACATAGCATTCCACTGAAAGAAACACACATGAAACCTGTTACCTGAATTGTGTCGGGCAATATACCCAAGTGCCCAAGATGCAGCTTCTTTGACTCCAGGGTCAAAATCTTCCAAGCAAACTACAAGCATTTCCAGTGCTCCACACTGAACTACTGCCTGAGCTAGCTGTGGAGAATGTTTACCAACTGCTCTTAGCACAAATGCAGCTGCTTTCTTGTAGAAACGCTGTACAAAGTAGAAAAACAAAAACAAAAAGCACACCATCTATTACTATCAGTAAAGTAGTTAAAGCATAATACAGTACAGACATAAATTACTTTTTTTAGGAGCAGCAATATCTCATACAGATCCAAATCGGGACCACCAGACATCACACAATGAACCTACAGTCCTTCTTTGAGACATACAGCCCATGATCTAAAATTTGCAGTAAGTGAATAAACAAACAGAAAAAATGATACAGCTAAGAGGATACGGGGAAAAGATAATAGTCTAGATAAGTCTGTTTGTTTAAGTGAGCAGTGAATGATAAGAGCTGCAAAAACAATGGCTCTTAACATATTTAACCAGATTACACAGGTTATGCAGCGCAGGCTCCTAAAATAATTCTACCCATCTGCAACACTTGCAAGGTTTCACAATATCTAATATCTAATGTATATACCCTCACAACATCTCTACAAGTAAACACTGTTTACATTTACAAACAGGAAAATGAGAGACAGAAAATTAGATACAACAAAAGGGTTTAAGGATTTGAATCCTGAAAAAGCCTAAATACTGTCCAAGGGCACACCTAATACCCTGAAAACCTATCCTGACAAACCCCCAACACTGGGTGAGCCTTGGTTTTGACCAGGCAGCGTGGGTCCAGAAATCACTTTCAACAGGACTAAGCAGCTTGATACCACTGTCATGTGTTCAAGCAAAACCCAAGCACTCATCCCAGTTCTGCCCATCTCCCTCAGCACTGGACCAAATACAGGTTTTGCACATGCACCTATCGTGTCATGCTGCACACATCATGTGAACTGCAGTGGTTCTAAAACCACAGATAGTCTTCCCCCAAAAAGTCAGCCTCCTCCTGCAGTTTCATAACTATCATTGGGATGTGGAAGCTGGTTGTAAGATTTCTTCCCCTGAGCTTCAAAATCCAGAGCCCAGTTAAAGCACTCTAGCCAGAGACAAGTGTTGTAAGAAAGACAAAGACAGTTCCCTTCCCTCATGAAGTCACAGTGCAGCAATGACTGCAAGATTCATCGGGACACAAGTAATCTACTGCTACCTCCATGTGCCCAGACTATTCTCTCCAGCCTGGAAGCTGACAGATCATCCTGATGGACAAGCTCTAGAGGGCTCTGGCCATGTGCCAGATGGCTTTAACCTCGTTCCAAGATGCTTGATTCTTCCCTGCTCTGCACAGGGAGCCTAGGCACATTACAGGGCTAGATTTCTAGTCTCAGGGTACCCAAAACTTAATGCAAAGCCCACATCCCTTTTGGATCAAGTCCAGAGAAACAAAGAACTACGTGAGTGCTTTTGTGCATCCTGTAAGGTGCCCAAACAGCTTCGGTAGTCTGATCTAAAGCACTAAATTGTGGTAACAGAGGAGTATCTACAATAGCTCCACAGGAAGTAAAATGGAGCCAGGCCCACTCCCTGGCCCTGAAGGGAAGTGACACGGCGTACCGTGTCCATCCACCTGAACCCCTCTGCCCTCAAAGCGCAATGGCTTCATCTCCACCACTGGAAACTGCCCCTGCCTTCTGCTATCCCCCAAACTGTGCCCAGGCATTGCAGAGTAGTTTGATGTCTGGTACTAGCTAAAATCACATCAGAGAGCACGTTAACGATTAAAGAGCACAGTTGTCTTACAGTGTTCGAATGCAAATTTGGTCTACTGGTACTAATACAATCCCTTAACGCCAAAAACCTGGTCTTCTAAGTTAAGGCCTACAAGCAGGTACATTAAACATAATTTACAAGCAAAGCACAAAACATCATGGGAGTGAGGGGAACAGAAGTTAAGGAAAAGAGTACAGATGAATGGTCAAACCCCTGTCTAGTGTAAATCACTGTGCGTTTCACTGAACTCAATGGAGCTATAGTTATTCACACCAGTCTATATTTGGGTACATTATTTCTGTTAAGTACTTACGCTCTTGGCACAGAAAAATACTTCTTTGGGTCTATTATTCAACACTTATTTAAGAACAAACCATATTCATAGGCATAGTCAGAACATATTGTGAAATTGTATTTTGCTCAGTTCAATTGAGAAAACATTGATCCAGGATGTGACCCTCTAACTGCAATCCATAAAGCAGTAGGATCAGTATTTATTGTGTGCTCGAAGAATCTGCTCCTTAAATATACACAAAGAATGAGTGGAATGGAAACATATCTGGGGTGGGTTTTTTTGCCAATGGGAAGTAACAAACTGCATGCATTGCTAAACTCTGCATGAACTGGGTAATGACTTTCCTTCACTTGCCCTCAGTCACCAAGGCATAGGAGGATTTCCATGACCTCACACTAATCTTGCTGCTGTCCCAAGTGATTCTGAATTACAGCCATCTTGATGTAATGACAGTGCAGGCAGTAACATGGAAGAGATAAATCAGGGTACTCAAGCTAATTTAGTGAGGGCTTTGAGTTGTAGCAGTGAGGTAGTTTCCAAATTAAAAGAGAGGATAAAGAGTTCTGTTCCTCTTCTTTACTTAAAAATAGAAATCAAGTAACTGAAATGGTCATAAACTTGTCTAACTAAAACCTTAACTTTTTTTCCATACTATTAACAGTATCTTGACATCAAGGTTTTTCCTTTTTATTATTTTTGGGTTTAAGATTAATTGTATAGGCAATGACCCATATGCACAAAAAATACGCAGTAAGTACTTACATTTGTTTCCCTGAAAAGACTGAAAATTGAAAAATACAGCTTTCCAAATTATATTTCCATTGAAATCCTACTTCTCTTAAGTATAATAAATCAAAACTGCAACCTAAGTATGGCTGTGATATCAATGCACTTAACTCTCTCTCTCTCTCTTAACTTTGTTTGCTTTTGGCATATATAAAGATGAAAACTTTTCATTTTCCTGTGTCAGTGGTTTGATATTTCTCATGCTACAGATTTCCAAAAGGTTATGTTTGGATGTATTAAATGTTTCATTACAGAAGTTTAGTTTTTAGTATGTATTTTACAAGCATTCGGTATTATCAACAAATCCTAGTCAATTGTTACTCAAATAGTCTTATTTATAGAGAGGGACTTTTTAAAAAGCATCACTCAAAATTTTAAAAACATAACAGTGCCATATTTCCTATAGGACACTAAAAGGCAAGATGATATTTTAAACTCAGGCTTATTTGAAGTCAGACAAGCACAGAGTGAACATTGATCTGTCAGCGGTTCAAACACAGATGCCGCCTCTGACTTCAGTACATTTATTGATATATTAGGATAACAGCAGATAGCCAATACAGAAAGATTTCCCTTTTCCTGTACAATAGATTAAAAAAAAATATTACTTAAGAAAACAATGATGCCTTACGTTCTGCTCAGACAATGAACACATGAGCTGTGGAAGAATGTTTTCCTTCACGACTGCCTCTGCCAGGTCATCGTTATAATTGGCAAGTCTCCCAAGAGCCAAAGCAGCAGTTTGTTGAATAGTTGGGATGACATCCATCAAAAGAGGTCTCAGCAAAGCCATTACACCTGAGTTAGACCAGGAAGAGAAAAGCCCATGTGGTAAGCATATTTTTTTCTAAACACTTGCTTTTATTCATAAAAGCCTATTAAATTACTCTTCCAAGAGATAAGAACTTATAGGAAATCCAGGTGTTCCACTGAAATTGTCAGCACTTGGATAGCACTGCTGATGCATAGCAATGTTTCTGCACGTTTTTCATAGGTATAAAACTCTTCTGAAATATAAAAAAACAGTCATACATAGAAATAAGCTAAGACATCTATAAAATATATGATGTCTTAATGAATACACAAGAAAACAAGGTATATTCAAGCATATATAAAATATATGTGCTAAAGTACGTCCAGGAACTGGAGGTCCTGGTGAGCTGACATTGTCATGTCACTCATTCAAGCATGCCAGCAGAACCTCTACATTGAATTATGCCGAATTACATTTCATCTATTATTATCAGTGAACAATTTGAGGACCAGTATCCACAATATATAACACTCCAGATATAGCTGAAGATTTTCTTACCATGTTGTTATTTGTGATATGTTTTCACGAGTCCACAGTATATCAGTTAAACATGAAACAATACCGAAGTCCATTATCTAAGGTGGTCTTACCTATAATTTCAAGTATGTATTGTGAGGTAAGCAGCCATGACATGAAGCATTATCAGTTATGGCCTAAGAAAGTCCTTACATGGATAAACATCTGTCTAAAAACAGGAAGGAGGAGGAATAAACTTTCCATTCTTGCAACAGGAGGGAAGAGGTCACAGTGCAGTTCTACAGACCTCTGGGCCGGGAGATGTGCCATTCAGTATTTGTTCACCTATGATCTGGAACAGCATTAACAGTGAGGTGAGACCTTGCTGGTGACTCAAAGTTATTCAAGGCAGTACCAGTGAGGGAAACCACACAGAACTAGAGACTGAATGACTGGATAACAGAACTGCAAGTGAAATGAAGCACATAAAGGGAAGCCAATCCCAACCACACATATGCAGTGATATACCACACACAGTTTGCTAACATCCAGGAGAAAGATCTCAATATTAGGACAGTTCCATGGAGATACCAACTCATTGCTCAGTAGCAGAGAAGAAATTTTACGTACAGGGGTATACAGAGCCCTCAGGATTATTTGTAAAGCAGAGACCATCACTATGCTATTGTATAAACCTATCCTACATTTAATAACCTCCCCTAGAGTAGAACCAAAAACCGTACAATGGAAGGCAACAAGGGTGATCAAAGATGACTACTCTGTACATGGAAGTTTTTCATACGGTTAAACTAAGACTCTTCAATAGGATAAAAATGAGATCAACATGGTTACATTCAAAATATGATTTGTAAGGTACTGGGAAGGGAAAATTACTTGTATTGCAACTCTTCAAAAGTGCTGTCCCTGTACCAGCCAGGTGTATGAATTAATACTTCTGAGCTTTATACCTCAGCCAGAAAGCAACGCTCTGAAGATCCAGAAGTGCTATGATCAAACCCTCAGAGCTACAGTCAGAAATATCTGTATCAGCTGTCTCAGTTCTTTCCACTGCATTTGGGTTTTTTTGCTAACAAAGATACAGATTTAGCTGGGTGACCATGGAAGAAAGCAAGACTTCCCTTCTCAAGGGCTCATGTGGTTATAAGCACTGAACAAAGTGTTGGTGTGACAGTCCCACAACAGTAGGATGGCTGACAGCCCGGTGTTGAACAGGAACCATGACAAGGAAAAGCCGAGGGCCTCAGCACAAGCAACAGTCCAAAGGGATAGAGGCTGTAACAAGTTACATGTGTAGCATATTTCTGTACAGAAGGGCAAAAGAAAGGAGAAGAAAAACTAGCTTGATTGGCAGTGTAATTTTTCACAGAGAATATTTATTTTAAATTAAAACCAAATTGCTCCCAGCAAGAAGAAAATAGCCGAATAAACTATACATGGCTCTGAAAGAGAGAGGGGCAGGGGGTGGTAAAACTAGCCATGGAAGCTATGCTGACCACGACTCTGGACAGAAGCTGCCTTGCCACAAGCCTCCCAGGACGTTCACAAGTCAAAATAACACAGGTCTCAGAGGGGCACGCAGTAAAGCAGAAAAATTTAATGAAATTGTGATGTCTAAAAGGACTAAAAAAAGCACAAAAAAATGGCTCTGTAACATGCATTTAATTGGACATGTACACGTAGAATCTATGGAAGTAGAGCTGTAGTATAGCTGGGGCCCACTCCCACCATAGTCAAAGCTACTAGGAGATGAAAGAGTCTTCTTGTGTACCAACAGACAAAACCTAGATCCTCCACTATTGCACAATGAATGTGAAGTCACTTAGCACCTTCCAGAAATCACTGCTTCAGAGTATGGTTATCAAACTGACATCTTCTAACGAACTCTCACAAATAGCAGGTATGGTCTCCATAGCAAGATATACTACGTATCAAAATGCATTAAGTACTTTGTATGACAAATTAAAAGGAACACCAAATAAAGACGTGAGTTGGGGCCAACCCCATAAATCATCAATAGTAAGCTACCTTTTAGCAAGTCACCTGCACGCTCAATGGGAGGGCATTTTCTTGGCCTTCCCTCTAACATCAGCTGCATTGCCAAAACTGCTGAATCTCCTAAGGGCACTTCATGCTATTCTGACTCTATTTACATTGAAGGTATTTAGGTAAAGCAGGAACAGTTAGGAGTGCTACACTTGTATTTAGTGTAAAGATATTACATTCGATCCTTTAACTTGAGACTATATGAAGATTATTTATTATTAAAAAAACCCAAACAAAACCAAAAACCAAACAGTGTTGGGGGTTTTTTTAAGTAGTTTTACTGATACAACAGAAACTGCTAGAATGGGTTGGAGGAGAAAGAAAGGAACACTTCAGTGTACAGTGCCCTGACCCTATGAAGGCCAAGAGCCTGATGGGTGGGACACTCATCCAGGATGTGGCAGACAGTTCAGTTCTGGTGATGGTCTCAAAATCCAGTGAAGTTTAAATACACTATAATCAGTTTACCCAGGAGGAGCCCATCAGATAGATTCAAATTATGTGACGTGTTTCTGGCCTGCATGACATTTAGAGCTACAAAGATGATGAAGGGACTGGAACATCTCTCTTACGAGGAAAGGCTGAGAGACCTGGGGCTGTTTAGCGTGGAAAAGAGAAGACTGAGAGGGGATCTTATGAATGTTTACAAATATCTGAAGGGTGGCTGTCAAGTAGAAGGGGCCAGCCTCTTTTCACTTGTGCTCTGTGATAGGATGAAAGGTAATGGTAGCAAGGTGAAACACAGGAAGTTCCACCTCAACATGAGGAAAAACTTCTTCCCTGTGAGAGTGCCAGAGCCTGTCCCAGGCTGCCCAGAGAGGCTGTGGAGTCTCCTGCTCTGGAGACTTTCAAGACCTCCCTGGATCTGTTCCTGCGTGGCCTGCCCTGGGTGTTCCTGCGCTGGCAGGGAGGTTGGACTCCATGATCTCCAGAGGTCCCTTCCAACCCCTACCATTCTATGATTCTATAACATACCTACACACCGCAAAATGTAAAACCACATTTAAGAAAGTTTACATACACATATTCTTTGAGTTGTCCTAAATATGAGATTTATACCATTTGTATTTTCAAGATGAGATGATAAAGATTTCCCTTTTAGAACAGCCTAAAAAGCCTTGAGCTTGAAAATGCTTCCAAGCAGCATGCCTACCCATGACCAATACCATTCATTTCATGGTAGAATAAACCATCTAAAGCTTGGGGGAGACATTTAAGTGTCAGCTCAAAACGTTCTACTGCAAATTATATTAGCTGCTGAAACTGAAAAGTGAAATGAGAGTTACTGTTTGAAGAAAGGACACAAGACAGCCTTGTTGGAAAAAAAAAAAAAGCAGTGAATGGATGGAAAAGGTTTAGAAATAACAGAAACTGCACTGGTCCTCGAAGTGTCTGTATTTTCCCAAAGTGATGTCTGAATGTGAGAAAAGACAGTCAACAAATAATTATGATGACAAGAGCAATAGAGGAACGAGAAAAAGAAAAATCAATTCCTGATGCTGTACCAGCCTCATATTAACAACAAATTAACTGAGAATTGAGAGAAGTGTACAGGCCTAGATAATACCTGTGCATTGAACATAATAAAATGCTTCTTCCTCTACTTTACACCTTTTTTAAAAAAGTTTCTTTCTCTGCGTCAAGATGTTATCCATCATCTCTGATTACTCTTCAAGACCAACTGCTTGAGAAGTTTTTACCATCATCATGATTTTTATACCTTCAGCAAAGAGTATTTATGTCTTTACAGCACTTAAAAAAACCAAACAATTCTGAGAGTGTGAGAACAGCTACATATAGATTACATGGTCTTCACTAAAACACCTAAAAGAAAACCAAGATGTCAACATTTCCTTCTATAGCTTTTGAAGGCAGTACTGGAAAGGACAGATGTGCTTGACACAGGAGCAGGTTTTCCAGTCCTGGACCCAAACCATCTCTTTCTCTCAGAAACAGCTCTATTTAATGAGCTCCTCTGTTTGATTGCTTCCCTTCCTTTTACTGTCCTGTCTACAGCAAAGTCTACCCCTCTTCTTCAAAAAGGTCCAAGCCAGGATTCCTATCTGTAATTTGAATTAAATTCAAAATTATTTAACATTAGAATCTTAGATCTAATGTTAAATAAACAGGAAGATTAGAATCCTGTTCTAATCTTAATCTTAGAACAGGAAAATAGGTAAGAACCTTCCAACAACTTCCTTTTACCCCTACCATTCACTCAAGTGAACAGGGCCATACAGAGCAGGGAGTAGCAGTGTCTTGCTGATGAACACTTTAGAACTCTTTGGTCTTCTTCTAAATAAGTCTGTTGTGACAGAAGTAGAAAATTCATTAACTAGAGCTCAAAGGCAACAACACAGAGTAAGCTACAAAATAAGGCATTTAGACCATTGGACTAGATTTGTTTTGGAAGAGTTCCCACCAGCAACTCAATAACAGGGTAACAAAGAATTACTGACAAATATTCTCTCTTGCATCACAGAACCTTGACTGACCTTGGGCAAGGAATGACTCCCCTTTCTATCCTCAGTTGCTCACTCAGATTTGTTTCAAAGAATGACACACTTTAGAAGCTGAATCGCCCTTAACACACACTACTCAAGTTGAGCTCTCGTGCACAAGCCTGATGCACTTTTCTTTTAGCAAGTTCTGGCTGCTGCCTGTCTTGGGGAGGTGGGGAGAACAAAAGAAAACAAAACACCACTACTCAGCAGCAGCAGGTTCCAAATCTTTTCATTACAAGTTTCTGTAGCCAAACAGTGGCTATTCTGGAGACATGTATCTTAATTTGGTCCTTTTGATTTCTTGGGGAAAGCCACCTGGATGTCGTGCAGAATCCCCCTACTCTCCTCCCACCCCCACCAAACCCTTGACAAACTTGAACAGTCATAAGTCAGAGCAATGCCACTCCACATTTGAAATCCTCTCCATTTCTGCACCTGAAGATGACCACTGCCACCCTAGCCTCTTTCCTTAAAAACAGTTCTATGTAAATGTGGAAAAGGGTTGTTCTGTGATAGTGTTGTCTCTGGACACACTCTTATCTTAAAAATGCTGTCCTTCTAATGCATGCTTTGGGTCAGATATAAAGTTGTCTTCTCATTTTTGTGTGCTTCCTGCTACACCACGAACATTCACTGAGCTAACATTAGCACTCAAACACTCATCATACGACCTTAATTTTCCTCCTGATGTCAAATTTGCCTGAATTAACAAGGACATACAATGGAAATTTATTTCTGCCTCACCCCAACTCCCTGTCTTCAACTGCCCTTTCCTAGAAGCAGCAGAGCAGCAAGTTTTAAGTAGAAGACTTAAAACAACTTTCCCACAAGAATGAGAGAACTTTCAAACTCACTTGTCGTGACACGGCCTCTTCCAGAGACAATGTGGTATCCACGTCTCAAGTACATAATCCTCAAGTGTAACTCACCCCGAGAAAGGACTCCTCACTGTGACAGTTCCATGCACAACACAACTACAATCATTCAAGTATCATAAGGAACATAATTACAGTTTGGTAACAGAGACACTGAGTAATCAGGTAATTTGTACCGCAGTTACCAGGTGGTGTGGAACACGATGCAGATTCAGCTTGACAGTGGGGCTGGAGATTTCTGAAGGATCAAGGAGCAGTAAGCTTGTCCTCCTTAAAAGCTGGTCTGGCTGATCATTTCCCAGAACCTGTTTCTGCATTAATGAAGCAGAACTAATCCTGTTCCAAGAGGACTGTTTCTGAAAATGCCCCTCACAAGACTAGTTAGTGGCCACCACACAACCCTTCACAGACACCAAAGCCAAGAGGGTCACAAAGGAACTGGGTTTTTTTCATGGTCACTCATTAAGGTGAGACTGAAGTTTCTACTAAGTTCTGGCTCTGAAATTTTACTTGCATATCTCCTCCAAACAGGATAAGAGGCTGAGAAAAGGAGAATCCTGTAGCAGTTGATCTTTCAGTTGATTGAGTTACAGAACAAAGACAGTGCTTCAGCTGCATTTACTTTCTCCTCCTGTCATCTCTCTGGTAGTTTCCTTAATACACAGCCTTCTTCCCTCCATCAGGCACCACCACATCATGAAGCCTTGGGGAAAGCCGCTCTTCTCACTTAATCTACTACAACTCCACAGATAACCTTTTGATTCTCATGCCTTATGGCATTCTTCTCTCATAGTTCAGCTCAGCAAAGGTTTTAACTCTAAATAAATAATTTTTTTTTTTTTTAAGTGCATCCTTCACAAGAGAAGGTACATGAACCCATACGCTGAAACTGGCTATATGGGAGCACTAGAGTCTGTCCATACATATCCACTTGCAAGGTCCAGATAAGGCAAGAACACAGATGCTTTAAGCAAGCAACTCTTTCTGCACAGCTGACACAACAGCCATCTTCCCTACGCACCCTACAGTCCCCACAGGCTTTCTACAAAGCACTGTGCTATCCAAGCACATTCTTTAATAATATTTAAAATGTGGAACTCACCTCTGATCCTCCTTACACAGGGCCCAGTGTCCAACTATCACATTTGAACTATGTACATTTAAAATACGTACACTAAAAAGAGAAGTTGAATAAAGCATGGGCAAAGAGACTCAATGTAATTGGATGAGGGAAATAAATTTGAGCAGCCTTTTCTCAAAAATAAAGACTCCTAAAACCAGTACAAAGATCTGAAAACAACAGCTTTTAAAACCTGTCACCAGTGGAATCACTCCGGAGCCAGGAGGGAACTAACACTCATGACATCATCCTTTACCTTCATGAAGTAGAGGAAAAATCTGCCGTGCCACAAGGGTTTGTGATAGAGCCCTGGTCTGATGCAGAGAAGCCCTGCCCCAAGCTACAGCCTCTTGCCAACACAGATTGTGAGGAACAGATACAGGAGAAGATGCCCAGAGGTAAAAGACAAGGAGGGGACTCGGTCCTGTAGTATAGCTTGTATTGCTGGACAGTAAGGCCTCAGAAATTGCTTGATACCAGGCAAAATGGAAAGGAGACTTGGGCTCAAGGCTGTGGGCTGACAGAGCAGGGAAACAGTTGGAAGAGATTCACCGGGAAAGGATCTTCCTTTCACTGATACATTGGAACTTTCCTGGAACCCTGCAGACTGGCCCCCAAGTAGGTAAGGCTGAGAACCAGAAGTTGAAGTTATCTGCCCAAGATGATAAGAATACTCCAGCAGCAATGAGAAGGGAACCCAAGTGTACAGGGTCCCAGCACAGGGTCCCAGCACACAGAGTCCCAGGGCAACACACAGGTTGCTAGACCACATAGCTTCAAATTTCCTTTTCCATGTTCCAGACTCAGCTTTCCCTGTGACTTCCACAACAGTTATGCTTAAGAATGCAATCAGCCCCAAGAAAGGGGTTAAAGAGTTAATCTTGTAACATCTTTAAAGTCAAAGGATAAATCGCAAGACTAAACTGTTTCTTAACCCAAATGATATCCTTTAAATAACTCTACATATTGAAAGAACAATCCCATCACAAGTTCTAATACAAAATAAATACAGATTTAATTTATACTGTGAGAGAATACAAAAATGAATATCCAGAAGTAATGCAAGTTTTATTCTGACACATTATTAATGCTGAATTGTAAATGCCTCTAGGAAAAAAAAAAAGAAGAAGAAAAAAACAAACACCTAAACACTATTTCAAAGCGACTATTTATTTACAGAGTTGCAGTTTACAATGCAGATGAAGAAAGAAGAATTAGGCCCTCAGCAACTACCACTCTTAGAAACATACTGAAACCAGTTCAGGTTTTAAATTTTATAAAAGACAGAAAGGTGCCTAAATCTCAGTGACGTTTATCTGCCATTATAATTGAAAATAGTCTGTTTCTAGGATTTTAACTTTTGAAAGAATGAGGGGGTGTGGGGCTCAATAATGCATTCCAGTACCAAACTTCATGAACTGCAGCTGCCAAAAGAATAGATTTTTTAAAGAATATGTTTAAAAGCATTACTATCAAAGCAACCTCTCCTATTAGTCAACAGTCCCTCTAGATATAAGATTTGATAATTTAATTGTCTGACATTGTTTCAAGTATGTATTTACAAAGCCGAAAAAGTTTATGAGCTTTGGAAGAGATTTCCTTTCTAAGTATCCACTAATTAAACATTCATACACCAAATCCTGCAATTATTATTCATGGCAGTGTTTAATCATAAGGAACAACCTTATCAAAGCCAACCGCGGAGCTGGAAAACACACAGGAATGAGTTCTGACAAAGGAATTTCTCTGATCATTCCTTACACTTCCCTGCCACCAGAAAGCTGTTGAGCTCCCAGGCACCAACCCCTCAGGACATTCCTGACCACAAGAGAGCCAGTGCTGTGGAAATGTGTCAAAGTCCAGGGCCAGATTCCAGTTCCCTGGTTACAACTACTTTCAGGATTTCTGCTCGGTGATCAGAGCTTGACGAGATACAGAAGCTTCTGACAAGAGATGCCCTGGTAAAAGGTGGGTTTCATGTTGGCCCTCTCTGACCTTCTTCACACCAGTTTTCCTTAGGGATCATACATAGGAAACTCCACAGTAATGCTACCTTAAGGTTTCTCAACAACCAAGCCAGCTTAAGAAACTCCCACCTCTGATCCTGGCCACTTGCTCACCTCCAAGCTGCAGCCTGACATCTCCTAATCTGCAACAATACGACTGCTTGTATCTGGTTTAATACCACAGAAGTAGGGCTTATGGCATAGTAAAGAATTATTTTTACAAGCACACCTCCATCTTTGATAATGTTAGCATGGTGTCCAGAGACAGGTCCATAAAGAACAAGGGCTCAAACTAGTATTTAATTTACTTATAAAGTATTTATCAAAAGGACTTCTAAAAATGGGACCAAACGCTTTCTTCTCTGAGTGATCTTTCACTTACGCAGACTAAATATTGGATATTCCAGGAATATTAACTGAGGTGTATTATTATAGAGGAGTACGCTACAGTACATTTTAAAGTCTCAATTTTGTTCAAATTAAGTCACTGTAATCTTGTCTTCTGCTTCAACCACAACAAAAATAAATCCTGACAACCTTTGAAATCCAACCAAAGAACTCTGCATGGTGCCCCCAACTCCTAAATGGAAAATGACAGCAAAGACTTTCCGCGTCTTCTTAAAACAGTGTTCTCCCTAAGGGCCAGCTAACTTTCTTTACCAGAATAAGAAACAATCCCCCAGTCCTTTTATATATGGATTTATACAAAGATAGATGTATAGACAGACATCTTTCTTTCTCAAATCATTGCTCTAGAGCTCCCTATATCAAGACCATAAAAGGTACACCAATTATCTGCTAGACCGCTGTGTCAAAATAGTTGTGCAAGTGCTTTAAAAAAGGACCAAAACACACTTTTTTAGTTGGAGGTTTTAGAAAACATTTAATCACGTTTCATTTGGGACAAGGTTTTAAAATCTGTATCTAGCACATCCAGAAAAGGTCAAAACTAACAGCTATAATTTTAATTATATAACTAGGAATTAGCTTTAAAGGCATAGGCTGGCAAAGACAATAAAATACTCCTGGCCCTCAGCCATTCAAACAAATTGTAATAAGAAACACTGTATTTGCAGGCATTCCTCTCTTTACTAGCATCTGAAAAACTAGAAGTCTACAGAAAAACAGCTCAGTACCAGAATGAGCCAAGAAGGATGGATGGTAACCTGCACAAATGCACATTTCCACACTGCTACACCAGAACCTGATCCTTGTAAAATTAGCCTTCGGAGCAGCACTGGCTGTATACAGAAGAAAGTTTCAGGCCTCTGAAGCGGTAATTTCTTCTGCACAAGCAATAAATCATTGCTGAGGTAAAGCTACAAACCAGATTGCATCAAATAATTATTTTAAGAAAAAATACAATGTAATTAAAGTTATCTTGGCATTTTGCTTCCTTTCTTAAAATAGAAACTTTCTGCATTTTTAAAAACACTGAACGGTAAGAACCCTGCCTAAATGGGATCTCTCTCTGCAAGCAGCTACAACCAGACACAGGGTGACCTCTTCTTACAAATAAGACATACATTTTTCCTGAGGCCAAGATGTCCCTTTGGTAAACAGAGATCATTTGTATAAACTAAAGCAGTGGCATTAACTCACGGAAAGATGGAAAAAAAAAAATCAAGAGTCACAGCAAGGTAATACAAAAGGCTGGGGTCAACATGTCACTCCCATAACCGAAGCAAATGTTTCTTTAGCAAGAATTTAAGTGATAGATTTTCAATAAAATCATTTTAATAAAGCTGTAACTGCAACAACAGAAAGTTGTTACAGAAACCATTATTGGTTGGTTGGTTTGTTTGTTTGGTCCCATTGTATCTCAGCAAAGACTGACAGCTTCACTAGGTTTGGGAAACAGGTATTAAAAACAAAATCAAGACAAACCAAAACATAGTCAATTCATGAATACCATATGGTAAACCAACTACCGATTTATAGCACTTTTTCAAACTGTCTTTCAGGTAATCAATTACTGAGCACTTCTTCCTCCCCTTTTAAGCTCAGGATCTTCGGCCAAGCGGAGTGGCTCTGCCAGATGCCAGCAGCACAACAGCTGGTAGAAGCGCTCCCACAGCTCCTGTTTCTAAAAATGCTCAATTTGGTTCACGACATCCCATGACAGCAATATAACAGAAGCAAATCCCTCCTAAACCGAGCAGATCTGCTGGTGAAAAGCACTGAAGAATTTAGGAACAACTTGTGAAGCTGGTATAAACGCAGTTACTTCTAAGGCAAGGCTTTCCTTGGCAAGGCAGCACTGGCTTCACCGGGAATTCCCTTTTCTAACGTAAAGCTGTATCTGAAGGACGAGGAAGTAAATCAAGAAATGGGTTATACTCGGAAAATTTCCCTGAAATAAAACTAAGTTAAGAGCCCACAGTCGGAGACATCTACCTCAAACCCAACACAGAAATAACCCCGCAGACGAGCAGGGCAGCCCGCGCACGCAGCTGACGAGCGGAGTTCACTTTCCCACCGCGCCGCAGGGGACTCGGCAAACCCGCCCTCGCACCGCGGGGCAGGGGGATCAGGACAAATCCTACGGGGAACAAAAAAAACCCTTGGGAACTAAGCGGCCAGTCTGGAGGGGCAAGAAAAGCGGGGCAGCACCCTGGAGCTCCTGCGCGGACCGGCCCAGCGCCGCGCTCCCCGCCGAACCCCGCCGCGCTCCCCTTCCCCGCCGTCGAGCGTCGAGGGCAGCGGCGCAGCAGTGCCGGCGGCCGTGCCCCGCCGGTTGCCGCCGGCTGTCCCGCGGAGGAAGGGCGGCGGGCGCGTACCTGCGTTTCGGAGGGTCTCGACGTTCTGCGGCCGGGAGGCGAGCTCGGCCACCGCCTGCACGAACTGCGTCCGGGCGCGTTGGTACTGCTCGAAAACTGCGGGCGGCAGCGCCGGGACACGGGGGTTAGCGGCGGTGCCGGGACACGGGGTGAGCGGCCGCCCCGCCGGCCCCAGCCCACGGTCCCCTCCCGCCCCAGCCTACCTTGCAGCACCTGCCTGTGGCTCATGGCGGCGGCGCGGCGGGCTGCGCGCCCGCGCAGGGCCGCACTGTGTACCCGTCGCCCTGGCAACCGGGCGGAAGCGGCGCCGCGGGGGGGGTGGGGCCGCGCCAACACCGCCAGTGACGTCAGCGCGCCCTGCCGCCGCTGCACCGCCTGGCGCGGCCCCCGCGCTCCGTCAGCGTGTGCCCGCGGGCGGCCGGCGGCACTCGCGCGGTCGGTCTGCCGGGGTAGGTGCGGGCGCGGGCAGAGGCACCTACAGAGAGGCGCGGGGCTGTACGGACCTCTCGGTCTGCCAAGAGAGGACTTGACGCCGCAGTACCCCATAAATACCACGGAGACATACACAGCGGCGCGAAGATCTGTCTACGAGTGCACATGAACACGAAGTTACATAGGAACGTATATAGCTCGTCCCTATACAGGGAGCTGTTCGCGGAGGCTCCGGAGAAGGACGGGGCGAGCAGCGCCCGCGGGATGGGGCCGGGCTGAGGGCCGGGACCTGCCCGGGCCGCAGCGGTGGGTCGAACCCCGCAGGCAGCCGCTGCTGCCCCTCCGCGCCCCGCGCAGTGCAGGCGGGTTGGGGGACGGGCGGCTGGGGCCCGGGCGGTCGAGCCCGCTGACATTCGCGAGCGGCGCCTCGGCCGCCCCAGCGGTGCGACTCGGCGGGACGCGCCGCTCAGCACGGCGGAGGGGCCGGAGGCGGGCGGGCTGCGGCTCCAGGAGGCGGGCGATGGTGTCTCCTCCGTCCCGGCCTCCCTGCTCGGGCAGCCGCTCCCCAGGCCCTCGGGCCGCAGAGCTGCCTCGTCCCGCTCCGCTACCGCTCGCAACTTGCCCGTCGGGCAGGGAGGGAGAGCCCCGCCTCTCCGGCAGAGTCCCACGTATCACCCCAGCAGCTCCTCCAGGGTCGGCTTGCCCGACTCCCGCTCCTTCTCCGCTCCCTGGGGGAAATAAATAAAAAAAAAAAAAAGAGAAAGAAAGAGGGGAAGGAAAAAAAAAAAAAAAAACCAACCCCCAAAAAAACTACAGGGCTGCCGGAGCTGCCCCGCCGAGCCTTTAGTTTTCGGGGACGAGGGTCCTTTGATTTTTTTTTTTTTTTCCTAATTTCTTTTTTTCTTTTTTGCCAGCACGGCGATTGCTCCTCGGGGATCTCCGCTATTGCCTCACTCCACCGCACCGACCCACGCTGGGGTTTTTCACGCCGCAGGGAGAATAAACTCGCTCCGCTCAGGGCCTTGGAGTCCCCGCTCGCTCGCTCGCCCGCCCACAGCCGCGGAGCGCCGCGGAGCCCTGGCGGGGCGAGCAGTGTGTGCGCGCAGGGGCGAGGCTGACGGCTACAGCCCCCGCCTCTGCCTCTGCCGGCAGACACGCGGGTCGTGCCGCGGGGGGAGCTCCGGCCCCGCCGGAGGGGAAAGCTTTGCTCACCCCACACACCCGCGCAGAGTTAAGCACCCGCGCAGTGCCGGAGCTGCCCCCACCGCGCAGAGGCAGGCGGCGGGGGGGAGGCAGCTTGTCCGCTCTCCATGCAGGGGGGAGAAGCGCAAAAAGGGGCACTGTGGGGTCACAGTCCGGCAGCAGCCCTCTGACTTTTCCAAGCACACGTACCAGTAGTTACTCCTGTGCACCATAACAGTTTGGTGTGTTGTTTTTTGGGGCTTTTTTTTTTGTCTTCAACAGAGTATCATTCTGTTAGATAAGCCAGGCACTGCCTTCCACTTTTTCCATCTTGGTGTCTCCGTCTGTAGGGACTATGCACTAATAATTTTCTTCATAAGCTGTCGGCCAAGGCATGGTTGCATCTATGAGTAAACACAACCTTGGAGGTGTGTGTATCAATTAATGCAAACGGTGGGACTGCAAAATGAAATCAGGGTTCCCAGCATCTGGATGGAGATAGATTATACATCTCCTCCAGTATTTTTTGAGGGCGGTTCCCAAACCGCGGTATGTTTGTGAGTGAAGTTACTAGTTAGCTCTGCTGTCGATCAGGTTGCTCCAAGTGAAATTGTGATCCACAGCAGAAAAACGGAGTTACTGTTCAGTAAAAAATGTCCCTTTCTGCAACCAGCCTCTAACGCACAGTAGCTTCAGGAATTCATAAGCTGGTATTTTGTTCTACAAATCTCTAAATGTACAAAATCAGATCTCTGACACTACACGAACTTATTATTTGATATGCAGTATAAAGTTTTGCCTCATGCCTTGAAGTTGAAAGGCTGAAGTAACTTCAGCAGCATTTTAAAAGTTCGAGGAAGTGTAAGAAACGTATCTGATTTTAATAAATAATCTCTGGGTTTGGTCTACTGAAAAGAGGTGGTCTGAGGTAAACAGTATCATCCTCTAAAATGAGCCACGTGTTTCCAGGAGTATTTAATGAGGAAAAAAATATCTCTTTAAGTAAACAAACAAATTAGGCAATGTGCTGTTCTTTACAAATAAATGAGACAAATTAAATCAGATTGGTGAGAAGGTCGTTTGACACAGAAAATATTTTGGGAAATTATCACCATGTGTACTGGAGAAGGGAACAGCTGTTAAACACATTTCTTTATACTTATTTCTGTTCTTAAGTTAAATTAAAAAAAATAAATAAATAAACAAACGGTGATGAATTACTTCCAGAGGTTTGGGGTTTTTTTTATTTTTTTATTTTATTTTTTTTAAGCAGATGTGTCGATTACAGATGAATTGATTTATCTGTCTAATTAAGTCTAATGTTCGGATAAGTGAAACAACAAAACACACCCTGAGTACCTCCAACACTTGCTGTTACATTTCGTTGCTTGATAATGACAGTCTGTTCACATGGTTAATAATAATAATGAGGAATAAACACCATGCAAATGCGGTCTACGGAAATGTCACCGGTTCTCTCAAAAATACTGAAGACGGAAAATCATTTATGGAAATGACGTAGTTGCGATACTTCACTGCCTGCTGCTGAGGTGCTCATTAGTAGGAAACCTGTATCCTTAGGCGGGTGGTATTAGTAACGACTGCGTTACTGCACACGTCAGCTTAAAAAAGAAACCGGAGACCAGGGGAATAGGCAACAATTATCCAAATTAATAACGTGCCTTCGCTTTCTGGTGGGTTTCTGAGATTTCTTTAATCTTATCCTTTGATCCGCTCGGAAATGCGCCCGTAACGGGGCACGGAAGCATCATTTTCCCTAGGCTGGTGACAGGCGAAGTTGCTCCTGGAGTTTTTTGAGGGGGTGAGGGTTGTCGGGGGGGGGCTCACCACGGTCTTTCCCGTCCCCGAGGGTGCGAGGCAACAGGTAGTCCACCCCCCGAGCGGCAGCGGCCGGATCCTCCGCAGGTCCGCGCCCTGGGAGGGCGCTGAGTGGCAGATCCCGGGTCGGTCCCGCTGGCCCCCGACGGGTCCTGGCCCGCGGTGCCGCGGCTGGCCAAGCCGTGGCCGCTTCTCAACGGCTTGAAACTGCGCGGCGCTCATTAAAAGGTGAAGTATTAACGCATCTTAGTGTGGAAGCTTTCCCACCGGCTGCGGGATGGGCGCCTCTCGGGACAGCCCGCTGCGGCTGCGGGCCAGCCGGGCTGGAGCCAGAGCCGCCCCCGGCCACCCCCCCGCTCCCCTCAGGTCGCCCGATCTGCCTCTGGAGGGTCTCCTCCTCTTGCCACACGTCTGGCAAATTGTTCAAGGCTTTGAGCATAAATGTACAGGGTTACAGAAAATGTTTTGTTTAATCCCATGCTCGTACGTCTGAGAGTGTTTGGTAGGAAGAGCAACGCGCTAACTCCTCTGCTTGCTCCCGCGGATGGGAGTTGAAAACGCTGGGCTTTGGAAAGCGGGAAGGTTAAGCGTGGAAAGGTTAGTGGGAGTGAATGGGATGTAAGGAACTGAAGTGCTCTCTCGAGGAGAGTGTACCGGGTGAGGAATGTCCAACTCCGTGTATAATCTCTACTAAAATAGAACATCTGAATCCTCGAATAACTTAATTTACAAATTGAAGTTGGGCTTTGACATTACCCGTTTGTAGCAAAAACTCTGCCAGAGGGGCTGTAGCAGTGGAGACTCTCCTCTCTTTTGCCCCGAGCTTTGACTCGGGGCTCCAGCTACTCGTGCTATTCTGGGGTCCACTCTCCGGATTTTTGGTGGGGAGTTTAGTTTCTGAGACCTTCCTATAGGGTAAATTAGTTCTGAGAGGCGAAGACAGAAACGTCGAGGCACTTCAAATGCACTAGAAAGAGGACTTTTGTTTTTTCTTCACTTAAGAGGATGACGCTGGTATCTGAGTAGATATTTGTAACGGTAAACACGTAAACGGTATAGGTTTGGCTAGTGGAGATTGGTGCGTCGCCATTGCACCAGGCAAAGACAGAACAAAAAATGTAAGGGATAAATAAACCGGAAAAGAGCAAAACATTTCAGGTTGACTTGCAGGATGGGACCAGGAAATATTAGCTAGTAGGGCTGAGCCCTTTTTACCACGTGCATATGGTTACACCTCTGGTTTCCTGTGGAACCGTCAGCGCTTGTGCAGTGCCATTAAATAAAAAAATAAAATAATAATAAAAAAAGACAAATATTTTTGGGACGTTCCAAAACTGAAAGCCGGAGATTAATTTATTCTGGGGACTTGAAAGGAACGAGGTCTTCCTTTGTGTCTGTTACTCCGGGAGAGGGTGTGTGTCGGCTTGGCGCTGAACGCTGCCCGCATCTACATATGTAAACCCAGCAGCGCTTCTTCCCCTCATGCCGGTAGGATTTTGCGGGCGCTGCCAGCTCGCAACAATGCTTCCAGACAATACGAAGTACGCGGAGCCTGCGCGGCTGCGGCGAGAAGCGCTGGCCAGTATTTAGCTCTTGATCTGTAAGGACCAAATTTGCGCGATGCCCGGCGGAGCCCGCCGCTCGCCCCGCGGCCGCCCCGTTCTCCTGCCCCATCATTGTCCGTGGCTGCTGTGGTTAGAGGGCTGGGGACATGCATCAGCCAGACGACGATATCCCGGTCTGCAGAAGAAGGTGTAACGAGAGGCACCAGCAGCAGAAAAGGCTGCAAATCGCTGTCGTGTGGTTGCTATTAGCAACAAATCAGCTGAACAGCCTGCAAACCCCGAGCACCTAGGGCGGAGGTGGCACGGAAAACGCCAGGGCTAGGGAAGCTGGGGCTGGTGGATGCTTTCCCGAGAGGACCTCCCGTGCAGCCTCGGGCTGCCTGCCCGGAGGGCGGCCGAGGAGGGGCAGGGGAAGGGGAGACACTGCTGCCACCACCGCGCATTGCTCTCCAGGAGAAGGAAAAGGCAACCCACTAAAAAGAGACAAAATGGCAGCTCGTGGTTGTAGGCATCCCTCTCGGCACGGAGCTCTTGCCTCGCCTCCGCCGGTCCCCTCTGCAGCCAGCTCCAAGGTGCCCAGGGGCTCTCCTTGCGCGCCCGCCTGCCGAGGGGCAGAGCCCCAGCCTCAGGCGTAGCAGCGCGGTGTCCCCCGGGGCTCCAGCCGCAGCCCTTCGCCCTCTGCAACCAGCCCACCCAGCCTGGAAATCAAACTCCCATCCCTCCGGATGGGACACGTCCTAACCGGCCGCACCGGAGCACCCGGTGGCCGGGCGGAGCTGCGGCTCCGCGTCCCGCGCAGCCCAGCTCCATCTCGCGGGATGCCGGCGCCGGGAACCCGCAGAGGGTGTGTGAAGGCTCCGCACCCCGCGTAGCGATGACTGCCTCGCAGGGTCCTCACTCACATAGCACCCCTGCACCTTGACCATGCCAACACCTTCCTTCACAGCACCGTTTTCGCGTTGCTTTCAGTTGGGTTTGCTGGTGGTGCTGGTGGTGTTTGGGTTGGTTGGGTTTTTTTTTTTTTTTTTTTTAGGATTAGCCTATGTCGGAGGCCTTAAAGAGCCGTTGGCATGATGTTGTCTCACAGATCAGAAAGTGCCTCGTCGAGGAGACACCTCTCGAGCACCCCTACCACATGCGGAGGGAGGAGTGAGAAATGCCAGTGCTAGCAGAGGTGCCCGGGAGCTCTGCGCTCGGCGGAGGCCCCGGGATGCGGAGCGGCGCCTCCCGGCCTCGGCCTCCTCCACCGTGGATTTAGCGTGCGAGAGACACCGTCGGCGCGGAGGGGGAAGGGCCGCTGGCTGTCCCTGCCATTGCAAAAGTGCCTCCCTGTCACAGGGAAGAGCTCACCCGTCCGCTCCCTGGGGAATATCCCCCACCAGCACCATTGAGAGCTTTCTGCGCGGGAAGCGGGGAAAGCGTCTACCTTTCCCTAGCGATGGGAAACATACAGGCCTTTGTCTCTCTAGACGAGGTGCGATATTCAGCTGCATGCCACAAAAATACAGGCGCCAAATGGCTACCGCGGCCCCTTCCCCTCTCTAGGGGAGGTCGGGGTGTCCCGGGGCCACGCCGTGCCTTGTGGAGGGCTGGACCGGCCGGTCTCGGAGGGAAGCTGGGTCGCTGCGGCAGGGCGGACGGCAATACGGCCCCGCGGCGCCCCGCAGCCGGCCGGGGAATGCCGGAGAGCCACGTCCCGGTGCCCCTTTCCCGGCACGGACATCACAAATAGCCGGGCTCGTTAAAGCACCCTAAGGGGGAAGGGGAGAGGGTGCAGGCGGGGGCACGGTGCGGTGGCTGCGGCTGCCTCGCTACACCTCGACGGAGGGCGGCGGCGGCCGGGTGTGCTGCCTGCCGGGCGTGCCCCGCTCCGCCCGGCCCGACCCGACCCGGCCCGCCGGGGAAGCGGGGCACCGCATCCTGCTGCGGCCGCCCGCGCCGGCGGGGACTGAGGGGGCAGAGCTCCGCGGAGGGCAACTGGCTCCGCGGTGCTGCGCGGAGAGCCGGGGGAGGGAAAGGGGGGAGGGGGGATGTTCCGCGCACCGCCCCCCGAGCTCCCCGTTCGAATCTGGCGGCGGGCGGGCGAAGTTCCGCGGGCGCGAGGCGGGAGAGCTGCGCAGGCGCAAAATGGCCTCTGCCCGGGCGGCGGTGGGGGGCGCGGAGCCGGCCCGGCCCGCCCGGTGGCGGGGCAGCCAGCGGGGGTGGAGGGCGGTGGCCAGGCCTTGTCTGTGGCACCGGCGGGGCTGAGCGCCGCGTTTCCGCGACAGCCCCGGGGAGCTCCGTTCCCGACAGCGGACGCGACGCGGAGAGAAGCGCGGTCGTACCGCAGCTCCCCGCCGGCCCTTGGTGGCCCGGGGAAGGCGGCGACCTCACGCCCTGCCTGCGGGTTCCGTGCACCCCAGGGGCAGTGCCCGTCTCCGGCGCCGCCGCTCGCGGCCTCTCCGCGGTGGTCGCTGTCCTGCCCGGCGCGCCCGCGGCTTCACGGCAGCGACCAGGGATGGAAGTCTCTTGCCTACTCCGTTTGCCGTGGGAATTACGTGTCCTTCGTGCTTTTCCCGTTACTGAGTTGGTTTGTGGTTTGTGTTTTTGTTGTAGTTGTTTGGTCGGGGTTTTTTTTGTTGTTTGTTGTTTTGGGCTTTTTTTTTTTTTTTTTAATAGCCAATATCATCACTGTTAAATAAATACAAATATGCCATCACCAAAGACGGTGAGACCGAAAGTTGCCCCGGTCCCTACCGGGCTTCGGCAGTTTTTCTGTTATCCTGGTAGAATTCCTCTGTTAGTCGTACGGAAAGGGACTGACGGAGCCAGAGCTGGAAAAAAATCCTTGCTGCCAGAATCCTTGCACTTCTCCAATTAAGAAAGCACAAAGCAACCGTGGCTTGGAGCTCTCGGAGCGGGACAACGACTTTGAACTGCGGAAAGTGGAGATCCGCATCCCTGCGGAGGGGAGAGCAGGTTCTTCTCAGGGCGTCCTCTTAGTAGGAGACAGGCAGAAAACATGAAAAAGAAACTGTTTATAGTAAAATAAAGGAAATCCGTTTCAAGTACCCAGAGTATAAGCAAGAACGTTAAAAATTAACAGCGGAAACAGGAAACACTTTTCTGAGTAAACATTGTCTCAGAATTTCACCGTATTAAAATCGGGAGGGCGCAAGGTGCCAGCCGGGGCCGCAGCCGCCCGCCCGCAGTACCTGGCGGCGGGGGCGGCTGCCGCCGCCCGCCCCAAGCCGGGGCTGGAAACCAGGGCCAGGCACGGCGAGACAACCCGATCCTCATGAACCGGTTTGGTGGCAATGATCGGAACTGCAGGAGTTCCTGCGTGGTGAGAGATGAGCAGTCCAGAAGTGGTGTTTGGAAGGCAGGAGCACGGCTTTCGGACACCGGGGCGAAGGGGTGGGCGGTCCGGGGCTGCGGTGAAGAAGAAAAGAAGCGCAGAGATGGCAGAGGTGGAAAGAAAGAGGCTTCGCCCCGGTACCGGCCCGATGAGGACTTGTTTTGGCCGCGCTTTGAAAACCCCCAGCGAAACAAGTGAATCCTCGGGTGACTACACGGCGGAGGAGGTGACAGGAGGTACGTCCTCAGCAGCCGTGAAGGGAAGAGGACCAAAAGGATCGCTTCAGCTGAAAGGACGCCTGTCACTCGCCGTGCCTCCGCGTTCCGGTTTCAGTGCCCCCCCTTCCTTATCACAAAAATCGGAGGATGCCGCCTTTGAGCGGAGTTCCCGTAGCTCCCCCCGGCGCTGCCCGGGTCCCGGCGGCAGCCGCCCTGCGCTCCCCTCTCCAGCCCGCCGGCCGCGGACGCTTTGCGGGAGTTTCTGCCCGCTCGCCGTCATCGGCCTGCTGAGAGGCAGCGGCGCAGGTTGTTTTGAGCAATGCTTGGCACTGGAGGACAAACATCTCGGCTTGGCAAGCTCGTCATGTTCCTGCTCTTTCTCCTTCTGCGTATTTCTGCATTCCTTCTCCCTATTTCTGCCCGTCTTTTCCAGAAGCCTCCACGCTGTCTCTCCCTCGCCTTCCCCGGGGCTGGGTCGGTACCGCCTAACCCCCATTCCGGCCGGTCACAAAAGCGCTGCTTAGAGCTTCAGGCAGCTGAACCAGGGCGGAAAATTTGGTCGGACGAAGACAGCAAGACGTAATTTTCCAGCGGGCACAAACCGCCCCTGCCTCTACCTTTGGTCAGATTGCCCTGTTGTACAAGCTCAGAAAACCTCAGCGGACTTCGGCTTTATCCCGCGATCTGTATAAAGGCAACGTCGGATAATTAAATAATTCTTCTTACATCTGCGGAGTTGAGATTTCTTTACAAATAGGGAGGGTTTACGGACATTTGTAAGGAACCCCGTTCGCTATGTAGCTGCAAAGGAAAACGCTGTGAAGACGAGGAGGTTGACACGGTAGCTTCGCAAGTAGAACATCCAGATGCTATCTTTGATCGTCCTCCCAATTGTGCTTAGCGATATATATGCATCGCAGTGCCATCTGCCTAGGGCCAGCAGCAAACCAAAAGTTTCACATGGCAGCACAAACATCCTCGGCAGCTTCTGTAGCTCGACAAGAGAGCTACTGAAAACGTTTGTTCTTTTTCAGACGGGAGATGTCAGATTGGGACATGTCGAAAGTGTTGTAAGAGTTTAATAAACCTCGAAGGGAATTATCCAACTCCTGTTTCATTGCCTTACGCTTCATGGACACTCTACAAAGACCGGGAATAGTTCCGTTTTGATGCTGAAAGTTGTCATTATCAGTTACTTCCAGTATAAATAAACGCAATTTGATCAGTGTGTTAATGCACAAGCCTCCGTTGCAGGTTCAGTGCTGGTCTTTGAGTAAATTAATTCAACCAGTACAGTGTGATTAATTCATATAGTTGAGGGAATCGTGCCAAGATAGACACTCGGCCGCATGGGAAGATAGCTTTACGTTAAAACGTATTTAGTTCCACTGAGTCTTTAAAGAGCAATCCAGAGCAGCACAGATGGAACCTGGCACTCGCCACCACAAAAATACTGTTCTTTCCTTCCCAGACAGTGCAGTTTAACGTGGACTAAGCCTCAGTACACAGAAGATAAAACCTGTGCCTGGCTGGGATAGGACAACACACCATTTGCTTATTTTAAAGAATAATCCGGGGTAAAATAAAGAACGGCAAATATTTTCAAGACAGGCGACCGAAGCAAATCATGGTGATTTCCAGGAAATGTTTTGTGTTGTTATTTTAGTACTCTAGTGTTCTGTTCACTAAAATTCTTTTGTACACCCAGAAAGACTTCCAAACAAGACGTTTGTCCTTTAACACCACATTATCAACAGAGGTCAATTGCTATTTTTCAATGAATTATCCCTTTTATTTGTTTATTTCTTTGATCAGTTATAAATGAAAGTTATTCGTGTATATAAAACTGAAGTTTTTACTGTTGAAATTGAACTGTACATGTTTACTACAGGAAAAAATATCAATTCTTGTTTAACAAGACATTATACATCAATAAGCAATAACCTTGTGGAGGATTTGCAATCACCTGGTCTATAAAAACAAGCAGGACAAATAACAGCAATTTATATGCAAAAGTAATGATTTAATGACTATAAGCAAGACAAAGCAATAAGAATTGTGCTTCTTTTGCAGACTGGAGACAATGAAATGTTTAACTACAATTTTCCCGTACAAACATGAAACAATATCCATATAGAATAAACACCCTCACAAATGTATAACTGATGGGTGATGAACACACACAAAGTTCGACCAAAGCAAAGCACAAACTGAACAGTGTTCTGGGCTGTTCATATTTTATGGTGGAAAAGTTCCTTCTACTGAAAAAAAAAAATACCCTTAGAAGCCTCTAATAAAATGTACCTATTTGCAGGCCATTAATGAGGAGGCATTCTCCACAATTTATTGGAAATATTAAAGTACCTGTTAAATTTTAATGAAGTTAGTACTGTACCATATACATATATATTAAAACAAATTTAGATAAAATGCCTTCCTCCAGCAACTCGCTGGCTCCTTAAATTTTATACCAAATAATTTATGGCTTCTTTAATGATTCCATGTGCTTTTAAAAACACAGTCCCACCACACCAAATAATAAAAAGCTAATCAAACAGGTCAAAGACTTCCATGTCCCTTAACTTTTTTTAATCTTTTTTCCTTCTTCTTCACTGCACCACTTCAACATTTGGTAAAGTAAAAACATATCATTGAGGGGGGGGGGGGGAGAAGATAAAAAAAAAGACAAAGCCAGTAAAATCCTTTTAAGATTGCCAATTGCCTCCAGGTTATCAGAGACTCGAATGTGCTTTCCCAATACTGTAGCTCTCATATGCGAAGTGTTTCTTGCAGTATGAGCAAATCCCAAACAGGCGGCATCTGCAAGGGTCGAACCAGTTTAGAAATTTAACAACCATATCATGAGTGCATGAAACACAATATTTTCTTTATAGTATTTATAAATATATCATACAATACTGTTTCCTGTTATGTCATATACCAATATGGCATTGTACAATAAGCATAATGCCATCTGATTCTTACAAAAGCGAATCATTTAAACAAGTCAGTAAATAAAACGGTAATACCCGCTTTTAGGCATACAGATTGTAAAACTGAAGTTTACTTTTCTTTTGATCGGTTTTGCGCAGCAACAGAGAAGTAAAAGATGCAACATAAGAATCAAAATGGCTAATACGCAAAAATTGTTATTCACAGTGACATGGCTACATATATGCATTATTCTATGCATATTCTTTCTGTTTCGTTGGATTTCAAGATGAAAAAGCACTTGCTTTCTACAGGTTCACAAAACAGCATAAGAACAATAACAATCAAAGAGAACGCAATGGAGGAGTTAGTCTGGATTAACAAACTACTTCCCGGGATTTGTAATGACTTCTGGAGACTCCCGAGTCCAGATGATGGGGACGGAAACAACTCCGTATCACTCAGAACAGGTGAAGGTGTAACTTTTGTTTGCTTCCCAGTCTTCTGAAAACAATTTACATTTCAATCTTGCGTTTCCATTAACGTCCATCCTGAATGTCACCTAGTCCACCTTTTATAGCCAAGTTCAGTGTCACTACTTAAGAAAGCAATTTGGATGATAGTCAAATGGATTAGCATCTATAAAGCTGTAATGGCATGGAGAGATCTATATAAAGAAGGGTGGGGTGGTAGCCTGGTTGGCATGTCAACCAGATGAAGTGGCTGAGGAGCCATTTATTGAAGTTTTCCGCGCTCTGTTGGTAAAAGAGGACTGGTGGTTACTGCTGGGGCTGCTGCTGGTGCCGTTCATGGTGCTGGAGATGTGGGGAAACTGGGGATGAGGAGACTGGACCGGTGTGCTGGGGCTGGGCAAACAGGAGGAGGTGGAGGGAATGCCTCCTGCTGGGCTGCTCGCCTTGTCGCTCCCAGAGTCACTTTCCAGCTCCCCGCTATTATTCAAGCCTTCCCTCTGGTGACTGATCTTCATCCTCTTGCAAGTAGGTCGGACCCGGTATTTCAGGGGCAGAGGCCCATTCTGCAAGGCAAAGGGGAGACCCTGATAAGCTCCCTCCCCAGACCATGACCCACACCCCTCCCCAGGGGAGGCACACTGGCCATACTCACCCTCCTCCAGGTATAGATGTAGGCAATATCCATTAGGGTGTAGTAGTCCTTCAGAGGCTCCTCTTCATACATCACATCAATCTGTTCAAGATACGAATCCTCACATTAAGGAACATCCCAGCATTTACCACTAGTGTATGATGGCTCTGAGGTGAATAGCCTCACTGCCATATATATCAGAAAACTGAAAAAATGCTATACCAAAACCAGCACAGAGTAGTAAATTTTCATCTCTATTAGACACATTTCAAATATATTAAGGAGCAATTTCTTGATACCTCAATATTTACAGCATTAAAAATTACAGAGTCACCAAACTCTCCAGATACATATTTAAAAAATAACTGTTCATAATCCAATCAATGTATTGCATACATAATAAATACTTTGTAGTTTGCACTTGCTGGAGCTGGCTGTAATGAGAAAATGAGTGCTAACTAACGTTACTTGGCTTTCAATAGCAAAACTGATTTGTTAAATAAATCAATCAATCACCCTTTCCCCATAGGTACCTGGAAAGTGTTAGGTATATCCATTTTACTCCGCAGGAACTTTCTTAGATGCATCACTGTCATTGCTGCTGGGCAGCGTAAGTATCTTTTGTCATTCACCTGATGGCATAGGGGAAAAAGAAAAAAATAAATTAAAAAAATATATATATAAAAAAATCAGTCTACATTTTATATTAAATTTCTGGTTTTTTAAATGCACTTTATTAAATTATAAATTATAATATAACAAATTCTGCTGCCTTATAAGGAACAGCAGAAATAAGTCGTAAATTAGTTACAGAAAAAGTAAATAAAAATGCAACTTATTTTATACATATTTTCATCTCACAGTAAATCTCTTTTTAGAATATATATGTATGACATTGATTTTTAAATTTAATTAATAAATAATTTATTGCAGGATCTGATAAAAAAAATCAGATTCCACTTTAAAAGTGGCATTGCAGGTATTTTTTATTTATAAAAGTTGTTTACAAACACAGCCGTATGAAGATGTTTGACCTCTCTCATACACAGCACCACAATAGACGTGCTTCTTTTGTTCTAGATCCAGATACCTATGTCTTTTTTTTCAGCTACAAACCTGCCCCAAACCTGGTTTTCTGTGTGTCACATTTCCTCTAGAGTAAGGAAAAGTTAGTTACCTCTTCCTTTGATTTTTCTTTCTCCTTATTTCCTTTTCGTTCCAGTCTGTGAGAAGAAAGGAAACAATTACAACAAATAATAAATATAGCTGCTATCAGTCAGATAAACATAAAATATTGCCATTCTGGAACTTGCCTATTCTGGTCAAAGAATTCAATGGATAAGCTTATTATCTCGTCGTCTGTTATAATTCTTTTGTCTTCGTCAGCCACTTCTCCCCTGTCTTCATTAGAGCCATTGGCAGCTGTGCAGAAATTTCCACAATAATTTACATTTTGAAATTCAAATCAGGAAGAATGGCAATTCTCAGTAACAAGAAAAAATAAAATCTCTACAGTAAAATTATGAATTAAAGCTCCCTAACTGCTAAAACAATAAACTTTTGTTATGTTGAATTTACTTAGAATTCTGTCACAGTAATACATAATTTGTAAGTTAAAAAAGAAACAGTAAAGTAGCTAGGTCAGTGTTACGTTTATTAAAGTTGTGAACGAGAAGCTTTTACCATCAGCCGATGGATGAGCAGCATAAAAATCCCTTCTTCTTTTCATTTCATCTAGGTGGAAAAGCATATATTTTTCTTTTAGTATATACTCTATAACTCCTGGTACTGATACAAGATAGCAGCTCTGGTTTTGTTTTTCTACTCTCCAGAGAAAACCCCCAGTTTAACTACTTACTTTTGAAAAGGCCTGGTACTAGCTTGTATACAATATCTTGAAGAGTTTTATCTGACCTGAAAAAAGAACAACCCCAAAACATAAAATTAAATAGATGAAATGACATTTTAATCCAAGCAGCAGCTCCTCATTTATAATCTCTCACAGCAATGAGGCACCTTCTACAAAGTGGAAGGCTAGTCATAAAAAATTAACTTAGAAGACCTTGTAATCAAACTAACACTACTCTAAATACTGCTGTAAAACAAAGCTCATCTGTGCTACCACAACTAAAACCAATTATCTCAGACTGAAGGAAGGCCTGAAAAGCTATATGCCCTCCCTAGAAAATAAAGAGAGGAAAGAGTAACACTGTCAAGAAAAACATTTCTGAAAGGAGAAACATGCTTTAAAGGCTTTTGCCTCTTAGCTTGGAAAGTTTCAGCAGGAGTTTCCCTGACTAGGAGCTACGGCTGGAGTGTAGCATGTCCGGGAGATACAGAAAGTGGAGGGAGGTAAAAAACTGTCTGGATGGTTGGTACACATGAGAATGGGGGAGAGGGAAGAGGCATTGCACCAATGGGGGGGAGGGGGGGGGGGAGAGCAACAAAAACTTTCTGTCTTGCATCCAGAGAAATCTTCAGTTTCAATCAATGACAAAACTCCAAAGAGAGAGCATACACACAAGTTAGCTTGTAAATTGACAAGTCCTTTCAGATTTAAATCACAGACGAAGAGATAACATCGACACGACTACTGGTGGTGGCCCCATATGAAGTAAAGTAAGAGATGCAGGGAGCGCATTGCATCTTTCTCCTACCTTATATTCAAAAGCGGTCGAGTTTTGTGAACTTGGACATCACAGATAGGACAATACTTGCTGGTCTCCAAGTAACGCACGATACAGGTCTTACAGACTGTAAGTCAAACACGAAAGCCTTTTAGTGATGGTCGTAGGTGACGCTCAAATATGCATAGATAGAGGTGCGATTTTCTAAACTATGCAAGCTAGACCAAATCGTCCATTGTCAGCAGCGCGCTGCTTAAGCTAAACAAATACCCAAATAACCTGCAATTACCATGAAAAGGAGACGCTTAGAGTACATATATTATTACTTTAACAAAGACCGTAAGGCCGTCGTCAGAAAAGCTGCTTCGCAGCCGGTCCACCTATTTCTCAGCCCGTCGGGGAGGTGGAGGGGCGGCGGTCCCGAACACCTCAGCGGGGGGTTTGGGCTTGGGGGGGGCGGGGGAGCGGGGAATGTTCCCGGGATGCCGGGAAAGGTGGGAAGCAGCGAGGGAACAACGCGGAGCGCCCGATCGTACTTACAGGAGTGGAGGCACTCTATGATGGTTGTTGCATCAATGAAGTACCCGCCGCAGAGCACGCACATGAGATGTGGGTTTAGCTCGGTTATTTTGATTCTGGTTGTTCGGTGCATTTTGGCGTGGCGAGGGGCAGCTCTGAAAGACACACACACACACAGAGGACCGATCAGCGGGGACGAGCGCGGCGGCGTCCCAGGTGCCGGGATCCGGCGCGTCCCCTTCCCTCGTGCAGTCGCATCCCCCGGCGCAAGGGAAGAGAAAGCGCGGAAGGCGGCGGCGGCGCGGAGCCGGGCGGCGAGGGAGGGCCGGTTCCGAGGCCGGTGGGGAGTCCCCGCACCGCCCCGGGCCGGCCTGGGCGCAGCCCCGCGGAGGCGCGGTCGCTCCGCGACACCCACCGCGCCGCTCCCCGGCGGGCACGGGCTCTCCCCGCGGCGCGGCGGGGCACCGGCCGGCTCGGGTTCCCCGGGCGGCTCGGCGGCGATGCGGAGGGGAGCTCCGGGAGGGGACGACGGGGACGGCCGGGCACCGGGCTGCCGGCGCGCAGCACAAAGGGGAACCAGCGCCTCCCGGTGCGGCTGCCCTGGCATTTCCGGAGAGCGGGGAGGGGCGGCGGGGGGGGGGGCGCACCTCGGAGCGGGGCCGGGCACCGGGGCGGCGGGGCCGGCCCGCCAGGGGGGTCCGGGCGGCTGCCGCTGCTGCTCGGTGCCGATCCGGATCTGCTCCGCTCTCCGAGGGGGTTGCTATAGCAACTTACACTTACACTTGGCATCCTGCCACCGCTGGGAACACACGAGAGCCGGGCGGGGGGGCGGCCGGGGAGGTGGGGGGGGGGCGGGCCGGGCCGAGCCGAGCCGGGCCAGGGGGGGGGACGCGGGGCCCGGGGGCTGACGGAGGGGGTGGAGGAGCCGAGGAGCCCGCGGGGGTCTAGGAGCCTGGTTGCGAGGGGAGGGGAGAGGGAGGGCGGGGAGGGGGAGGGTGGGAGCCGGGGACGGGGGGGGGCGGCCCGGGTGGGGTCGGGGTGCCGCAGCCCAGAGGGTGACGGGGCGCGGTGCGGAGCAGCCTGGGTGGTGGGGGCGGCCCCGGGCGCGGAGCTGAGCCGGGCTTTGGGGTCTCAGCCCGGCGGAGGCGAGAGCCAGAGGCTCCTCCCGAGCCTCGGCCATTTCGGATCCTCTCAGGGGCCTCTCTCCACGTCGACTCGGTGCGAGGAGCTGGTCTAAGATCGCTCCTCTCCCCCTCCGCTCCCTCCCTCCGCCGAGCCGAGCCGCGTTCCCGGGGACTGAGCCCCCCGCACCGCCGGCGGGGTGCCGAGCCCCAGCTCACGCTCCGTGCGGTCGGCATCCCCTTTCCTTCCTTCCTTTCTCTCTCTCTCCCACCCCCCTCTTTCTCGCTCTCTCTTTCTTTCCTTCCTTCCTTCCCCCCCTCTTTTGACTCGTTTGAAAAGCCTCCCGCGGACGAAGCGGGCGCGGTGCAAAGTTTTGCAAGAGGGGGAAAGAGATTTGCAGCACCAGGGTAAGGTGTTTGGACGGGAGAAAACAAATCTCCGGATCCTTAAACAGACCCCCTTTTCAGCCATAAAGCACACCGGGGGGGGAGGGGGGGGGGGGGGGGGGGGGGGGAAGCCCAAACCGACTTTTAACGGTACATTAGTGACAACATGCGAAGGACCATGTGACTAGATCATTCCTAAAGCTAAATCAACACCTTGTCAACACAATGCAACGACAGGAGTGAAAAACAAATGTCATTTTCACAGTCTGAAACCCATAAACCGCCATCGGATGCACTGGCACCAACGTTAGATGCACACATACTATTTAAAATGAGAGGGAATAAGAGGCGAAGGGGAAAGTACATCGACGGAAAAAAAAAACCCCACTGTCAGCCACGTCAATTGCAGAGTAAATTATTTTCTGTCAACCAGATCCTGAAAAATGTAACGCAACAACGTTGCTCCAGTGCAAGCCATTCATTTCCCCATGTCAGTGCTCCCAGCACATCAACTCCTATATCCTTGGTCTCCACTCTTTCCGAGGCAGAGCTTGCGAGCCACTTCTCACGGCAGCACCGTGCGAACTGGAGAAGTCTCAAGATGCGAGGTTCTCCCCAGACACTCGCAAACTTCGACGTTAGACAGCAGAGAAAAAAAACCCCAAACAAACCCCAAACAAACAAACAAAAAGACAACACACCAGGCTTTCTAAAAGCTTTGCATTTCGGCCAAACTGCACAGGACAGGGGTACAGTATTCCTCAAGAAGTGTGCACAGCGCCAACGAGCGACCCTAGCCAGAAAACTTCTCTTGCTGCTGTATGAGAACCCTCGAGTAAGCAGCAGATAAAACTCCCCAGCATCAAAAAACAGCCGGCACAGAAAAGCAAAGTGCAAGAATCATCAAGCCAGACCAGGTCCCCAAAGCTGTTTCTTGCCCCGTGCGGGAAAGCAAGACCCCCGCTGCATTGTACTGCAGTTTAAATGTTGCTTCCTGGGTCCCTGACCCTCCGCTTCTTACTTTTAAACTGATACTGAGGGTTTGCTTTTACCAGAAAAGGCAGAGCCCGGGCTTCTGCACTCCATTCTGAAGAATCCAGCGCCTTGAAGCTGGCGACTCTGAGGTCCCTTTAGGTACTTAAAGATGGACAGGCTGCTTTCACGGTTCTGTGTTTTATTTGTTCAAGTCACTACCTTATAATTCATAAATATCTGAACCAAAAAAACGCAACCCTCAGCAGTGACCGAGGTCACGCAAGTCGGCTGACCGAGAATTCCTTCCCAGCTCTGACAGACTAGGACAAGTCTTTCAAGACATTAACGCGTTTATTTCACGCAGGCATTGCCCCTTCCTAAATGGAGGGGGATTAAATTCAACCGTGAAACCTGTTTTGTCGAAGCAACCCCTAAACGCGGATTATTTATTGCCCAAAGTTAGCACATTTTCAAGGTGCTATGAGCTATCTTTGAAATCGGTGCTTTTCACCACCGACCTGAACCAGGCGCCTACCTTCTCCCCAAAAGCCACCCGTACAGACACACGCACACGCGTGTCTGTGCCTGCGGGTATGTAACACGAACACAGCACATTTTACTACAGCAGCCCGAGATTCATATTTTGGTACGAGGGAAACCCTTCCAGATTTTTTTTTTTTTTTCCCCTGCTCACGCAGATAGCACGGCGAATACCAACACTTCACACACAGTCAATACAAACAGCCTCTTAACCAGGACAATATATATTTACACATTCACACACGGAACAACTAAACGTAAAATACATGGAGATAATACTCGCTAGAAGTAAACACTGCCAGCCAACTGATTATTTAGAGGCCTGAAACGGGCTATGTCAAAATGAAGAAAAACAGAAGTGCATTCTCCTGCTAAGAATCAGCTACATTATATTAAAAAAAAAAAAAAAAATCTATAAAGGCAATAAGCTATCAAACCTTGCTCGACAGGTCTCTAACAGAAAATACATACATAAAAACCAGAAGCATCTCTCGAGTAGGTTTGTGTACTTTGCACCCATCTCCTCTCAAAAAACTCTCATCAGGAATAAAGCAGCCGTCATTCTACATCTTCACCCATTATCAGTCAAAGCCACTTTTACTATCGAGCCTGTTATTACTCCTTCGCTTAAGAACGGCCACATATGTTTTAAAGGAGGGGACGGTGCTTCTTTCAGAGAAGGTACACAGAGCTCTGATCTCTCTACCCAGCTCGCTGCAGCGGGGAAAGACCAGAATATTGGCAAAAGAGTGCAAAAGGACCCCAATCCCTTAAAAAGGCTCCCTGCAACTAGGTGAAGGACACAATCTGTCTACTTGAAAAATGCACTAAAATGTTAATTTTGCACTATCTAAGCGATCACGTAGGTCAAGCCTCCGTGTCTCTGGCAAACTGTAACACAAGTCTGTCTCAGTTTCGAGGATCCACTGCACAGAGTCACTCAAAGTAGTTTTACTTATTTCCAGAGTCTCCCTGGTCTTTGGGACAGTCCCATAAAATAAGTTGCTCTGACCACTACAGACTACGCAAAAAAAGCCTTTTAACGCCAAGCTTCCCAATAGACACACAAACCCAGGTTTTCCTTAGCTTTTCTGGAGAGTGGAGGAGTGAATCAAAGTTTCTAGAAGCTGAAAAGTGGCTATCTCACTTCTGAAGAAATGCGATTTTTCTGCTTATTTTTGCCTGATTATTTGCAAATATTTACAGTTACCACAGAGAGATGTCCCGCGTTATATATTGCCAAGGCCATACAATCACAAAAACATACACCAGTAACTTTCCAGTGCTGCCCATAAGCAGCACGAGGAGCCCAGTCATGACATCTCTAAAACCTGACAAAGGTTTTTTATGTAAATTTACCCTTCCCGGGCTCAGGAGAAAAAAAAAAAAACCCCAAAAACAATCTAAGAAAAGAAATACAAAAAAAAAAAAAAAAACCAACCCGCGTGCGTCTCACAAACACATCACCTTTGCTCCAAAGGCTCCAGCAAACCGCACGCTCCAGCTCCGCAAGATCGCAGCCAAACTGATATCTTTACCCCCCCCCAAAAAAAGTTATTTCTCAGTGTTGGCCACCCCTTTCCTCTCCCTGCAGGCACAAACCCCCAAACTTTAGCATTTAGAGCAGAAATGTAAGAGGAGACATTGGAAACAACTGGGAACCGCCATCTTACAACCCATCCAATTTCACACAAGTACTTGTCCAACTTAAGTTAATAACATTTTCTACTGGGTGCCCCGACGCCTAACAACCCCTCCAGGAGGATCGCTACCCCCCACTGGCTCTATCTCTATAAAATGGGTGCGTTATCTGACATTTTAACCTCCCCCAGACACATTTCTTTCGGGGAGGACTGAAATCACTTGACCCAGGCAGCTCCAGATTTCATGAATGTCCCTGTTTAATCAAAATCTGCCTTTAAACAAAGGGCGCTCAGGCCGGGCTGGCAGCAGGGTCTGGAAATATAAATATTCTCCTCGGGGGCCATGTGCACAGAAAGGTTTTAGGGGGCGTCTGGAGAAAGAAAGGAACTAAAATTTGCAAATGTGGGCGCGTAACGCGAGCGAGTGCACAGGCTGCTGCTGCGTGTCTATATGTGTGTGTGTGTGGCTGGAGCAGCCTGTCAGCGCTTTTCCCATACGGAGAGCTCGGGGGACACCTAGGCTCCCCTTTGCAGCCCCCAAACCGGCCGAAAACCGCCGCCGAGCCCCCTTCGCCCCCCGCCCTTGGTAAGGCGACACCTCGCTTCATACGTACCCGGAAAACGGAGCCGGTGGGTGATGATCGGAGCGGCCAAAAAAGACAATGAAAGTTAAAAGTCGTTCAGCAGAAAATGAATGTGAGCCAAGCGGCCATCTTGAAATGAACTGCAGACGCTGTCAATTGCAATAAGCTTATTGCCGCCGCCGCCGCTGCGCTCCGCTCATTTTAGTTACAAAACACCCGGTTTCCTCCTCTCGTCCACCGGCCCTTCTCGCTCCCTCGCTCTCCCTCCGAGTTCGCCGCCCGGGCGGCTCAGGCGCTGGGAGCGCAAAGTCTCCCCGGTCCGGATGGGTCCTCTCTCCACCAGCCCATTGTCTCTCCCTCTGCCCCCCGCTCCGCCTCGCGGCCTCGCTCGCGTTCCTTTTTTTATTATTATTATTATTACGAGTATTATTGTTGTTGTTATTTCATAGTTGGTGGCGGGGACCCGGGGAGGGAAGGAGGGCGGGCGGGCGGGCGGGCGGGAGGAGGGCGGAGGAGGGAAGAATGCAACGCTGAAGGCACACAGTGGAAACTGACACCGTCCCCAAAATGGCTCGGAGTTCGCCCGCCCCGCCAGCGTCACGTGGGGCGCCTCATTCCTTAAGGGCGGCCTGGGAATTAGCGGCGCTGCCGCCGGGGCCCGGCAGCCTCCCCGTGACCCAATCCCGCAACCCGGCCGCCTCCGCCCCCGCCTCCCCCCAACCCTCCCCCCCCACACCCCCCCTCCTCCCCCGCCCGCCGCCCCCTCCCCGCCCTCCCCCCTCCTTCCCTCCCTCCCCTCCCCCCGGCCCTGCACGCGCTCGCCCGCGCGCCGCCGATGCCTCCTTTTCCCCGCCGCGCCGCCCGCCCGCCCCGACCCCCGGCCGCTCCGCGCCCGCGGATCCCGCCCGCCGACCCCCACCCGCAACAGCCCGATGCCTCCTTCCCCGCGCTCCCTCCGCCTGCGCCGCCGCTCCCATTCAGCCCCTCCGCTCCCCACTTTCCGCCCGCGGCTTCGTCGCCTCCGTTCCCCCTCCGAGCTCCGCGCCCCCCTCTGTCCCCCCCCCCCGTCCCGAGCACCGCCCGCTTCCAGCACCCCACGAGGTGCGCCCCTCGCCCTGCCCGGCGCTGCCCTCTCCATCTTCCCCACGCCGCAGCCCCCCTGCTCGCACACCCGCCGACCCCACACGCCGCGCGTCCCCCTTCCCGCGCAGCCCTCGCCTCCCTCCGCGCACTTGTTGCGCCCCCCCCTTACCCACCCCGTCCCGACACGGAGCGAGAGCCTCCGCGGGGCACCGCGCCGCGGCCTCGCGCCCCCGCCGCCTCGTGCGCGTTGCCCTCAGACCGCACGCGGCTGTGGGACGCGCTCGTCGCCCCGCCGGGGCCGCGCGGGGCTGTCGGCGTCGGGGCGACACGTCCCTCCGGGGGCCCCGCCGAAGCCTTCCCGCCCAGAGCGGCGGCCCCAGGCGGCGTCGGGAGCGGGTGTCACGGGGACCCGCGGCGCCCCTCGCCCCGGGGAGAGGACAGGGAGCGCCGGGCGCTGTCGCTGCCGCCGGAGCAGGAGGGAAGGAAGCCGGGAAACCCTCGCGGGCGCCCGCGGCCGCCGAGGACGCGACGCCGCCCGCAGCCCAGGCGCGGAGGAGCGGCGGGAGCCCGTCCGCTGCCGCGCTTCCTCCGCGGTGCCGCTCTCCCCCGGCGGCAGGTGCGGGCGTTCGCGGCGCGACCGACGAGGAGAGGTTCTGCGGCGGCCAGCGGAGCAGGCGCGGAACGGGGCGAGCGGGAGAGGAGGGCAGCGGCCCCGCCGCCGGGCGCCGATCGGCACGGCCAGGGGGGAAGACACCGTCGAGCCGGAGCCGCACCCGGCTCCGCTCGGCCCCCGGACTCCCGGTTTTCCCTCAGGCGCCCCGACTCCGTCAAATTGAACTAAAGCCCCTCTTCCCTCCCGCGCCGGGGACCAACCGCTACTCTTACATGAGATGCAAGATCGGCTGGAGTGAAATAACAAAGCGCGGTGGGCAATTTAGCAAACGCGGCGTAGCCGCCGCACGGGACGAAGGGATTTTCTCTAGCGCTTAACATCTTCTAGCTACAGCTAATTCACCCATAGAAATTACAGAACAGGAGCGAACAAACTTTATTACATCCCAGGGAAAAATAATCAATGACAATTCTAAAAATACAGAAAATAAAATAGAAGGAATGCTTTGAAGACAGGACCGTTAAGTAAATATTTAATAAGAGTAAAAAAAAACCAAAACAAAATAAACTCGAGAAAGGAATACCAAGTACGGTCACCAAAAAAAAAAAAAAAAAAAAAAAAGTTTTCACTTAATTTTCATCCAAGGAGTTAAAAAAACCCAACAAAAGAAAAGTTTGCATCAAGAGATGAAAGACATTTGTCATTTAGAAGATACTCTTGAGTACTTCAGCTCAGCAGGCTGACACCTTCCTTCAATCACATCTGAGTCGCTCTTTCTAGACTTTTTGCAGCATCTTTTAGTTTCCCAACTAAATCCTAAGAGATGAAATACTGTCTTAGAATAAACATCTTTTAAAAGGTCAGCTAGAGGAACGTGTATTTTTTTCCTTTTTTATAGAGTGAGGTGGGGGAAGCCAGCACTTCATACCACCAAGAAATGCTACAACTGATGGACAATGACAACAACTAAATAAATAGCTCCCTATTTTACAATGTAGGAAGAAAAGCAGGAACTGAAGGAAAACACTTTTTAACATATATTGTCTACTAAAATAGATCATTACTCTTAACACAGGGGTTTTTTTTCTCTGTCGTTGTGATAGCTAATGCTGACATTTGCTCTAGGTTTTAAAGTACTATCTACATTTCTAAAATACTGAAAATATTTTGAGTGCAATTTTGTACTAGGACCATTCTCCAGCCAAAGCACGTCAGATTTAACGCAGTCAGCAAACCGATTAAAAACACCCATTAGTAAGAAAAGGACAACTTTTGAGATACACGTTAAAAAAAGCAGAGGTGTAAACCTGCAGTTTTAATATCTTGCTTTTCCTCTCCCCCAAACCCCTCTTCTTAATCCTCCAGAGTTCGGTCACTTCCAAGAATTACAATACCTCTATTGTTCAGTTACACATTTAAATCACTAAACAAAGATCAACGATTGTTTCAATACATTTCTTACTTGTCATTAACACCACTGAAGAGTTTTCAGTTCGTTCTCTATTTTTAATCATGACATATTTAAATCATTGAACCAGCTTCTTTAATCATTTCTTAAAGTATGGTAAATCAGTTTAAAAAAAAAAAAAAGCAGTATTTCCTCCCATATACGTATTACAGTTATGAAATTAGAGAAAATATTTATGCGTGTATGTAAAACACTCTCCATGTAACTAAAATAAGTTACTTTGCAACTTTATTTGAGAAGACAGTAAAACTACACTTGTATAATTTTTATGGAAGTTTCTCCCCTACCCCTTCAGTCCTTGATATATAAGTTTTCTTGGTTGTAGTTTGTTTTTTGTTTTTTTTCTTTTTAATAGCATATATTAATTCACTTTGATTGGCAAGTTCTTAAAAACATTTACATCCACACCTGGAGCCACACACAGAATGATGAAGGAAAGAAGTACCTGTAATTGCTCCATCGTGCAACTAAAACTAACATCTGGGTGTGATGCCGAATCACTGTTCTGAAGAGAAAAACACAACATAACAATGCCTGTTTTATTAAAAATAATATTAAAAAAAAAACCTAAACAAAACTATGAAATTGCATTTTTTCCTCTGCAGGTGCTGGGAGTACCGTACCTCTACATTTAAAGTCACCAAGTAGGAAGGCTGGTAAGCTTTATGAAGTTGATTGCTCTAAATTAAAAATAAAGAACACGGAAAAAAAGTCAGGTCTCAGCACTTACACAGACTGAACCACCTCGATATGTTAATATTACCTTGATCTGATACTCCAATCGCCAAGATACATCAGTTATATGGAGAGGAGATCTGCCTATGCTGAAAGACACAACAGTTACAAGTACCCTACACTAAAAGTAAACACCATTTTCTCAAGCTGTCCATCAATACAGAACTTTTTAATGATCCTTATAATGTTTCTTGAAAAGTTCAGAAAGTTTCTGAAGAATAGAATTCTGAAAGGAGGAAGTTTCAACAGCTGTTTTCTGAAGTTTGCTAAAAATGTTTTTGTTTGTTTTTTAATAGAACAATATTTCTTACTTTAATCACCTAAAGCAGCATATGTGTTTTCCAGAATGGTTTCAGAGTAGCTATAATTGAAACTATGTATCTCTGCTGACTGATGGACCTACCTTCCCAACAGGATTTCCAATGTATCCTTGTTTTTCTGGAGGGGAAAAAAAAAAAAAAAGAAAGAAAAATGTATTTGCTAGATTTAATACACTTCTATCAGAGAAAGAAAACATAAACACATAGAACAGATTAAAAAACCTGATATTCGGTGCAAAATTGTTCTATTCTCTCTTTGTCCAGTTTACAGTCCTCAAGACACGCGCTACAGGGAAAAAGAATTTATTAGTTTTTTGTTAACATCAACTCAGCAGTACAGTTTGAAGTCAACCACTAGAGAAATGGGGTAGCTTCAAAGTATTAGTACCTTATAGCAGATATGTCGGCTTTCTGCTTTCCTGCCTCCAGAATACACGTTGCAGCCGCAGCATGGCAATGTTTTAATACCGTAGGGTCAATATCTTTCAGGTCTGGATCGTCTAAAATAAATGAATTACCGATGACACTTATTTGTCAAAACACAGCACACGGTACCTAGAGCTGCTGCTCGCCCTTCAAACGGTCTATTTACCACAAAAAAAACCCCAAACTTAAAAATGAAACGCATTTGGTGTTTTAGAGCAAAAAGACAGAGCAAGTAGGCAAGGTGTGGGGGGGGGGGGGGGGGGGAGGAGGAGGAGGAGAGGAGCTGAAGCGCTGGCTGGGTCAAGTCGTACCAGGCGGGGCTGTCCGGCGATGCACACCCCGCCGCCTCTACATCTCCTTTCCATTAAAAAAAAAAAAAAAAAAAGAAAAAAAGGGGGGAAAAAACCCAACAAACCCAAACAAAAAAACCCCAAAAACCAAACAAAAAGGAAAACCTCAATTTCCTCTCCAAGCCCCGTCCGCGCTTCTCAGAAGCTTGTCGACAAAAGCGAGGAGCGGGGCCGGAGCCACCGGCCGGGCAGGGAACCGGAGCTGCCCGCCGCCAGCACCGGGCACCGTGCGCCGAGGAGGCGGCGGAGTCATTAACCCCGCTACATTAATTGCACGGCCGTACGCACCCACGACGAGCTGGCCGTAGGAAGCGTCCACGCGCGAAAAAAACCCCACGATCGCTCCGAATTGGCTGGGGAGAAAACGCCTCCTTGCCCTGCCACGGGGACAAGAACGTGCGGGGGACCCAGGCCGCGCACCACCCACACCCCCCCGCCCTTTACTTTCCGCGGGTTTCCGCTGTAACGAAGCCGTCGCGCACTGGCAGTGACACCCCGCGCAGCGGCACCCTGGAGCCGTCCGCGGGCGACGCTGCGGGTGGGATCCGCCCCGTGGGTGTGGGGTGGACACGGGACAAAGCAGCGCGGATACGCGCGTAGTATATCCGCGGACCCGCGCGAGGGGGGGGGGAGACACACGCTGACGGGAGGCGCGCTTACGCCCGCTTGCGCGCTTCGCGGCCCTCCCCGCCCCCTCCACCCGCCCCCCCCCCCCGCCTTACCCAACCCGGCACGGGGGTCATCGAGGAGGCTGCGGAAAGCAGCGCGGAGGAGAGCGGCGTAAGGACGGCGGGGGAAGCGGCGGGGGTCGCCCAGCAGCCGCCACCCTCCCTGCGCGTACGGCGACAGCTCCATTGTGGGCGCCGTGACCTTCGACACGCGCCCACGTGACGCGCGCGCAGCTGATCGCCGCGACGAGGCGGGGCCGGGCGTGGGGCGGGGGCGGGCGGGGGGAGGCGAAGCGGGAGGAGGCGCCGCTCGCCGCTCACAAGAGGCACCTCCTCCCGTTCCCCCCCCCCATCACACCACCCCCCCCGCGTATCTTGCGCGCGAGTGGCGGAATGCGCACCCCGCAGCCCCGAGCCGCGGGGTTTCCAGCGGGAGGTGATGCTGTCTGAGAGCAGTTTTGGGGAGGGATGCGGCGCTTGGCGCACCGATGGTTTATTGGGGCGTTCAGCTCGTCGATGCTTTCATTTCTTAAAAGTGCTTCTTATCTCGTTAAATCCCTAAAGTGCTTATATCTCGATACCTTTTTAAAAGGCATATATTGGTGCGAAGCTTTAAAGCTTATAAAGCTTTCTATGTTTCTGCAGACTGCCGCCCACTCGCTTGAAATACTCAGGGATGGAGTTTTACCCCTTTCCCTAGAGGTTATTTCACTTCCGAACTGTGTACCTTAAATATAAGTATCACATGATATGTTTTTTCCTCCTGTTGTTGTAGATCTGCATAGCAAACCACATTTCCCCCTCCCCTCCCCTTATGGTTGTGGCCAGCTGAAATGAGAGTCAAAATAATTTTGTAACTATGGTTGCTGTATCATTTTGGTAAAGCACTTTGCACATTTTGACATACGTAAAATAGCGACAGAGACAATACAGCCTTTCCTGGCGATTCATTCAGTAAAGACATACAAATGACATCTCCATGTTAAGCTAATAGATTTCTAAAGTAAAGCATTAACCTGTCGCGTTACCGCTTTATTTTTTCATATATTGAAACATTGCCATAGTCCTCAAAAGTCTTGAAGTTAATATTTTACAAGTAAACAATGAAAAGAGATGTTTATGTCTTAGCTAAGGACCAAATTAGGACTGATCTAATAAAACATAGCTAAAAGGCCTTACTATGTGACATGAATTATGATGTACACAACCTTTAGAGCTGAAGTATGCAAAGTGTTTTAGATATCACATTTTTCTTTGCACATGCATATTCTGAACGGACAGGAACATTACCATGTAATCTGGCCTTCTTTATTGAACAAACATTTCTGCTGATTGTTTCTTAAAGGGGAATTAAATGTTTAAAGCTGCTCAGCTTAAAAAAAAATGTGTAAAAGATAAAAGCCTCTGCCAGATTACTGTTTTAAAATAACATCTCTAAAATGTCAAAAAGGTACATATAAGCTACAGATACATATCAGACAACACAAAGTGCAAACCCAGCTGACTTTGCAAATTATTGCCAAATATGTAAAATAATAGAAAAACAGAGCAGAGTATTTCCACTGAAAATTTTGATGTTACTTGTGTTAAAGTATATTCTGCTCCTTCTGTCATCTGCCACCCTGCACTGCAATCCATCTGCAGGTTGACAGTGCTGTCAGAAAACTGGACTTCTTACTAGGAAAGAGCTTTGAACAGACACATTTCGTTTCATCTGAAGTATTCCCAATAATTGCCTGGTAGCTGATTTACTCAAAAAGCTGTTTGAGTTCTGTGTCTGGATCCATAACGCTCACTAATTACAATCAGTCACTTAAGAGATCAGTCCAGCTTTGGAGGCCAGTTCAAGTTTTGTGGCAGCAAGAACACTATGATTGGACTTTGTCACAACTCAGCACATCATATTTTGTGTTGATTTGAATCACACTATATTTGAGATCATCACTGGCTTCTTTTTTCTCCTGTTTTACGTTTTGTGATATTAATACAGTTCCTTTATGCAAACCCAGCTGCCCACTCGGCAGCGTGTGCATCTCCTTCAGTAGAGGTGCAGAGCATGGGCAATTGGGTGATTCTGCCTTTTCAGTTTCCTGACACCCTGGGTTGTCTGGTCACTGTCTTGTAAAAACATGCGTTTTTATACTTAGGTCTCAATTATGTCCAAGTTAAGGTTAAAAGGAAAATCATACTGGGTGCAGGATCCGGCCCTTATTTCTAGCACACTGTGTATGTACAATTTTAGGCCTCATAATCCCATGAGGAATGAATGCTTAGAGGTTTGGGGTGTCATCTGAAGTAACATCACTGGCCCAATACTTTGGCATAAAAATTAACACCCCTGAATTGATGAACTCTTAGCTTCAGAATTATGACTGAACGAAGTCCTGGCGATTTTTATTTTGCCAGAAACAAGAAAGGGATGGCAACAGGCATGTGGGTTGACAAAATAAGGCTTTCTCTGTCTTTTGGTATGGTTGTCAAATATAGACAGGATACCTTAGAAAAGACACCATAAAATGGAGGAGAAGAAAACCCATAAAATGGAGGAGAGGACAAAGCTCTGAGTTGGAGAATTACAAAGGTAAAGAGACCAAGGCAATAAAAAAGGATAGTCCCCCCTCCAAAAAAATTAGATATGTACACATATGGCATGATTGCACATCACAGAAATTTAATTCTTCAACACCTTCTTAATGTTTTTAGCATATTGAAATCTGTAAATTGACATCCACCTTTGAAGGCAAAACAACTGACGAAGATCCATTGCGAGATTGTGTAGTACCCTAAGTTTAAATAGTTTCCATCACAAAGTTTATATCGTCAGTTCTCTTACAGCCTGACTTTTTCTTTCTCTTTTTCCCTCCAAACAGGACAAGATGGATTCAAACTGTCAGATTGCTATCAGATTTTACTACTTGTGCACAGTGTATACACACTTTAAACCCCCATTCATTGCAATTTCCCAGAGGAAGCTAAATTGTACACAAAGAAATTATAAAGGAAATGCGTTAATACTTGAATATTAATTAATCAGGAAAACAAACTACCTCAGTCCATGCAAGCTGGTAGTTTTTACAGCTTGTGGTTTCTTAGTCAAAACAAAATAATGTGACTGTTCAAAATTAAGGGAAACCATATTAACATGTCCAGAGGACTAATTAATAAAGTTTAAGAGCTGGCATAAATATTTCTGAAAAGTCTCAGTCTAGCATTTTTATTTCTGTTTATTGCTATTCACAGAGTTAAGAGACAATAATTTAAGATGATATCTTAGCATCAGTTTTCTGCAAAATGATTACTGACTTCCGGGAGTTTCATCCACACATTAATGGAATGTCCCTGGAACTTTTGTTTTAAGTCAGTATTGAGTCTATAAAATATATTTTACTGGATAAAATGTTTGAAGCAGATAAGAACAGTAAACAATAAGTAACTATTTTCTACAAAATTTACTTTTTTTTCTGGATTCATATCTGAAGGAAAAACATGATACTCATACCAATCACTGACATGAGCATAGCGTGAAAGAAAAGGTGCCCACGTGCCCTGAAAGACCAAGGGAAATTTCTCTCATGTCGCAGGCACAGAAGTGCAATACAGTAAATAAAACACTGTCTTGAACCAAGCCACTATGTGGATTGTTTATTTGGTACGATTACTGTAGACAGTCCTCATATCTGCTGAAACTGCAGCATTTGTCACATATTTAAAAAAATACTCTATACTACCAGAATTGTTTGTTAATTTAAAAAAAATGCATTGTTTGGCTACAGGCAAGGACTATTCAATAAAACATGCTTTGTTTGCTCTCAAATAGTTCTGGTTAACAGCTAGGGAAATTAGCTTTTTAATTAAATATGTGAATGGACTTGATTTATTTCAGTAAGGTAAAACCTATAGTAGCTGAATACATTTTGAACAGGTATTTAATATTTTTTATTCTAAGTTTAACATGAAAAAGGTTTTCACTACTAAGTAGTATTTTTGGAGCTAAATGACATTAATTTATTACAAAAGAAGAAGGGCTTATCTATTTACCTTTTGATTTGCTTTATTGTGACTTGCTTTTAGCTTCTCTGTCCAAAATTAAAATCTTCTGATTTTCCCTCACACATGAAAAGAGCCATGTATTCTTTGGCTGTAAAAAAACCCCAACACAACAACAAACTGTTAGAGCTTTCACATTTAAATGATACATTTTTAAGCTATTAATATTTTAGTCCTTAGTTAGGTACTCAGGAATAGAGACAACCAGAGAAATACCACTTATTTAAAACATCATTGCTCCTTTGATTTCTAACGATTTGGGAAAATCTTATATATTACAGAAGTTCCATTTTCCCCTTATTTTGCCAAAATATATCTCAGATAAAAATTTAAAAAAATTATTTTCCATTTTTATGTTATTCTTTCTTGTCAAATAAAAATGATCAGAGGGACAATTTGTACATTTTATGTCTAAGATCACAGAAAAACCTGAATAATAAAAGGATGTAAAGATTTAGGTGTTTGAGCAAATGTTACTGTAATGTACAATACAGTACACACTCCAGAACAGCAGCTTTGGGGTTTTTGTGTATTTTATCATATTTTAAGGTTCTTCTAATTAAACAAAAGTCCTGTACTGACTGAATTTTCTGTCATTCTCTTTCTCTCACAGAGAAATAAAGCTACGTAGTTCATAATGTTTGCTCTTCCTTAAGATAAAACTCTAGAGTCTTCGACTGAATTCATGGGGATTTATGAATGAGGCCTACATAAAAGATGCCACCTTTAATGTCTGATGGAGAAATACAAAGATTCCTGCTGCTTTAGTGTAACTACCACTGTAATTCCCTGTCTAGTCTTGTGTCACAGATGAACATAATTTGTCATACTCACAAAAATGCTAAGAAATGCTTTTTAGTGAGTATATTGGTATTGTCTCTTTGTAAGCAACAGTTTTTGGCAGTAGCTTTTAAATGGATTTTTCTCATTTTCAAATGACCTGACATCATTTACAGATACTTCAAAGTTGTACCTACTCCTTGTGCTTCTCAAGCAGCACTCAGATACAGACATCACACATAGAACCCAAAGCTCTTTACCTTTAGACTTATTTTTGAGATTTATTGAGAAATGTCTCATCTCTACGTGATTTTAAACAGTAAACCAAATACATTTGAAATTTGTCAATATTTTAAGTAAGCCTTTTTATATGTTTATATGCTCAATAGCAAGATTTGCTGGTGGAAGCCTGTAAGGATATTATGCTCTATTGTCAAGAAGCAATCACAGTCTGTCACATTGGTGCTAGAGATGTGTACAGAAGAGTAATTATTATAAACTGACATCCAGCAAAGGTATGTAAAAATAGATAAACCTCAAAGGAAAATTAGGCTGTATGTTTTAGGTGCTATTTTTCTCCAGATGTTTAATGTCAGGACACTAAAATGTTATTTAGCATAGCACCTAATGGGTAAAGTAATTTTTATTTTTATAATGAACTGAAAAGTGGTTTTCTTAGCTTTGCACTTAGCTTCTTATCAAGGTAGATAAATACAGAAATACAAACAGCAGTTATCAGTAATCCATTATTTACAGAGATGCATGGTATAACATTTCTAATTCTCTTTATACAGTTCAGCAGTACCAAGCAGCAAATGTTTCTAAATCTGCTAACACAATATGCAGTTTTCATAAAAAAAAAAATAGTTGGAACAGATATTACAGCAAGAGTGAGCACTACGTGGCTTTATTTATTTATTTATTTATACTTTTTTCTAACATTAATCCTGCTTTTTAATGAAAACGGTTGATTCTGGTCCTAAAACAAGCATGCCAAAATGATAGATGCTTTAAAAGAAGCTTTGATAAATAAAATCCTGCAGAGCCTGGCATTCACTGTTCCCTTTTGGCAACAGTGAGGAATGGCTGAGTAATAGTTAGGGAATGGACTTATTTAAGGTGGTTTATTGTGTCTAAAGATACTAGGGCTAGATCTGCAGCTACTGTAAATCAGCATATCTGCCTGCAAATTACTTACGTTGCTTTGTGTCAGCAGAGAATCTGGCCCATATCCATTATCTAGAGGGAATATCAACTACTACAAAGCATACTTATCTAACCGAAAGCAAACGCAGTGTGCGTAGCTCATTGAGGTTTCTTGTAACACTTATGTTAACCTTTATGATGTGATAAAAATCTGGCACAGTTACCTATGTTTGCAAATGATATTACTTTGATAGTATCAACAATTATAAATTAGCATTTATCGTTTTAATACTGCTTCAAATTACATTGATAAAAGCTTAACTTGATATTGATGAGAGGACTAGTAACTTAGGACCTTACTGTTGCTCTAATTAACTTTACTGGGAGCAGAATTAGGCCTCTTCTTTGAAACAGATTTGCCTATCCAAGTAGTATGGAGGGTTGATTTTTTTAATATAGTGTATTTTTTGTGTTCTCTTTTGGTGAATATATTTCATACCTAGTGATGACCACATTTTACAGAGCCACTAAGTTTAGACTCCTGTCTTGTACCTATTAACAAGAGGGTTATTCAACCCAGTAAAATCACCAAGAGTGAAGTTCAGGTGCAGACATCTGTAGAGTCCAAGTTATAAGTTTTAATTGAAAAGTCTGCCCTGTGAGACTCAGAACAACACAACAAACCCTGGCTTATTCTTCGCTTGTTTGGCTCAATTAATGAAAGAGGACCTTTACTAATTATCAGAATGCTGAGCAGTAAACGATGGGTTGAAGTCGTATCCCAAAGAGTGGTTGTAATACTGCACCATTAGATTCAGTGTCTATTCCAGCAATAACTTACAGGCAAATCAGGGCATTGAAATACATGGAATTTTACAAGTGCTGAATTGTCTGACATCAAGTTTCTTTCAGATTGTAGAAATAGTTTTGATATTCAAAATGCAGTTGTGCTTTCTGCCCACTTTTAAATGACAATGGTGTTATGGTCTGTCTGAGAAAACAAACAGAAGTGTTTTGGTGATGCTAAATTTATTATATTGGCAAGACCACTGAAAACTAGGAGAGTCCACATACTGTCTGTTTCATGCAAGATTTATTTGTTGTGAGAGAAAACCCTGATGCTTGGTTAGTGAATTAGGTCAATAAGCAGTAGGATAGTGATAGGGGAGATTCTATTGCTCTTGGGGATTTAGGCTTCGTAGCACGACATTTAAATCAATACAAATCATCAGCTACCCTAATCTGCCTCTACCAAATAGCACTGGGCCTGAGGTGTTGGAGAAAAATTGGAAGAGACCTTGGGAAAATTGTGTGGTTTGTTTGCTTTTTCTTTTTTTTCTTTTTCTTTTTCTTTTCCTTTTTCTTTTTCTTTTTCTTTTTCTTTTTCTTTTTCTTTTTCTTTTTCTTTTGTTTTCTTTTTTTCTCTCTTATTCTTTTCTTTTTTTTGTTTTCTTTTTCTTTCTGTTTTTCTTTTTTTTTTTCTTTTTTTTCCCTTTTTCTGCTTTTTCTTCTTCCCCTTTTCCTTTTCTGTTTCCATTTTTTTTCCCCCAAGATAATTAATTAATCATGTTGTGTATATGCTTCTAAAGATATTTCATTAAATATCAATAAAGATATTTCTACTGTATGTGCTGTTTTATTAAAAATACAAAGCATGTCCAAAAGTAACACTAATTCTGATCATCATCACTTTGCACATCACTTATGTGCATTCATACAGTTCTTAACTATTTTTGCAAATGAATCTGCAACCTGCCAAAATATGTACAAGAAAGAGGCACAAGGTAAGAAATTCCCATTACAATATAACCAAAATGTCCTGGCTTGCAACTGCTGGTTTTAGTTAACATAATACAATGTGGATACAATCAAAATGATAACAGAAAGACAAAGTTTAACTTAGAAAGCTGTGTACAACCAATATGAAGAAGCACAAAAAGCCCATATTTTGTAGGTAAGGTGTACAGTCTTTCTTCAGTAATAATTCAAATCGCTGATGATACAAACCCAGAACTACGTAAGTAGTTTTGATGCAAAGTAGGGATGCAAAAATAAATCTACATTGTGTTCACATCCTATGTTTTCTCTGAATACACAGGAATTTGAGGTGAACGTCTACTGCCATGGCAGCACTTAGAATGCTGGGAAACAATGCTCTTCTAAAAGAAAGTTCAATTTCTTGATCTATTAGTAGCAGTCAAATATAATTTAATTTTGGTCAATTTGCTATGTTAAATCTTGAATAATATTTGTTATATAGGTGATAACAATTGTAGACAATATATTACAAACTGTGCATCATTGAAAAAACCTCTCACCTCCTCTTGCCTTATGCTTATTGTAAGACATAAGCGAACCCATTATTTGTTTAAACAGTTATATTTATTAAAAGGATCATTTCAGACAAAAGACTTTATTTTAGACCACCATTCGAAAGAAGCATTAGGTACTTCTCTTCAGCTCCGCTCTTTGCACGCATAGGAACATGTTAACCTTACAGAGCTACGTTAGCTCGTAACAAACATTCACTGATGGCATCATTCTGATTTTGTCAGCCAAGAAGCCTGCTTGCAGCAGCTACACGGGATGTGTATTTGTTCAGTCAAACGTTGTTGCCATTGTAACATTTTTACAGCGATGAAGTTCCATTGAGGCCAATTAGGAACTACTAGAGTGGAGGGTGAGCAACAAATTTCAAAGTTTGATCCATCATTTCTTGGCTGTCGAACCCCATGCCCATCTGTTCACATGGCAAACAGCCCACTTGCAAGTGAGCTGGACCTTTCCCCTAAGAAATGAGTGACAGGCAAGAACAGTTTATCTAGACTGTGTAATAATTCAGATTTTTTTTTTTTTCCTGCGGGAAGTGTGGTCCGATATCTAGGAGAACTGGACAACATTTGCCTCCTCTTGCTCCATTGTACTTTTTGATATGTACATTGTTAGAAATGGTTGAGTCAAGAAGGAAAGAAAATCAGGGGCTTACCGGTACTGGTTGCTGCCAAAAAGACAGGTTGTATTGGAACAGGTGCTTTGAAAATCTGTGAAAGCCAGCTGAAAGGTGTCAAAATGTGCGTAACGTGAACCAGCAGTTCACAGACATTTTGCGTGAATTTTGTCTTGTAGCCGGAAAGTTCAGAAGGAACCCTCAGCAGAAAATATCTGCCTCAGGAACAGCCAGTCGGCTTAACAGACATACCTTTGTCTGCTCAATCAGAGCACGCCTGATGCTCTCATGCAGAAGGGAAGACAAAGGGGAAAAAAAAAAAAAAACCAACGTTTTCTCTCATTACGTTTATAACATTCATTATCTTGGAATTGTCAGATCAGTGAAAAAGGTATGAGAATCTGTTCCTAAAATATGTTAATCTGATAATCTAGCCTAAAAATAAAAGCAGATCAATTGCAACTCCATAAGGTGTATTCAGGCAAGTGATTAACTGCAGAGTGTGTGCAGGTAAAAGAAAGAAGAATGCATGATCCTTTTTATAGTACCGGTCAAACTAATGCCTGTGAGCCACACTTGTCCCTTGACCTTGCTAAATGTGGTCCACGTGTTGGAGGGAGTACAAGCAACTTTTCCGACACATTCCCTTCCCACATGTTTTTCCTGCAGCGTGCTACTGTAGATAGTTCTAAAACACATGGGAGTACAAGTGGCTTCCCCATGTGTATTTAAAACCTAACAGAACTACAGCAGTCAAAACCACATGGGGATAGAAAAGGAGCATCAGGAAAAAAAATGCTATCCCACTATTTGTGCTCGTGTTATTCATGTGCTCGGGGAACACATGGGAGAGCAAGAGCAAGACAAAAAAGACAAGGGAGAGCAAGAGAAGAAAGGAGGAGGAAAAAAGCAGCAGACAGAAGCAAAGAAAAAGGAACAAAGCAAGTTGGCATTGAAAAGAAAAAGTAGAAAAGACAAGTGAGAACTGAGAAGGCATTGCATGGAAAGGATGGGAACTGACGGGGAAAATATCATAGAGAAAATCATTTCACTGCTTGAAAGGATAAAACCAAGTAAGCCTGCCTGTGCTTTTCATTTCAGCTTTATAGTCTGCGTGCGTGTTTCGTTTTAACAAACGTAGGAAGAGGCATCTTTTGCACATTCCCCGATGTCATCTCTCCTTTCGCTTTGTCTCCAGATACGGCATCTTTGTTTCTGCTTCTGCTTTCTGTCTCATTCTGTCTCCTGCTTCCCCCTCCCCTTTTTCTCTGCCTCTCACAGGCAATGAATGAGATGTAGCATATCATTGTATCAGCAGGACCAGTTTTTTTCCCAAACTAGCCTTAAAAATTGAATGCCAGTGAGTGTGTTTTTATTATTTCAGTCTTTTTTTTTTTTTCCTAATAAAATTTAGTTGAGACAGCCTGAAGTCATCAACATAAAGTTAAGTGAGCATATGGGTGAAATGTGACTTTTGCTCCACACTAGTCATGGGATATGGTCATAGTCATGATTTCAAGGAGCTTTACAAGAAGTCAGTGCCAAGAAAGTTTTCATTGTGGTTGGTGAAGTCCAAGAGGAACAAATAAACAATCTCCCATTTTCCTTTGTCACGCCTGGGGACACACATCTGCGTCCGCAGCCTCTCCTCTGGACTTCCCTAGGTGCACTGCTTTCTGTGTGCACAACTTACCCTGTAAACTGTTCTTGGGAAAGACGGAGCAAGTCTGAACACTCTGACAGGGACATACAAATATTACGGTATCTAATATTGTATATTTGGTCTAATTTGGATTGCAATGAAAATTAAATAGCTTTAAACCCAATTTTTATTGTATTATTATTTTATAGTCTTATTTTATATATATATATATAGTCTGTATTGTAATTTTATCATTCATCTCAGAATTTTTCCTTGATTGGAGGATGAAGATAATAAAGAGTATTGGCATTGCATTTAGATTTATGAACTTTATCTTTAAAAGCAAAGGAAGACTCCTGGAACATATACGTGTTCTGGTTTTGCCCCTGCTTGTTTTCGGTTCTAAGTCTTATGCTCTATTTTTCTTTTTCTTGTTGTTGATCTTTTTTATTTGTAAGCCAGGATCTCAAGGTTTCCAAACTAAAGCCAGGAGCTCAGGAGGATGAAGGGCTTTCAGGAAATGGTCAACAGCTCTCAGGGTGCAATTCTAAAGGTCATTTGTTATCACATCTGTTCCTGTCAAGGCGTCCCCTCTGAGGCAAAGCTCATCTGAGAGGCTGGAAACCCTGGGAGGTTCTATGGTAGGATTTTCTCTCTCATGCTGTATATGAGACTAAAAAGAGTGCATTCATCTGCAGAGTTCTCCCTGTGTCAGGGAAAACTGTCAGAAACTGTTTCCCTCTGGCCTGTTTTTCTGTGGCCTTCATTTCCTAGCCACTAACCTGACTTTTAGTGCAAAAACACCTCCAGGTAGGATTGGTTTGATTTCCACTGCTTCTCTTGGGGCAGAGTAAAACTGGAGACCACTATTTGCCAAAAAGTCCAAGATTTCTTTAACATGGCTAAGAAGAACAGGAGTCGGAGGAGAAAAGAAGAATGCTGGGGTTGAATGACCTGTCAGTTTTGCTAGTGCTGGAACATCCTGAGCTAAAAGCTGCTTATACCATGGAAGTTATGAAGCTGATTAGGCAGAGCGAGTCATACAGCTCAGGCTTGGAGGTAGGGTCCTGCGTTGTACCTCCCACCATCCACCCAAATAGGATCACCATGCCACATTCTACTGGAAAAATGCCATGAGGATTTTGCATATAGAAATCAAATGTGCATTTTATGGCAGTAATCTAATTTAATTATTTAAGTTGTTATATTACCGTTACATTACATTCCTCTGGAAAAAAAAAGAAAGACAGAACTTAGAATATCCTGTACTAGACCCAAAAGAGCGTTATCTAGTCCAGTTTTTAAACTGTGATTATGGTAAAATACCTGATTAACTTAAAGAGACTTTTTATATCAGGTAGATAATATGTATGTTAAAATGAAAGCACATGCCAGAGCACTTTTTCACTTAATCTATTATTTACAGGTCAATGTATTAGACTAATATTATAAAAGTATCTCCTTGCACAAGCTGGCAGAGCTCTTTTGGGATCTCTGTAGCTGTGACAATCACACCAGTGAATAACAGTTTTGTATTTTTCTATATTTCATGGAGAGACTACTTAAATTAACTTAATGATGATGTGTGTCTGTTCATATTTTGAAAAAGAAATTGTTTATGTCATTTAAAAAAAAAGAGATGACACAGTAGCTTAAAGCATAAACCATTTTTAAGCATAAATACATTATGATTGTTTACATATCCTAAGATTTCAGTTCATTTTTAACATCTGTATTGCTCTGTGAAAGCAAAAATGTTAAGTAAAAGTAGCATTTCGTGGAAGAGGATTTTGTCGTTTGTCCACAAGAAAGGTGTTCCTGAACTGTTCCATGTTGTATTTTACATGGCAGACAGAGGATAAAAAATGGTGAATTCTGCATCTGTCACTCAAAGAAAATTCCCCTTTCCCTTTTTGGGGAAGTTGTCTAAGGATGATGGGATGTGTCTGATAGCAATAATCCATATTTAGGCAACCAGAAGATTGTGGCATTAGCCAGAGTATGGGAATGTAGACTTAAAATCAAAACATCTGTTTTGGTAACTTTAACACACCCTATTATTCATAGGTGTTGCAGTGCCACAATTTACATTGACTTGCCATAAAATTACACACTTATCCTGGAAATTCAGCACTAACTTTAATTTGCTTTAGACTTCATCTAATAAAATGAATATTACTGAAGTACAGCATTCATCTTTGCATTTGGTTTGCATGGCAAGGTTTTGGGGGGGGGGGTGGGCTACAGAGGTGGCTTCTGTGAGGAGATGCCAGAAGCTTCCCCTATGTCTGATAGAGCCAGTGACAGCTGGCCCCAAGATGGACCTGCCCCTGGACAAGGGAGCCCATCAGGGATGGTGGTAGCACCTTTGGGATAACATATTTAATAAGGCGAAAAAGAAAATCGTGCAATTGCAGACAGGGAGAAGAGTGAGCGTGTGAGAACAACAAACACCAAGGTGAGGGAAGGAGGAAGGTGAGGAGGTACTCTAGGTGCCAAAACAGAGATTCCTCTGCAGCCTGTGGTGCAGACCATAGTGAGACAGTTTGTCCCACTGCAGCTCATGGATGCTAGTGGTGGAGCAGATATCCATCTACAGACCATGGAGGACCCCACAGCAAAGCAGAGGCATGTGCTTGAAGGAGACTATGACCCCATGGGAAGCCCACACTGAAGCAGGCTCCTGACCAGGACCTGTGGCCCTGTGGAAAGAGAGGAGCCCGTGCTGGAGCAGGTTTGCTGGCAGGACTTGTGACCTTGTGAGGGACCCACATTGGAGTAGTCTGTTCCTGAAAGGACTGAGCCCCGTGGAAGGAACCCACATTGGAACAGTTCATGAACTGCAGCCCATGGAAAGAACTTGTGATGGAGAATTCTGTGGAGGACTGTCTGCTGTGGGAGGGACCCCACACTGGAGAAGAGGAAGAGTATGAGAAGTCCTCCCTTGGGGGAGGAAGGAGTAGCAGACATGACGTGTGATGAACAGACCACAATCCCTATTCCCCATTCTCCTATGCTGCTGGTGGGGAGGAGGTAGAGAACTCAAGAGTGAAGTTAAGCCTGGGAAGAAAGGAGGGGTGGCAGGAAGGAGTTTTTAAGATTTGGTATTATTTTTCATTATCTTACTCTAGTTTGACTATAATAAATTCTTTTTGTTTCCCCAAGTTTGGTCTATTTTGCCCATGATGGTAATTGATGCTTGATTCTCTCCTTGTCCTTATCTTGACCCACAAGCCTTTAATTATATTTTCTCTCCCTTCTCCCACTGAAGAGGGGAGTGATAGAGTGACATTGGTGGGCATGTGGCATCCAGACAGGGTCAACACACCACAATCTTTAGGCACTAATAGTACAAGTAAGCGATCTTCTATTTGATAGATTGTAAAATGTGTTGTATATTATCCCTGATTATGGAATAATTTGATTTGCCTCAGCATAGCTATTAAATAATTACTGAGAGATTGATTGTAGTGGCATGAAGGATTTAACCATTAATAGTTTTATGAGAGAGATTCAGAATATAAACAGATTTCAGGTCTGTTCTTAATCAGAATATCTGAAGATATACCCTTCCTTCTCTACAACCTGTGCACATCACCTTGTCATGGAAATTTCTATCACAATGGAGATGTCTTTTATTTTTCAGTGCTTTACATCACAACATGTTTCTGTATTGCCAGCACTATAGAAATGATGACATGGTTGCATAGATCATAGCAGACAAACACCCAAAACAAAGTACTATAATGAACGGAAAGAGGTGGTGTATGTGATGAGCGTGATCCTATTACATGACAGATCTCAGTCAGAAGATTTTATTCTGTTAATTTCAGAGTGGTTCAGACCCCTCATGTGTGCTAGAAAATGTCGATAGTAATTCTGATTCTGCCCTCTTTCAACCAGACACTCTTCTAATTGTGAGCAAGACCCAGTGCTGGTAACTTACAGCTGCTGTGTAGCTTGAATTTAGGAGGGCATGCAGTGTCTGTACTTGGGCTGCCAAATCACACTGCGTGTCCTCTGCTCATTCACTATGGCTGCTAGAATAACTTATTACGATACTGGACTTCCGAAGAATATGTTAACTTCCTGACTCTCCATAGTAATACCATACAGCTGGTTCAAATAAACATTCCAAGCCAGTGCATTTTTCATTTTGAAAAAAAATGGCCATCCTAAAGAAGTTTTGTATTTATTCAGTGCTTACTGTCATTGCTTTTGACACTGAGCACAAAATTAATAGTTTAAAAAATTTGAGTTACTCTCTAGGCATTTGCAGTGATTCTCTCTTGTTGTTCTTCATTTATTTTGTTGACCGCTGCAGTCAAAAAGAGAGAAAAAACTGCTCATGGCATTAATTTTCTTGAATTATTGCAGTGTTCTGTCTCACTAAAACTTTACTGTTGTTTTTTATACCTTGAATAAAACATGACTGTTTTTATCTGAAGCAGAATCCAAATAAAGAACTCAAGTTGACTCTACCTTACTATTCTGAAATTTTGTTGACACTGATACAAAAACCTGACTAGGTAACTAAGTTATGCACATTAAACTTCTGCATACTATGAAAACTATGTTACTTTGTTTCTTTAATTATTTCATTGTCAGATAATAATATTGCTTCTATCAAAAAAGCTGCTGATATGTTATGAGTGAGAGCCTCGGGAAAAACCATTGTGTAAATAATGGATATTTTGACTGCGTAAGGGCTGAAGGTTTGGTCATATTTGATCACACAGTTTTTGTAGTTATTTTATTGTAGGTGCACTGAGTTTTGGCTTCAGAAAGGGTACACGTAATTAAATAAAGAAATAATTAGCTCCAAATATCATTCATCTGCAACATACCAGTTCCCAACAGAGAAAATGAGATATATATCACAGCATACAGGTCTTACATTTTTATGTCATACTGTCATTTATGAAGTAATTTCCTTATGAAAATTGTTAGATGCACTAGGTTTCTGAGTTAGGTTCTTGTATTCTAAAATGTAATTATGGAAAAACTTATGGATAGAATTACAGAAATTATGGAAGATACTGTGCATGTCCATGCTTTCCTGATATTTTTTTAATTCTTTGTGTTAATTTTGAAGAAAAAAAGTGGTATTTCCAATAAGTTGTTACAGTTAGTCACATACATGTTATGCCTTGTTTTAAGGAGTTTCCAAAAGCAGAACACTAGTTTTTATCTCTCATCCAACTGCAAGTGATGTAAATGGGGATGTGTCCCTGCTTTCGGTGGGAGAAGGAGTAGGTGATGGTTTTTCATTGTTATATCCCACATGAAGAAGGCAATTGTGTATGCAAGACTTATAACGATGTCAGATCTACATTTTTATATGTTTTGTTGCAGACTGTGAATAACTGGACCATATGGATATAAATATGTCTTTGATTAAGATAGATTTTTCTGGTATCCCATTATAAGATGATTTTACATAAACAGAGTTATCAAGTATAACAAGTACAGAATCATTCTGATTTTAGTACTTACTGAAAAATACACACATCTGTGAAAAATGCTAACATGGCTGAAATTAAGGATTAGATGCAGTTTTATTCTGACTTTTCATTAAGGAAAACTATTTTGCCTGTTATTGGTTCAAATAATTGTGGAAAACAGCAATCTTCCACAAAAAAAAAAAAAAAATTGTGGAAGATATCTATCTTTCATAATTTACAGATAAGGTAAAGCAACCCATAGTTTTATGATTGGAGGTGAGGGACTGTTGTAAAACTGCAGCGTTAGTCAAAGTACATAAGAACATTCTGAACCCCCAAATGCTATATTAAGGTCACACACAGTTTAAATTAAGAGCTTCTGTTCTCACTCATAAATGTCTCAAACTTTCAACTTCTGATCTGAAATTTTTGTTGGTTAATTGTAACAGTAGCCACTGGAATTAGTAGATACTGACCCTTGTGCCATAAGACAGGATATATATAACTGCTTGTGACCCTGACCAGGTTCATGTGACTGGAGCGAAGAAATGAAAGTTAGTCTCTCAGTAGTGTTCCAGCATGATAGAACTGTATTATAAAGGTAAAGGTGACTTTTTTTTTTTTTAAGTAGTCTATCAATATAAAATACACTTACACAAAGAATAATACTAGATATAAATAATTTTCTCCCCACTCATATGACATCTATCCTATTGTATTCATAAGCATGAGGAAAGCAAAACCTAGCTCAGTCTCACTGCCTTCAAATTTGTAGTTGTTACCAGCGAATGCCTGAACATTTATTTTTTATGTTTTCAGCTTAGATTAAAAATACTTTTTTGGTATTGTTTCTTTGTTGTTTTTCTTTTGTTCTTACTATCTGCAAGACATGTAACATGACAAGCACTGAGCATCTATTTATATGGAGCATTCAAGGAAATGAAGAGTTATAAATATGTATGTCTGATGATAATATGTAACTATGATAGAAATATTCCTGTCTGGTTTTTGGAAGTGACTGTACAAAGTTATGGTTTATCAAAATAATGGTAAAAATAAAATTCTTAAAATGTACTAGTTACATAAATATTCAAAAATAGAAAAATTAAAATTGTTCTTAGTTCCAGGTTGAAAAGCTCCTCTCTGAAATATTTGGAGACAGATGTCCTTGAGTCTCCTTATCCGGCAAGATCCGTTTTCTTCTGTAAAGCTCTTTCAAATGTGAGAGAGGATAGAGTTTCGGAACAGTTTATCGCTAGATTTACAATGCTGGCGACAAAGTAATTTTTAAAAAACAGGATAGACTTCTCCCAGGAATTGATCTCTGGTTGGGTTAATGGATTATATGGGCCAGACTGGGACTGCGACTGGCCCTTACACGGTAACGCCACTGCAAATGCATGTGTGATCCAGTTTTGTAGGAAACTGCTTCTGGGAGCCCAGCACCCCTACCCTCTGGGTAACCTCTCCAAACCAGCAAGAAGAAGACCAGGACGTGCTTATGCCTCCACATTGATACAAAAGAAGGAAGAACAGTCGATGCCTCCCTAATGGGTCTGTAAACCAACAATGCCCCAACAATCAGACATTGGTTTGATTATGAAAAGCTTGTTCCTTTTGCAATTACTCCTGATGTGTGTTGTTTGAAACAACCATCGTCAAGACTACTGGTCAGCAGATAGAATGTTAACTATTTGTCTGTGTATTTTGATATTATTGATTAGATTTTACGATATTATTTTTTGATCCTTACATAAAACATTATCTGAAATCATCAGGATGCAAAACTGAAATTTTGTACTTCATAGTCATATATTATTTTAAGGAATTTCCGGAAGATCCATGAAACAGCAAAAGGCAAAACCACTGTCTGAAATGCTTTGGTGCATTAAATTAAATGTGGGGTTTTTTTGTCCCTGTTGAGTACAGTAAGATTACTGTGTCCCAGAGTCTTTATCATGCTACCTAACTGGTTTACAAAACCTTGCTGCAGCAGACAGCTTGATCTTGCTGTCAGGGACACTGGTGGCAAAACCCTTTTTCTTTTTGTCTTCATCAGAAGCAGGATTAAGCTGCCCAATGCCTGCAGCATGGAAGTTCGGTGGCTCCTCAGCATCACTCTGGGTGTGTGGTGATTTTTCACTCTTCCTTGTTTCTAAGAGCCGCATCAAGGGCAAAGAGCACAGTAGTAAAACCAAAAGTAAAACTAAATGTAAAACCAAAAGTAAAACCAAAGCAGTGCTGAGTATGAGGAAAGCATTCAAAAACATTACAAATTCACTTTTGAAATGTAAAACCTTTATAAAAGGTTGTGAGATTGCAGCTATTAATTTTGGCATGTCTTTTTGATTAACAATTGCTTGTGAAGTGGCTCTGGCCTCAGATCATGGTAACGTCGTTTTGTGTTACTTGGTGAAGGCCAGGTTTTGCCCACGCATAAATTGATCCAGTTTTGTAAGAACAATATACATTGCAGAGATGCAGTACATATGTGCACACATATGTGTGTGCAGCGGGGCTGGAAAGCAACCGTGCCCAAGGCGCAGGTAGGGCAGTGGTGGGATGGGCGGCAAAGAGAAGAGCGGGAAGGAGAAGTGCTGTTGTGGTGGCCACCGGGGCTGTCTGAGGGCAGGGCTCCTCGGAACGGGGCGAGGGGCTGGTGGGCTGGCTGAGCTGAGGGTTCTGCCCAGAGGAGGCCCATGATGGTGGCCACCAGGGGATGCTCCCAGGTGGGGCAGTGGTCGTGGCCCTGTCGCCACGTCAGGACCAGGAGGTCTCCTGTGTGCGGGGTCAGGAGTGCGTGAGGTTCATCTGTACCTTTTTATTAGCAAAGCAAAACAGCCTGTGAAATCTAATCCTGCTGCCGTCCCTCCAGCTTAAGCGGTTCTACGGGCAATTATTTTAAAAACAATTACACAAGATGGTACCTCAGGCAAATCGTATAAAATTAAAAGAAAGAGAACAGTGACATATCGTCAAATTTCACGTCGGTGGAAAGTTTTAAACTCTGCAGCCTTCTGGAATTCCTGTGGTTCAGTGTTTGTTCACGATACACACCAGGGGAAAAGGCACAGTAATCCCATGCAGAAATAAATGTGACTGAATCCTGTTTGCTTTCAAATAATTGCATTTATTTACATCAGTTTAACCTCCATTTAAAGTGTCATGTATATCTCAGATAGATTAATGCATGTAAAAAAACAAGCCTCTGTGGGAAGTGTTTCGAGTAAGCAATTTGTTTTGCTTGTAATTCATGCATTCTTACCAAAAGTGCAAGTTATAAATAAAAATAAACTAACGGTGAGTGGTAGTTTGCTGCTGTCATTCAAATAATGGACAGTTGGGTAATTACAGACCATCAAAGAACTGCTGCACTGCTGATTATTATCTTTTAAGAATTTACCAGCCCTTCATTGTTCAAAAGAAACTTACATTGAAGACTTTAAATATATGCCATTAATAAAATAAACCTATTAAAAGGTGTGATGGTTGGTATTTACAGCTCACGCAGGAGAACAAGTCACCTTTTCTTTGTTGCTTTGTCTGATACAGAATGCCACTGTGTGAAATTGGTAGCCAAATCCCATTTAGCCACGTGTATCTGTGTCTATACTGAGGGCTTCATTCTGCAAATGTGTAAGCAGCTTGATGAAGATGAGGAGCTTTGGAGCAGAGTTGGGCTATACCTCTGGAGAAAGCTACATGAGCGTTTATAAGGCCAGATCCTGCAAATGTCAGAAAAATCCATGTGCATAAACCTTGTACACAAACCTTTTAATTGAAAAGAAAAAGTGCCAGTGAGGAAGATACTGGCAATAGTTGCATCTGCTCTGAACTAGGACTTTGTGTCTTTTCCAACACAGCTTTATATGCATACTTGTTCTATGTGTTGTTAAGATCTGTTATTTAAAAATCCTTATGAATAATATCTTATGTATTTACAGAATTTAATTTTCAAAACTAAAAAGTCAGTAGCCACGGAAGTATTTTTCACAGTTGTGATTCTACATTTATTTAATATCAAAATGAACAAAACATACATTTCCATGGCAATTTTAGTTAAAAACTAGACTTAGGTTGGAAATGATGTCACATATATCCCTTTTCCTCATAGAAGTAAACCCTATTTAATGCATCCTAGGCTGCGATCTTTGTACTGACTAGAATTAACTTTTGAAACATAATATTGAAAAATGTGTTTATAGACACAGTGAACTTTTTGATCCTGGGGAGGAATGGGTCCATGCGGTGTAGAACTGATCGTAATATGTTTCCATCAGAAGTACTGTAGAGCACTTGGAGCTTGTCAGGACTTTGGATTCAACGTTGCTATGTTCATCTGCCTCCAAACCCTATCCAGATAGCAGACACGTTGTCTCCAGTAAGGCAACATCCACTCCTTAAGTTGATCTATATAGTATGTCTACTCATTTATCTTGTGTTTATATCAGAATGAAAGAGTCAGTCCTGCATCTCTCACTCAGAATACTTAAACGAGATTGGATTATTCATCTAAGATTTCCGGGATGGGGATCATAAACCTCTGTAAACAGAACACTGAAACTGTAAATAATATAAAGCAAATGCTAAACATTGTACTCTTCAGTCGCTTTCATTGAGCGAAACACTAATAATCATTAAGGCATGGAAAAAATATAGACATATGGTTCCTACAAAAGGTCAGTTGCAGTCCGTGGTTATTTTTAATTCATTGAAATGTTTTCAGCAGGCATATCTGTATGTAGCATAATCTCTTGCCCGTTTTCAGCAAAACATCTCTAAATTCATCATACATGAAAACAGAGCTGGAGGAAGAGGAAATGAACAATTTTCCAATTTATGCAATTTAAGAGAAATATGGGAGGGTCTTTAATGACCGTTGGCTGTAGGAAATATAGATTATCTGTACCAACCAAGCTGCAAACCCTTGTTGAAGATGGCAGAAATGCTGCTTTTAAAGGGTTCTGTAGTCTTGTGAGACTAGTTTTGTAATAAATCTGCTTGTGTGTCATTGAACTGAATACTGTGATTTGTAAAAGACCAGAAATATAATTTTTGTTGTTAATATCATCATTCATTTTGGCATATTTTAGCTCAGTGGGTTTGGCATAACATTTTAACCAGCTTTAAAAAAATCCTCAGTTAAAAACAAATTAAAGCATTTCATAAAATGAGATATTTTAAGGTTCCTTGACAATTTAATAGAGAAATCACTCATTTTAGCAGCAAAATTGTGTTGATTATCTTAAGTTTTTTAAAAAGACTAAAAATTTCCAGATGCGTTGACAGACTCATGTACACCTGTTTGGGGGGTTGTTTCTTTTTTTTTTTGTTTGTTTTAATATATATAAATTGCAAACAAGAAAAAGGTTAAACCTCTGAGAATCTGAAAATACCAACTACATGAACACATAAGGAAAGCACTTGTTACAGTGATCTGAGTGTTAGTCAAATGTTTTAAAGCTAGTTAGTGTTGTAATAACAAGACTAGGAAGGGCTGTAAGTCTTAAAAATATGCTATACATGATAGTATGTTTTTCAAATATATTTACACTTAGGTAGTTAGTGGTGGGAATTGAGCAGATGTACAGTATAGTAACATATAGTGTGAAAAAAAATGAGAAAGCCAATGATACCACAATTACTGCTTGGATGTATGAACACCTGAAAATGCTGCATTGTGTTCATCTGAAAAATACGTAGTTGTAACGTTGTAATGCAGGATGATCGTGAGTCTCTTTAGCAATATTTGGGATATGTTGCATTGTTCATTTGTTAATATACCATTTTTTCTTAAAGTAGAATTTCGTTTATGTATACTAATTATTTGGAGGTAGTAAATAATTGCAACACAAACTTGAGGAAATCTAGAAAGGTTTTCATGTAATGAAAGAAAAGTGAGAAAGGAGAAGGGAAAAGGAATAGTGTTAGTCCTTTCAGGCCCGAGGGTTCCTGGGCAGGTGAAATGATGAGATTTTACATGTTGTCTGACTGCTCTTGGACTTATTATTAGGGCCCTACATCACTGCCTCAAGGAGAAGGAGGAGGACTTTTGTATTGTCAGAATATGCTGCTGTGCACAGCCTGTATTTCCTTTTCCTGGGAGGATTATGTTCTGTGCGAGTGGCAGTGCTCTGTGTAGCAGCAGAGATGTCTGCATGGAAGAACCCCTCCCCCGGGGGTGGCACATCTCAGTAAATGTTCTGGTCACTTGAGCCAGGGACATTTTGACCAAAATGTATTAAACTACTGAGACGAGACCTCTTTTATTCCTATTTATTAAGTATTGAGTGTGATTATTTTGGGACAAGTTGTTCACATTTTATTCACAGTTAGTGAATTGTGGAAAGGGAGATATTTAGCTTCTGTATGTCTCTGAAATAATTTTAAATGGAGTTGAATAATAATAATAGTTAATAATAAAGTCCCTCTGCAGTCCCTCATGGCAAGATCAATGGCAAAACAAGATTGTGGCTCCTTATAACACCCTTGCCCTGTCTTACCTTTTATAAATCAGTTTAGCTATATTAAATGTCCAAACAACAGTCTTTGTACTGTATTCATACTTCTAGACATGTATCAAGCTTTTATTTTACCTTTGTTTTCCTTGGCACATGATGCTATAGGGAATTAAGATAAACTGCAGTCATCTGTCCGGTTTCCTTCCTATAGCCACATTGTATATTAAACTCTCAGGGCCCACAGTGTTCTGCAGGAGATTATCCAAGAAATTATAAATCCCTGGTAAAAGCCATCAAAACATCATTGCCAGTTTGTAGCCTGCTAAAAGACCCTCACATCTCTTCCACTGTCACTGCATTATTGATTAGCTTGCGAAATACTGAAGCTGTATTGATTGCAAATATTTAGGGATGAAAAAGGAAACATCGTCCTCGAAGGTATTTGCAGTCCTCTCTTCTCTGCTAAAGAGATCTTTCTTCTCTTGTATTTCTTTGGCTGTCTTCTACCTATTCCACGCAGCAGGCTGATATGTTCATCCAAGGGTACAGGCAAGATGGGCAAATGGCTGCCTCCTGCTGTGGCTGGTAGTCACAAAAAACCTGAAAGAAGCAAATGAAGGAGAGAGCTTACATAAAGATTGCTTGATTAGTTTTGCATACGCATGCATTTTGACAGAAATTATAGGAAGCGAAGACCATTTCCTATTTGTCTATGTTTTAATTAATTTGTATTTAAAAATTATCTTAATGATACAGGCAATCTAGGCCATGAGGTCTGAAGCAGTCCTGCCTAAGATAGCACGTAACTACCTGATATTCTAGTCCCATTAGACAGCCCCAGCACATTCTGTCTCGATATTCATGGGTTCTCCTAATCCAGTTACAGGCATGCTCTGTGCCGCCAAGCTAAAATACAAGACCTGAGAAAAATCTTAGCTTGTCGATCCATTCGGGTGAAGTCTGAAAAGGCACTTTGCAAATGAAGAGGAAAGCACACAACAAAACAATTCCCTACAAACTCAGCGAGCTACTTCTCACCGTCCCTTCACCGTGAAGTCCCTGCTTAGCTCCATTGGCACATGCAGGTGGTTTCTGCCTGGTTAGTGCACAGTTAGTTCTCTGCCTGGTACTTAAGCTGAAATCATTAACATGTGTCTTGTGTGTTACCTGAATGAAAGGCGAGTTCACGGGTTATTATTGCCCGTTTTTTCTCTTTGCTCCTGCACTTCCCTGTTTCGATTACAAATCCCCCTCCAGGCACAAAGCAAGCTGGACACCTACAGTGCAGCTAAAGAGTTATTTGTTCCCTAGGTGGACACTAATGAATGACTGCAGTGCTGCCCTGAGTGAGGGGGTCCCCACTATTAAAAGTTTAATAGAAAGATCTGAGAAGCTGGGGGCCAAGAGGAGGAGGAGGGGACAGGGAGCTGCGAGTAACTCTCTAAGTGCCTTCTCTGTTCCTTTGCTGTAGTGGAGATTATCCCATCCATTAGGACAGGAGCAACCGGAGAGAGGTCAGTTCCCTCTGTGTCCTTCTTTTGCCTTCAGTCTCACCACAAACTGTTGAAACTGCAAAAATATGTTGGTTCCTTTCCACTGTAAAATCTCTGAAAGCAGCAGGAATATGGCCTGCCTGAAAAATGAGCTAATTCAGGCTTCCTTTCACTTTTCTGACTTATCTTTTTTTTTCCCTCCCACTCTTCTTTGTTCTCTCTTTTTTTGGTATTTTTCCCTTCCCTAAACTGTCTCTTTATTCTCCACACTCCATCCACCTCATAGTTTTTAAGACTTGTTGTTAGGATAGGTATATTTAATTTGGGTGCTTAAAGGTTCTGTTTATTTTGTTGTTGTTGTTTGTTTGTTTAATTATTCTTTAAATATTCCAGCACCTACATGAGCTCCCGTCTATGCTAAGTGATCATAAAGTTTCACAGAACGGTGGAAATACTTATGTCTCTTATTTCAACTGAGGTAAGTATAAACCTCCTCAATTTTTCCCTCTCCCATTCAGTTGTAGGAGAGTGAGATCTAGTTTTAGTTTTGCTTTTAGTTTTTCATCTAGGTCTCATAGACCGCATAAAGACAAGGTTATAAATGAGAGAGGGAGAAAGATGTATCCTTTAGTTTCTCTCTAGGTATTACCAAGAATATTCTGAGTAGCTCTTACATAATCCTCACAAGGAACAAGGCAAAGCTTTTGCATACCATTCTGACTATAACTCCGAGAAAGAGATTTTATTGCAGGTTCAGGCCACCAACATGTTTGTTATCCTGGAGCCCTGCAGGATGATGCTCGCAATACTGACAGGGAACAGCAATGGAAGAAGCTTCTGTGCATCGGAGGTGTTTGAGAAAGTTAGAATTCTGCTGGAGCTAACCATAACAACAGGAATCCAAGTTTGTGTTCATGGTGGGATATCATAACCTCCCTCCATTTTGGCAATAGACTTCCTCTGCTAAATTTTTGATAGCTGGTAATAAATGTAGCTCGAGGAACTAAAATATAATGGCTTCTCCATGGTTCTTTGGATCCCCTGTGTCACCTTTCGTACAGAACTCTTCTAGAAGGCAATGCAGAACATTTTGAAACTGTAAATGCATCCTGAAAAGATGAATTTGATACCTAATCTCTTTGAAACAGTCTGATTAAGAAAAGGCCTCCAGAAGTGGTGTTGCCCATACAACCTGTCAGCACAGGTTTCTGAAGACTGATGCCTGGTCGAACATGTCAGATTCCTGCTTAGAAATATCTGTAGTGGATCCACAGAGCTTATCTGCATTTTCCTTTCTCACTGCCTTTCCTTCAAACAGTAGTGCTCTGGCTGAATTCTAGCACTTGGGCAGATGCAAAGCTGACTACTGTGATCACCTGCAAAATAATTTTAGAACTGTGGTAGATGATTTATCATGAGAATATTTCAGGGAGTTGTGTTTTCCTAAGCACTGCAAGAATACAAAAAATGTGTTCCTCTTATTTTTTAACAAACAGTGCTTTTGAGTCTGCTCTAAAATTTGACCTTCACTTTTTTGTAACTTTAATATGTTTAAGAAAATACGTTTATACCAAGCTAGTAATCTGATTGTACTTAAAGTTAGCACTTGCTTTCACATCGCTGTGAATACAGTTGCTTTCCTGAACTAAGGCCTGTGTTTAGATCTTAAATCTGAATCCTGGATGTCAGAAAATGCTAAATAGCTTGCTGCTCCTGAAAACACAGGCTGGCACTTCTCCTGATTTCCTGTGTGTTCTGTAGAGGTAACACTGAAGTTCAATTGCATAAGATTCATTCTTATTTTCATAATATTCACTGTTATTTTAAGAACTCTCAAGTATCCTTAGTAGGGGCAGTTCAAAAAACATGCAAAACCAGGAAATTTGTCCCTTTCTTACAATGATGTCCCTTTCTTACCATCAAGAAGTGCTTGAGAGAAATAAGTGCTATGTCAGAAGCATCATTATTACTATCCTCAGTCTTATAGTCACTTCTTATGCCAGTAAAATTTTCTTTTCACTTTTGTTAAGATACGGACCTTGAGATATTTGTGTGTGTATATAAACTATTAAACTGACCGCCACAGTTACTGTACTCTTTTCAGCAGTCACTCAGAACAGACAGATTGCAGGGCATTGCAATACAAAATTCCCCCTACAGTATGTCAGGTGAGATTTGAACACTAATTTTGAATGTAGCCCTCTCCATTTGGTTTGGTTGTTTTTTGGTTTTGTTTTTTTTTTGGCCACAGTTGCAGACTATATTTCAAGTGACTGATAGCTGTTCTATACTTTCATCATGTCACACTGAAACATCTTTCTGGCTCTCCTGAACGTAAGCGCAACTGTTATGTTTTGTGATCCAGAACCAGGCAGCCTTTACCATTTCCTTTTGGTAAACATGGTTATGGAGGCTGGGAGGACAGTTGACTTTCAGGTTACCCAACAGTCTGAAATTAGCAACACCCCAAGATTTCTGAATTTTTTCATCTGGCCTTCTTTTGTGTGATTTGCATTATAAGAGAAGCCAGAGCTAAGTGAACTGGAGAGGTCAATGAAATATTATTGTTCAGTCTTGTTCTTTGATTTTAAGGTAAGTTGATCCTATTTGGAGAGATGTCCTTTCAGTTATAACACTTTTCTGGCTTTACTAACAGTCCCAAGAATAGAAGTGTTTAGTTAATAAAGTCTTAAAAAAAGAAAGCCACCTTTGTATCTGAAAAACAGTGATTCTGTATACAAACAATTGAATAAAAACCCCCTCAGAATGCATTTTATTGAAAGAATGAAAAGATCAAAAGTGTTGCAACTGATCAAGAAAATATGTCTATACCTCCTCCTTTCAACCTTTTGAATCCTTTTTCAGGAATAATGCTTTCCATGGTTTAATGCTTGCAGGTCCATAAAGGAAAAACTTTTGTCATCGAAATCTTATTCTCTGCTTTTAATAATTTTAATAGCAATGTTGAATTTTATTACTTGTCCATTTATTTTAAGGTCTGGGTTCTGGTAAGAACTAGAATCATATGTTTCAGAGGAAAAGATAAGAAATATTTGGATGGTAGGCTGTGCGTTTACAGATTTCTCTTACAAAGTACCAGAAATACATTTGGGCAGAAACTAACTGTTCTGAATTTTTTCTGTCTATGAATTTTTGTAGTTTGGGTGGAGTTGTAACTTGAGAGCTGACAAATAATTGACCAAAAATAACACGGGGAATAATAAATAATGTAGGTGCATGTGCTTGTTGAGGAGTAAATGGTCCTTTCCCATGAGAAACTGTAGAAATAGAGTAGTTGATGAGTAAGTCCATCATACAAGTGGGAAGATTCTTTTGTTTCTGTTACATCTTACTGAACTGACTTTAGGAACAGTTCTGTGTGAATAACTACACTTATTTTTCTGAACAGAGGATGAATATATGGTATGTTTATAAGACTTAAAACTTTCTCTGACATTCAGGAACCAAAGGCTTTATCTGAAGAAGGTCACAGATGTCATAGCAATGAACATATAAGTTCATGCATCTCAAAATAACAATAAAATAATGTTACAAAATAGTTAAATATTATAAAAAGTAAAATAGTTTTATATTTCAACTGGTAATTTCATAGATTCAACTGTAATATATGTGTATACATGTATGTTTTTATAAAAATATAAAATGAAGTATACTCCATAATTAGTGAATCCAGTAATGGTATTTAAATTGTATACACTAGATATCCATAAGAATTAAGCAACTCCATATACAATCTACAAGAAAGAGCATACCAAGGAAGAGAGACATCCAGAAATAAAAAACAAAACACTGATAGGGACGCTGATTAATCTGAAGAAGCAGTCCTTTCTGGTTTCTGAACACCTTAAACTGTGCTTGGCCTCATCCTTTCTACTGAAGATACAGTCAGAAACCTCCTCCTAACGGTAGATAGCTAATCTTTTCCATGTACAGAGTAGTGATAAAGTTTCTCTCTGGTATGATGGCTCACTGGTTAGTGCTTCAACAGTCAGCAGAAGTCAAACGTTCTTATCTTTTACTAATCTGAGGGTTTTGAGTCGAAGTGGTAACATTCACTGTTGTGTATGTTTTATTTCCTTTTTTACCTTGTAAGTCTTTACATGAAAGACTCCAAGATTCAGTGAGGAAGAATACTGAGAAGGAAGGTGCCAAGTGACTCTGCAGCCTGACCTGCAGCACCCTCGCTGAACCAGCTCATTGAATAGCCCCCCTTGGATGTCTAATGCCAGGACCTGTCTTCCTCTCACACACCTCCAAGTTAGAGCTTGTTCTCACCATCAGCATAGCAAAGTCCCTGTTTATATCTGGCCTCTAGACATAGATTATGAAAACGGTCAACTTTACATTCATTACGACCAATGGTAATATTCATGAGTATAAAGTAAAATGTTTTGGGTCCCAAAATAAGTCTCCACATGTTCACCTAGTGGTCTACAGGCTAGGCCTTTGTTCGGATTGGAATCTTGCGCTTTCTGCTAAATACCCATTTGCTTGTGCATAGAAGCGGTCGAGCCTGCGGACTCATTCTTCTGATGCTGAGAACAGCAGAGGTCTGGGTAGGAAAGCATGATGCCTCAAAAAGCAATCTTAAAAATAATAATTTTCATTACTGTTGCATATCTTGTCTTTCTTTTTGGTGTTTTAAAAGATGTTAGTCAGTAAGGTGCCAACAAAACACAATAAAAAAAAATGATCAGTACTGTGCTAATACTGACGTTTATCTAGCTCCTTTCAAAGTACTGGAAAAACTGGAAAGGCTGAGCTGCGGACAGCTTAAAGTTACTCAATTGGACTGAGGAACTAAGTCTTACAGCATTGAAGGGCAAGGTACTGTACAAAATATGAGACCTGGAGTAACACAATCCAGCTGCTGAAGACTTTCTGGGTTTAGGAGTGAGCTGGGACTTCTTGGTCTTGGTTGGGCAGAGACTAGGAGATAATCGGTATCTTAGCACCCATCCTCGTGTAGTGGGTGTCCTGTGCCTGCTCGACTGCCAAGGCTTTCAGTGGCCGGAAGAGCCATCAGGCAGAGCTTCATGGAACAACATACGAGCACCTGATAGTCTAAGACTTCAAAGACTTACAAGCAGTATCAGCCTGAGAAAAGGGGAAAACATTTGGGCAGGTTTGGATGTGAAAACGTCTACATGGCAGAGCAGTAGGTGTAGATTTACTGTAAGGGAATGTGGGAAGCAGATTTCAATTAAATTTCAATAAAATTATAATAGGAATGTTAGCTTTTCTTCACCGCTGATTTCAGTCACCTAGAAAGGTAAATGTAATTTCCTTACATGCAGAGGGATGCTGCCTGTTTTAAACAGTCTTAACTGTCCCTGCAGTCACTTGAAATTACCTTTTAAATCTATTAACAGTGCAGTTTTGCAATCATATTTGGGAATTGCATTCTGGCTTGCATGTCCAATGGATGAATTATAATTTCTGAATGTATTGCCCAGAAAAAGAAACTGCTGTGAACGGTAATTTTGGCTAGAAGAAAAAAAAAAAAAAAACCCCCACAAAAAACCCCAAACCAACAAACGCACCGTTTTCTGTTTTTTCACAGTATTTGCATGGTCCGCGGGTCCTCTGGGCAGGGGCGACTCGGCAGCGGGGCGGCGGCCGGGAGCGGCAGCGCAGCGTATCAGTCGCGCCGCGAACCTCTCTTTCAGCAGCAGTCTCTGTGGCGCAATCGGTTAGCGCGTTCGGCTGTTAACCGAAAGGTTGGTGGTTCGAGCCCACCCAGGGACGAAGTTTCCAATTTTGGCTCAGCCGCTTCCCTTGCAGCCGGCCGCCGTTTTGTGCGTGTGCGCCGGGGGCGGATGTGAGATTAGTGCTGGCGGCCGGGCCGGCGCCGCGTGTTTCTGGGCAGGGGGGCCCCCGCCGGGGAGCGGAGCGCGGCGGGGCCCGGTCGGCGGCGGCAGCTCCCTCAGGCGCTGAGCCCTGGCAGGCAGCGGTCTCGGCGGAGGGGCGAGGGGGAGCCTGGGCTGCGCCACCCTCACCCCGGGCGCCGAGGGTCGCGTCCCTCCCTCGGGGGGCGGGTACGGGACCCCCAGCCGGCACCCCAGCCCGTGTCATCGCCCCCCCCCGGCCGATGCGAGCACTTCCTGAAGCACCGCGTTCCCCGTCCTCCGAGCGCTGCTGCCGGCAGGCGGGAAGGGTCTGCTGGGGCGGGCGGGTTGCGGCTGCCGTGGCCGGCTCTGCCCCGAAGCTGGCAGTGACAAGAGCCTCTGGGAGTTTCCATCGCGCCCCGTGCTTCCCGCCATGGAAGGTGCAAAGGCACCTTATCATTTGAGCTGCATAATGATCACTGCCGATGACGCCGAGCGATCCGGGATGTCTTCAGGAGGCTCCGCGCGTACGGCGCTCCAGCACTCGGGCTGTCGCCACCGGATAACCCGCGGCTCTGGGGGGAAATGCCCCTCGCTGTCACAGTGACGCGTGCGTGCGGCTGCCGCCGCTCCGCCCGGCGCTCGGTAGCGCAGAAGTTAACGCGCAGACATCGGCGGCTCGCCTCGCACCGATGGACGCAGCCAGCGCGGTTTCCCAGCCGTCACAAGCGGCGCCGTTCCGGGCGCCGGGAAGAAGCTTCCCAGCAGAGAGCCGGCCGCGGAGCTCCCCGCCGCTCTGCCGGCCCCCCCCCCCCTCGCCCGCCGGTTCCCCCGCGGGTCCCTCTCCCGCCCGGAGCAGGAGGCGTTTCCAGGCCCGCTCCCCGCTGGCAGGCGGTGCTGCCGCTCCGGGCTCGCCCTGCCCGCACGAAGCCGCTTTGCATAAATGAATGTTAAAAGCAATTACGTTGGGAGTTTCGCCTAAACGTATCAATTAGAAGTTGGCACCTCCGCCGTATCTGAGCCCGTGAGCTGATTCCAATGAGCGTGTCGGCCGCGTGAAATACGGCTGCCTTCCAGACCAACTTCTGCCAACTCTGAGAGGATCTATTTACAGTTGATAGGAAACAGCGTTCGTATTAAAAATGCCCTCTTCCCCAGCGAAGCTGTGTTTCACAGATCTTCCTTTTCACCTCGCCTGTTCTGAATAAAGGATATAGCCTCTTAAAGGTCAGGCTATGCCATTGATTTTCCATTGATGACAAGATATGGCCCTCACTAGCTAAGATACTGGGGAAAAGACATGTATTTAGAAACACCGAAGCATCTTTTGAAAGTAATAAACCCCAAATCGTTGATGTGCTGTATCTGCAGCAGCTCGCTGGCATTTTTTTTTTTTTCCTATCACCCGCATCTTTACATTTCGGTGAAACATTTCGAGAAACTGGCAGCCCTGTGCTTATCGCCAGGGTAGGTGCAGCTCGCTGCAGGACCCACCTATTATCGTTAGCAACTCTCAACCCATAAATATTTCCTCCTGGTCATTAGAATTCTATTTTAACTAGAGTCACACAGATAAATCCCCCTTTGTGGTCTTCGCGTGTTGTTTGCAGCAGAAGGGCGCGTTCAGCCCGGTAGCACCGCGTTAGCTCCAGCCAGCAAAGCCTCACCAGGGACAGAAATGTTAAAATCCATGTTTGCCTGTGCTTACATCGCCTCGCTACCAGACAGCAAGAGCTTACAGGAATCAACAACAAAAAATTGATCGTGTCACTGTAAAGCAGCAACGACTGGTAAGGCAGTAACAATTTAAGGAGCTAACAGGAGGAAGGACAGGCGGTTCTGCTCCCATAAAGCAAGTCTAAAGGAAAGCTCCCTCAGCAAGTCACAGATGCGTTTTCCAGAGGTGATTATCGCTGGCCACGAGGTTTGTTAACGCTCCTTCCAGTTGTTGTACCTCGGTGGGCGAATGTGCACCGTCAGAACAGATGCGGTCTGTGAGCATCCGCACCCTGCTCCTGAGGTCCGTGGACGGAAGGAGGCTCTTTCAGAGGCACATCGTGGGCTCCGTAATATAAAGCGACGTTCAGGCAGCGCTTGATAAACTCATTCTGTAGAAGTGGAAAGCTCGTGCATGGGAAGTGCCTCTTCCCATCTGCTCACTAACTAATTACAATTAAGGCTCTAGAAAACGGGAAACCTGATACAATTTTTTTTTCTTATTATAATTTTTTTTTAGAAGATAGGGAATCGAAGCTTTCTTTGTATGAAGCAAATACTATTTTTTTTAAAGAGGTCAGTGACGCTTTCAGTTCTTTAGCCATAAAAAAAAAAAGCTTCGCGTAGCTGTGTAATTTACCCAGATAAACCATCAGATTCTTACGTGAATCCATTTATTTATATGCAGTTTAAGATAAACGCTGTTCTAAATATAATAAAGGACTACAAAATCTTCTAGGAAAAAAGACTTGACATACTCAAGGTGACCTCTTAACAAATACCGAGTTAAAATTCCAGCGTTAATATTTCTAACCAATATTCCAAACAATTTCTAACTCAGCTGCGGAAGAGTTGCCGTCGAAACGCCCTAGAGAACCCAGAGCCGGCGGACCGCCAGAAGAAGACAAGCTGGCATTTCTGCCACCAGCGCCTGGCTAACTCCGAACCACCCGCAAAGCGCCGCGGCTCTTTGTTCGGGCGGCGATCGGACGGGGACGCGGGGCCGGGAGCAGCCCGGTGGCTCGGGCCGGGCAGCCGCCGGGGAAGGCGGGGGCAGAGGGCACATCTCTGCCGCCCTTCCCCGCCGCGGGCAGTGCCCGGGGGCTCCGCACCTCGGGTCGGGGAGGGCGGGGGGCGGGAAGCTGCGGACCGCCCGCCTGCCCCCGCACTGCTGGCTCCCCCGGCCCGAGACGACCCCCGGCTTTTACTCCGGTGCGGGGGCACTCGGGGACAAAAGAACACTCTGCCCCCGCCATGCGAAACCGCAGGAGAGAGGTCGGCTGTGCGTGGGAGCCAGGGGCATCCGCGCCGCCCCCTCCCCTCCCCGGGGCTTCCCGCTGCCTGCTGCCAGCGGGCGGGGCGGCAGCGCCCCCGGGGCCGCGAGGAGCCGGGACCCCCCTCCGCCGCCGCCGCCCCCCGGC
>JANVCC010000048.1:8687889-8721118 GCA_025345505.1 Todiramphus chloris collaris
GCGGAGCCTCCGCGCTCCCGGGCGCTGCCCCCCGGCCCTGCCTCCTCTGCCGGCGGAGGCGAGCGGGGCCGTTGCGCGCTGCCAGGGGTGCCCCGCCGCGGGGGTCCCGCCGAGGGGGGCCGCGGGGGCCGCCCGGCCCGGCTCGCCGCTGGTTGCGGCGCATCCCCCGCCCGGCTGCGCCCGGCGAGCCGCGGTACAGGCGAGGCATCCGGTCGAAACGGCGTCCGGAGGGCTGCGTCGTTGTCCGGGCTGGAAACGAGGCAGTTTTTAGCCGAACCTCCTTTGAACTTTAGCCAATATTTAATGGCTTGGGAGGCAGATAAGATGGGGAATAAAATATTCATAGTCTGAATAAAGACGGGGACCCGGAATATTTGAGACATGAAAAACTGTAGTGCTCGCAGAAAGGGTGCAGAAAACAGCCATCTTGAATATTTTAATCTCTGGCAAGTGTTTCTTTGGAACAAAATGGATGTTGGAGGGAAACGGCATAGTTAGCATTACTGTAGCCTTCCATTTCTAACACCATCCTTCTCGCAGAATTCAGCTGGCACGAAGCAGTGAAACTGGAAGGGACGCCACAGCCTTTCATCTCCGTACAATGGCAATAAATAATCGTAATCTGAATACTGCGGTCTGGAAATTTAGTACCTCTCTAAGTGATGGTGCTTTTTTTACCCACGATTTATATTGATTTGTTTGCATCGATGTAAATCACATGTAACGCTGCAAAAACACTTTTAGAGCTTATGCAACATAAACAAACAATTGGTTTGTATTCACCCAGGGTATTTGTAAAGATTTTTTTCATTTTTAATGGTACTGCACCTTGTTACTGTCACCCAAGTCAAAGGAGGTATTCCTGCCGATTACCCTGGAAATTGGATCAGGACCCGCGTTCAGAGTTTGATGTGTATTCATGATATGAACCAATTATTCCCAGGATTCATTGTTTGGCCATAAAAATCACTCTAGGCTGAAATTAGGCTTAGAAGGTCCCCAGGATTTTTTCCACTTTTACTAAAATGGATTAACAGCTGTCTTTATTTTTCCTTCCCCTCCCCAAACTGATGAGAACAAATACAACATGCTGATTTCAGATGCTTTTTGTTTTCATATAACAGCAAAATAGCTTTCCCTTTTTTTTTTTAACTAAGAATTGTAAGGCTATTAATGCTGGTTAGGCCTTCCCAAATTTAAAAAAATAATAATTTTATTAAAAAAAAAAAAAAAAAGGAACAGCCGACTGAAGGGGGGGTGGTGGTGGTGAGAGCAGAGACAATAAGTCAGTGGTTCAGCTACACAGGCTCAGAAAGGCTCCTTCTCTGGGATTATTTATTTATTTATTTCCTCATTGCTTCTCGTTGCTCTTTGCTTACTTTGGACCTACTCCTTTGCAGATAAGCTCAGCAGAAACGATACACTTAAAAAACCCAAAGGCAGATAATAAAAAATAATGCAGGGATGGCTGGAGAGCATTGTCTGGAGATTAAAGAATAGGATTGCGAGGCAGAACTGCTTGATTTTATTCACCTACTGATTTCTTTAATGCCAATTTGGGCAGCATTTCTAATCCTAATTGCTAAGGATACAGTTTCTATCGAGGACCATATTGTTCTTATTAAAGTTTCTGATTTTTCAGTGAAATTTTGAGGTACTGCATATGCAGTTCTTGATTATTTCAGGACCTTGCTACAGCTTTACTTTCTGTATCTGAACATTTTTGCTTTAATTTCTCAGTGCCATACTTTCCCCCATGGATCGTCACATTAAAATATATTTAGCATCTGTTTCATGGGCATCCTGATGTTTGCATAGCATTTCTTGAGACTATTTGGATCAAAAGGCTCTATGCAGGCAAGCAGCTTCCTATTCAGTTTTTACAACTGGAGCACGTAGGAATCTCAAAAGAATAGTATTAGTGAAAAGCAAAGTGAGCAAAATTACTAAAATGCAAATGACAAGCTCCATCGAGGCTAAAATTACAAACTTGCATTTGTGAGGAAAAAAAATGCATAGACTAGAAACAATAACCTAGAAAATCAGGCGCTGGCTTCTTAATGTGCAGATCTTACTCTAAAAATGAAAGCATCAGTCAGCTCAAATTGTTACTGTTATCTAAGAAACAGGAAGATTTCAACCAGATTGAATAATGCTGGGAATCTGGGGACTGCTACAGGGCCCGGAGGGGAAAGCCGTATCAAATTTGTTGAAAGCTTAAGGAACTGCATTTAAATGTCATGAAACGCCGATTTATGTGGGAAAGGTATGTAGGGTCCCAGGGAGGAAACAGGGTGCAAAGAAGGACTAAGGAAATATACCTCTGTATTTTGCCCAGCAAAAGTGAAGGACAAAGAAATGTTGTAGAAATAAGTAGAAGAAATAAACTAATTTAACCGATTTGCTTACCAAAGCAGGTAATTTAAAAAATGTCTGTTTAACAATGACTCAAAATACATATTTTGCTTGAAAGAAAAGTATTAAACGGGAGAGAAAAAACAGTATATTTATTTTCCTCTAAAGAATAAAGCTTTTATTCGTAAAGTTAATTTGCTTTTATTCATAAAGTTCAATATACCCAAAGGATTGTTATATGAGATGGGCTCAGACTTTTTTCCTCTGTTATTATATTCATATTCTTTTACCATCATCACAGCTTTGGTGACAAAAACTGAGAGGTAGATTGCACCTTAATAGATAAACAGGCAGGGAAAGCTGTAGGAATCCACACCTTCCAGAAGGGCAAGGAATAGCTGGGAACTTCCAAATAACTGAGGCCAAAGGGACTGGTGATTTTATATTTTGCTCTGAAGGGACTGGATCTTCTGGTTATTTTGTTTTCTTGTTGCATCATTGCCACACCAGGCTCTGCAAACAACTCTTAAGTGCTTATTAGAGTAGCGCACATACTGGTAAGGAGTAACTGTTTTAACAGGCTGAGTGATGTTTGTAAGTGTATCTGTTTAAAAATCAGTACAGCTCAATCCATTGTACTGGATGGTTTAAAAGATGATTGTAAATGCAGTACAATGGCAGGAGAACTGCAGTGACCAGTTTTGGTCTCCTTTTCTTTTTAAGATTCCCTGCAAACATTTCTGGTTTTCTCAGATGGATGTGTTGCTCAGATCACTTCTCTAAATATTTCTTTTTCTCTAGCTTGATTGAGAATAGGCAGTGACAAGTAGCTGCTATTCAACATTCAGTTCTTCAGGTTTTTTTGAGGACACGCTTTACCTGACACTGTCTTTTTCTTGGGTGATACAAATACTCTTCAACTCAAAATGTAGCTTTGCAGATACTGCCTGTAATTTGCTTAACCTCAGCAGGGTCAAAGCGATACAGAAAAGGTCTGTGCCATTACACACACAGTGCTTGGTACTGTTGGGCCTCGCAGGGTTGTCATCCCTGAGGTACTTCCAGTATAAATGAGAGATAAAACTCATAATTAATGATGTGTTAAGTTCTGAGTTTAGGCAAATATTTGCAAAAATGTTTTATTCATTTGCCTTTAGTATTTAGTAATGGATTGTGGGTTTGACCGGGTCTAAGTTAAAATGAAGAAAGAAAAAACAAAAAAAAAGTACCCTTCCTCTTTCGTTTTTGTTTGTGCAGTGCAGGTCTCATCAAGCAGAAGGTCGAGCTTCCCCAGTGCCACCAGGCACAGGAGCAGTGGTGACTGTCCTTGACTTCTCCAGTACGAATAGTTCGCTCCCAGCTTGCAACTTGTTCCATTAGATCATGTTGCTCAGAGCTTAAAAAACAAGGACTTTCTGTATTGCCTAATCTAAGTATTTCTTTTTTTTCAGTCCTAAAATCCAGCACTTGCTTTTACTGCTGTCACACACTTTTAAAATCACAGATATGCTGGCTGGAACAGTAATAATTAGGGGGTTATTGTGGAAGGAAGATAAGATTAGCTTCAGTAAAGATTTATTATTAGAAAATGAATAGCCTCATTTTCAAGATTTAAGAGACTTGTAGAAATTACCTGCTGGATGGTTTTTTCAGTTTCCAGTTCACATTAGTGTGGAAAGAACTGTTTGGGGCCTATTACCCAGCTTTTGGAAAGTTTTCTTGTAGTGGAAAAAAATTGTAAGGGATTTGGAAATGGGGACTCATCTGGCTGGTAGATGTTCATAAAAATCTTAATGACTTCAGCAGCCTGAGGCTGTTGGGGCTGGGCTTAGATGGAAACTACTGGACTGGCTCACTGGAAGATCCTTTTCCTACATGTGTGGTGGTGATAAGGGAAGGGGAAGGGCTGGAAGAAGGCTTTGAAATCTTTGAGTATATCTGTGGCTGGGCTGACACAGTCTCTTTTAAAAATCATTCTGTATTGTAAATTACATTAAAAAAAACCCCAAAAAATCTCTAATGCGTAGGGCAGTTTGGGAGTTTGTGCATGAAACTCTTCAGGTTTTCCTGCAAAGGCACATTACAATTTTATACATGCCATTTTCATGCTGTAATTTACAGCTTTACTTAAAGAGTATATTCTTCTGAACCAAAAGTGTCTTCAGTTCAGTTTGTGTTGCTTTGGAGGTTTTTTTTTTAAGCTGAAATCACAATGTATTTTACTTTAAATGCTGTCATTTCTATATATGGAAAAGCTGCTTTACACCATTTCTGGAGGCTTTTACATACCTCAGTAATTTTACTGTTACTCAGACATCTGTGAGTTTTTAACTCAAAGGTGATTCTGTTGATTTCAGGGGTAACTCGACTTTGGTGGTAATATGCAAGGAAGAAATCTTATTTATGGTCAGTTTGACAGTTGGCTTGAGAAGTAGAATGACACAAAAATATATTGAATTCATTTAAAAAGCCCCACACCTTCATAATCAGTTCCAGACTGGTCTATGTAATTTACTGAGTATACAATCATTTAGTTGGGCCAGTGGGTGCTATTGGCAGTTGGGGATTCTCTCTTCAACCCATGCTGTTTTCCACTGACGTATTTAAATCTACTTCTCTGGAAGAAAGTGTAGGGAATGTTGTCTTGGTCTCATGGGCTAGCCCTGAAGGTGAGAACTACTTGCTGCTCCTGCTAGGAAAAAAAAGGTGTAATTTAGAAAAACTCAACAGATGGCCATTGTCCCCAGGAAAAATTATTCTGTTGCTCAACCATAAGGGTACAGTATGGTACAGCTGCCTACTGCTCTGCTGGCCTTTGGGACATTCATCTACTGACATACTGAAATCCCAGTATTGAAGCTGAGCACTGGCACGAGGCTTTGAAGCTGTGCGTGTCCTTGGGAAGACCTTCAAGGTGAGCTGCTGTGGCATGGAGTGACACTACGGGAGATGAGAGCACTGACACAAAACATTCTTTGTTACTCTTACCTTTTGGGAGGTACAGGGCCAATGAACATGCCACTAAACAAGATGATTATAACTGTTATTGATTATGCATTGAATCCTATTCCCCCTCTCTCTGACTTTGCTAGGATTCCTCTTGACAAACAAGCAGGTTTTGGCTGTGCCATTACTGACCCGCAATAGAGCAAAAGATTTTTGCAGCAATATACCCATTACTCAGACATCCGTAAGGGGTGATTTAGAGGGTTTGGCATTTTGAATACTGTGCTGATTTAGTAATTCCAAGTGTTTTCCTCAGCTGTTCTGGAGTAGGTACCTAGTTGTCATCTTAGTTTAGAAAAGTTTTCTTGTGTCTGGAGGCATACACAGCAATATGACAGGGTAAGTAGAGGTAACATGCAGCAGCTGGTGCTGTGGAGGATGCCATGGCTCTCCTGGAGACAGCTCCAGGCAGCTGCCAAAGCTCCAGCCACACCAGACCCAGGCAGTCGCAGCTCTCAGAAGCAAAACCTGTCCAGCTCTGGATTGAGGAATCCAAAGGAGGAAGAAACGCGTTTGCTTTTTGTGGCACTGTTTCACTCAGCGCCACATTTGGGCTGCTAACCCGTGGGCGTATGAAAGCAAACCCCTCTCTCCCCTCTGTGATTCCCTCTCTGCACCACTGTGTGTTTGGAGCAGTGTTTCTGGCATGGGTGAGGTGCTGCAGGCATCCATCCATCCATCCATCCATCCATCCATCCATCCATCCATCCATCCCCGCTGCTCCTGCAGCCAGCTGTGCCACTGGTTTAGCTCCTCTGGAGCAGCGTTTCCTGTTGGGCAGCGTCGCGAGTGCTGTCTGTGCGAGATGAATTTTTCACTCGCTTTCTCTCTCTTCATTTCTTCTTGGTCTCTCTGCTGGCTTTTCTGCTACTGAGATCCCTCACTCCCTGTGGTTGTTGCACAACACCCCCCCTTCCTTCCTTTTTTTCTTTCATTTTTCTCGTTTCTTGTATTCTCCCTTCACTTATTTTTCTCTCTATTATCTTTCCTGTCCTCCTCTGCATTCTTTCAGTCCCAGCAGGGCTCACGCATACAAATTGACCCCCTCCCAGCCAGTAATGTGATCGAAGCTCTTTGTGGCTCCTACTATCTCTATGGTAACTATCAGGGGGGTCTCGAGAGTGGTGGTAGACCCAATGCACTGGCCCACATACTGTTGTTCTTGCCAGAGTTATGTGCTGACCACATGGGCCTGACTGCTCATTTACAACTACTTATTAAAAAAAATACTGATACCATACAGTGTTTAAATGGGGAAAACAGACCGCATGCTTGAGCACAAATAGTTGTTGGGTTCTCAGGGTTTTGGAAAATGGCTTCTGTGTTCAGAGCTGCTTTGCTTGGCAGGTCTGTTGTTGTTTTCTGACCACTGTGGAGTGGCGTGTTGGCTGTCTTATGTATTCTGGAAACTAGAGTTATACACTGCAAAAACGAGGATGTGCAACACAAGGGCAGCCAGTGGCACCACAGTGGCGGTGGTGTAACCACCAGCACAGACTGAGCAAGTGTGTAAGAGGGCTCTGCATGTTGTAAATGTTGTGAACTTTGTCCTTTCCCCATACGCCAGGTGACTACTGGAACGCAGGTATTAAACACAAAACGGTGGGCACACATTGGTAATTTATCTACTTGGCCACATCTGAGACTTGTGCAAGCATGAAACCATCATAGGATGGAAGGAACCACTGAGAAACCAAAGTTGTGGACTGAAGAACTGGACACAGTCCCTTTTGGCTCCCTCAAAGAGCCAGTGATGCCAGTGGGAATGTGTGGAACCAGGGAGACTTAATCAAGTCTAAAGCTGTCTATATTATACCAGAACCATTTGGTCAAGAGAAGAAGCTAGCCCTAGAACTTTTGAAGAGCTTAAATTATTAGTACAAAATTAACTTGATTCAAATATGTGTGGTAATTATTATTTGTGGTACATAAAATATAAAAAATTTAATTCGTGTCAGGACTGCACACCAAATATTGTTCTCTTCCATTAAATTTTCCAAAACCTGGGATTTTTGGTTGAGTTCCTCTCTGCCCAAGTGATTTAATTTGTAATATCTGTTAATTCCATTAGTAGCATCAGCTTATAACCAGAAATAATTAAGATCTTCAAGAAATTTTTGCAAAATTTACCTGCTTTTTAAAAACAAATTATCTTTCATTTCTCATATAACTTTGTAGAAATTTCTGAACTTAAAAGTGACCTAGGCTAATTATATCCTGACATTATGTATACCCACATCACTTAGATGTGCAATGTCCATCAGTTAACTACACTTTACCAGACTTTCTGCAACATGAAAATGCACTACAAAACCAACACCGTCCTGTTTGTCTCTCTACAACTCTCAAACAGTAAAATTGCAGTGTTGACACTGAAAGCATAATTTTGCTTGAATCCTTGGAAAGAAAAAACCTCGGGACATGATTATTAGATTTTTCTGCTGGCTGCATATTCTAATGATAAATCAACATCTATAAACTGCTCTTTTGGGTAAAATGCAGTCAGCGGTGAAAGGGTTAACACTGTGGGCATTTAAGTGGTCATAATTAACAGTCCATTAAGATGAATGGAGAAAGTTCGCACTTAGCGATGCTATTGTTTAATTCTGTCTGTTTACAGACTCGAGAGGACAACAGCGGGGGCTTGACATTGCCCCGGGTTTGCACTAGGGAAATTAGGAATCACATTTTACAATAAATTATAATCCTAGATTGAAATTTAAATTAAAAAAAAAAAAAACAAAAAAAAAAGAAAGAAAGAAAGAAAGAAAGAAAGAAAGAAAGAAAGAAAGAAAGAAAGAAAGAAAGAAAGAAACCCAAACAACAAACCAACAAACTGAACTAAAAAAAGCAAGCAAGCAACCAACCAACCAAGACTGAACCAACCAACCAAAGAAAAAAACAAAACAAAAACCCGCAAAAATCCTTTGGGTAAGACATTTCCTGCTTTGGCGGATTTCTTTTTTCCCAAATCACTCTCTTGAATAAGTGGGTTTGATACTAACTACCGTTTTGCTTTCCACTGCACAAGTGCAGCAATACAAAGCCCTCACTATATTTGATCCCCTCCGTGTTTCTCAACGATTTATAGAAGCAGTGTATTTTTTGCAGCTGGTCATTAATAGGGATGCAGGAGGAACTCAGCTTTACTAACCTGTAAAGGTTATCCTGGTTCTGACCAGTGACTGCTCTTCTGCAGTGTTTAACATGTGATATAAAATCCCACTATTAATACCATCAATGTTGAGCATTAAAAATATGAAACAGGACACAAACCCAACATAGCAGTGTAGGAAATCTCTGCTGTAAAATACTTGGGTTTATTTGCCTTTTGCATCCCAAAGATTTTACAAAAATATTTTTTCAACCTTTTCTCTGAGTGAAGCTGGAAATTAATTCTGTTAAAAGGATGCTGAATTTTGCAGGTAATCTGCTCATTCAGAGCTCTGAAGCTTAATAAAAAAAAAAAAAAAACCCAGAAAACTGTGTCTACACTGAGACTCACACAGAAATGCTGCATGTTGCTAACACTGAACTGCTGAAGATTTCAGCTTTTGCATGAAGTCTGCAGTGGGAGCTTGCAGGAGAGCTGGAACTGGCCCAGGAGCAGAATTCACTATCTGAACAAGAACCTTTTTAGCCAAAGTGCAGTAGTGAAACTGCTAAAGAAGCCTATAATTTCGAAGTAATACGCAGTCCTTTTTAAAAGGTCTCCAGTTTATTGGTACAATTTTTTCCTTGTAAACGACTGTGAGTGTAATTAATTATAGGCAATAAATTGTAAGTACATTTCATAGCTCCTGTATGTCTGGCTATATGACAGCGCTTGGAAATGCGCTCATAAAGCACACTGAAGAGCAATAGACAGAGCAGTAATTTTCACTAGATTTTATTCTTTATTTTGGCATCAGAACATCTGAAAACAATATGACAAATATCAACATTTCTAGGAAAATGTTTTAATTACTAATGTCAACATAAATTAGTGATGAATTTTTGCAGACACAATCTTGGTCTTAAGGGAAGGGATGCTTGCTAAAAGGTAACCAAAATACAATTATAGAATTATGCTACTTGTTCTCATTAGAAATGACATGTTTGTGAATGAATATGGTTTTGCATGCTGTCTGCAGTTTGTATTTCTTGCCCTTTTAAATGTAACTTTGAAATTTAAAAATACAATTAAAAAAAAAAGTTTTGATAAGAACTCTCTGTGTTAATTTTATCAGGCATGTGCTTGGTTAATTTTAAACCAGGCCATAACACCTTACACTTACTAGCATTAAAAATGCACTTGAAATAGCCGGAATAATTTCTGGAGATACTTTGTAGAAAATCATGTTTTCCTGGCAAATCAGATTTGTAGAAAGATAAATTACTCAGTTTTAAAGTAAAGCTTTTAAAATCAGTTCAGCAATTTGAGCCTTGCCTGTCCCTGCTTAATAGAAATTGTTAATAATTTAAAAACAATGAAACTGAAAAAAAAAAGTCCAAATTAACATGAAATAGTACTTTATGCTGCATGCCATTAAAATTGTTAGTAATTAAAAAAAAAAGTAATAAGTTATTTCATAGATTAAAAATGGAATCCAAAATAATATAGGAGAAAGACTCAGAAACTAAGGTTGTGTTTGAAGACTGATAGAATTCTTACTCATTAAACAGGAATTAAAATAGTAAAAGTAAGTTTTCACATCCTTCTTTATGTTTTTGAGTCACTGTCTTTCTCAGTCTCAACCAGTGATGCCAGAGAAAGATGGAAATACTACTAAAGATGTGAAGCCTCGAGTCCAGTTCCATGTACTTGACTTCATGGTTCATAGATGAGAATAAAATCATAAAATCATTAAGGTTGGAAACGACCTTCAAGATGATCAAGTCCAACTGTCTACTAAATACTATTAGGACCGCTAAGCCATGTCCTGAAGTGCCACATCTAAAAGTTTTTTGAACCCCTCCAGGGATGGTGATACCACCTCCTCCCTGGGCAGCCTGTTCCGAGGCCTCACCACTCTCCCATTAAAAAAAATTTTCCTACTATCCAACCTAAACCTCCCCTGGTGCAACTTAAGCCCATTTCCTCTCCTCCTATCACTAGGCACCTGGGAGAAGAGACCAACACCCACCTCACTAAAACCTTCCTTCAGGTGGTTGTAGAGAAGGGTAAGGTCTCCAACTACAGAGCTGCAGTTCCTGATCACATTTCTGCTGACTTTGCACTTCCTGAGAGCTCTGTAAGTGCTTTTAAGAAAGGCTGGGTGCAAGAGCTAATGCCTCTAGATCAGTGTACAGGGCAATGATTAGGGTGTTCTCCTGGGAAGCTTGTTTGAATCCCCCAAGGCTGCCAGCATCATCTGACCTTACCTCTTTTACTTTCTGGTGCTAGTAATGTGGCTGGAGTCTGGGAAAAAAATGAGAAACTCTAAGTATTTTGGGGTTATTTTCTGAGGGGCACTTCATCCCAGATTTTGACGGGAAATAGCTGTTGCTGCTGTATTTTATGCTGAACTCAGTGCAGCTGGTACTTGGCAGCAACATGCTTGCTAGAGCAAACTCAAGGTTGAGGTATACAACTGTCTTCACTGGTTCAGCTGCCATCACTGGACAGCAGCAGTTCTGGCCATTCTCAAGATAAAAAGTTGAGATTTCAGGGTTTCCTGGTTAAAATGTAGTCATCTGCCTCCCTTCAGGTTCCTGTGAAGAGAGGAAGAGGTTTGGGAGGTTCATGCTTGGAAGGAGGGGGTGGTGTCCTCCTAAGCTTTCAATTTGGAGACTGCGGATGCTGTCCACATTCCTAAACCTTCACAGCTGTGTCTTTGGAGCTTGTGTGAGCTGTGACCACAGTCTATTTCCCCTTCTGTATGTGAGTGTCTGAAATGGAGAGGTGATTGATCTTGATAACTCAGTCTGTTGTGTAGGTGGGTAGACACATAAGGGAGTTTCTCTGTCTTGGCCTGCGTGGTATTTATTTTTGAAGATTTGTGGTTCACATTCTATGGGTTTCAGTAATATGTAATTTTTGTATAGGGTGTCTTGGTCAGCAGCTTGTGGGCAATATGAATACTTTTTTTTTTTCCTCTTAAAAAAAAAAAAAAAAAAGATGATTTTATTTCTCCATTTACCTGATGCTCCAACCATGGGTTCTTCCTCACTGCTATCACTGCTTTTGTCCACCTTTACTTGCATCACTGCCGCTTCCAGCCACAAACTCTATATGCTTTTTCCTTCTCCTTGATTTTACAGTAACTGGCCACAAATCTTTTGCCTTCCCCAGAACATATGTTCAGTAAATGTTCTTCCTAAGCAGTAAAACCATATTGTTCCTTTGTTCCAGCTTTAGAGAACGTGCTGAGATAACAGCAGCCTTTAAATGATGATGTCAAAATGTCAAAGGGGAAAGTGGTCATATGTGAGGTTGGGTCTCACTGATGCAGAAAGCAATTTGCCTTGAAGGTCAGCTGCAGACAGAAGATGGACAACTGCTTGTGCCAGGAGCATACCACGCAGGAAGGGCACCTGGGGAAGCACTGCTTCTCCTGGAGATCATGGGCACTGAGCTGGTAGGCATGCTGTGGGCTGTCCTTGGGGGAAGGAGAGAAATAGTAGGTGTTAAAAGCCATTTTAACTTTTAATACTAGGTTAAAAGGGTTGCACTCAGATTCCAGTGACTAGTCAAACCAAACTTTACAATTTAGGACAATGGAATTTTACTAAATTCCCTGGGTAACTTTTCTATAAGCCTTAGACACAGTGCCTAAACCCAGGGAAAAAACCCTAGTATGAGTCCTGGTGAATTTTGGAACAGGTTCAAAAAGTGAATGCTTATGAGAATGGTGCAGCATCTTTATTCTGGATACAGGATCTTCAGGTTTCCTTCATGTATTTTTTTTCTTTCCTTAAACTAAGGTTAAACACCCCCCATTATGACTCTCTTGTGCTTAGCTCTCTTCAAATGAGAGGAAGAAGGAGACTTTGTGAGTCCCATCCTTGTATAGGACTCAAACTTATTTAAGCTGCAGAGTTATGCATATGTGGCACAGGGTTGTGGATTTTGGTTTATATCAAGGTTGTGGTGAGATTTTTCAATGCTTTGGATTTTATATGTATGCTTTTGTATATACAGGTAGATTTACTCTGCTTGATGGGATTGTATCAAGCTAATACTTATGATCTATTAGTCTGTGATGCAAGTTTGCCTAAAGGAGTGTCCTGGTTTGAGTGAGAACAGAGCTAATTCTGTTCAGTGATTTCCGTTTTCAGCTCGGTTGCTCTAACTGCACTGTCTGAAATGAGCAGCCTGTTTTCCCAGGCAGGGGCTGCTTCCAGCAGGGATAACACCCCATGTTTGGGGTTAGTCCCAAGGGCTGCTGTGCAGACCAAGGGCACTGCTGGGTCTTGTGTACCACGTTGGGGGTGCAGGAAGGAAAAGGCTGCAGCTGTGGGGAGGAGCGGCCAGGACAGGTGACCCCACACTGAACAAGGAGGGATTCCAGCCCACAGATGGCATATTTGAGAGAAAGCTGAGGGATTATGGGGGTCAAGCCTCTACACAGCTTGGCTTGGGTCTTCTTCTGGCTTCTTCTGTGCTTCTTCCATGGCCAGCATCCCAGGAGGACTCTGTCCATTCTGCCTTTGATCCTGATCTGCGTGTTCCTGAATCTGGTACCAGAATCCAGCTCCTGAACACAGGTCCCATCTGCCACTGAGCTCAGTCTGGGACTTACCTGGTGCCTGCTCCACAGCATCAGTGGTGATGGTGATGTAATGGCCATTGGGGGAGCTGGGTTTGATACTGGTTTTGTATATGTTTGTATATATTCCATTTTTACTATTATTATTTTAATTGTCATTAAAGCTGTTCTAGTTTCCTTTTCTAATGGTTAAGTCTCTCTCCCTTACTCCCTTTCCCTTCCTCTTTGGGGAGGGAGGGGGATTAACAGAGTGTCTGTTAGAGGTCTAAGGGGCTGCCCTGACCCTAAACCGTGACAAAGAGGCAGGGTGTATTTTGCAGGATACAGCCAACAGCTATTGAAAAACCAACTGTCTGTTAGGGTGTGCTACTGAAGAAAGAAAACTGCTAGAATGCAGTTGTGCTTCCAGGGAGTGGCCATGTTCTCCAATGCGTGTAGTGACCGACGAGTGATCTCTGATCCCGAGTGCTGGGATGTGTCTGGGAAATCTCATCCTAGTTGTTGTTACAGGCAGGACTCTACGGATTGTGCTTTGGCCTCCAAGCCAGGCGCTCATCGGCATCTGCGCTCTCTAAGCATGGTCTACTACCAGCAGCAGCAGATGATGCTAAATGATACTGGTATCATCGGTTCAAGAAATTGTAGAGTGTTTTTTGTTGTTGTTGTCATAGTTTTTTGTCTGTTTGGTTGGGGTTTTTTTGTTTGTTTTTTTTTTGGTTTGGTTTCTGTGGGGTTTTTAAGAATTATAATAATTTTAATAACAATTTGTAGGTACTAGAGACCAGCATGTATTCTCTGTGTCAGACATGAAATTTCCAACCGGTCACTTTACTGTGGGCTACCTAGGAAAGCTCTGAAAGTCAGTTTAAGGCACTGATATAAGTCTGAAGCATAAACAGGTTTAGCTAGTTACCAGTTGTAGTAATAAACAAATTGCTGCATGTTTTCAAGACCAGGCAGGCAATTAACTGGGGGTTCATTTGATGTTTTTTCATTTTACTGGACATAAATTCAGATCTCACAGGTATATATAGGGGGGGATTAAACGCTCGTTTTGGGTAAAATTGCCATTATTTTCTGCAAAGGACAGCCCACAGCTCCTGCAGCACCTGCTGCCTGTCCCTGGGCACGTTCTGCAGTTGTTTACCTCTGGTTTTGTAGGACAAATTCATCCATCCAGAGCTAGGACCAAGAGTAGTGACTGCAGTTGCCTAAGACATCAGTGATTCCAGTTGCACAAGGCACAGTCGTGTTGTTTCTGTGACCTTATGCAGTGAATGTAGGCCACTAATTTCTCAACAAAATTATAGTAGTCACCAGAAATGGAGGCAAGACGTGGCTATCTTCCTGGTGTTGGTATTTACAATTCACTGTAGCTGTTTTTTAATAGTTTTGGGTTGTTTTTTTTTTTTTTTTTTTTTAAATCCTGTGTCATAGAGTAAAGAAAGGAAGAAAATCAATAATTGGTCCCTGGTGAGCAGGAGCTTAATTTTAACGGAGCTTTCCTTGTCTGCCTACCTATGGTAAGACATAAAAGATGCTCCTTGGGACCCAGAGAAGTGGATATTGTTGGGAAGACCGCTCCAAAGTTAGGAGAAGCCTGGCTTGAAACTCAAGGTAAGACAGTTTTTCTTGTGACAACTTATTTCTCTGTCTTGGTAGAAATACTGGCTTTTAAAGAAAAGCATGAATAAAGACTTTTTTTGCCTTGTTGAGAAAAAAAATGAGCAATGATTTTGTGTCATACAATTTTTTTTGCGTATGTTTTGAACAGAGGAGAGAGGATAGCTTCAAACTTCACGGCATATCTAGTTTGTGTTACTTTTGGATGTGTAGAGTGCAACCATACGTGAGTGAAAGGCCATTTGAAATATCTGGTGACTGTACACACATCACCTACTCTGGGAGATATACTGGTGGGGTATTTGGATCTTTTCCTCAGTCTCTTGCTGTGGAAGTTTTTGAGGAATGGATGGCATACTATGTACTAGCTGTATGATTTGGCATGTGGTCCTCTACTGGCAGTGCCACAGGACTGGTCCCACCTTGAAATGTTGTGACCCATGTTAGGCCTCGGTGTTTGAAAAGTGTTTTTCTTTACTGGCAGATGCTGGAGGCAGATCAGAGCTGCAGTGAACCTATTTACAGTTAAATCTTACACATGACTGAGAAAAAACCCGAACTTTAAACCAACAAGGATTTAAAAGTTATAGAACAAATGACTGAATAGAGCAAATCTGTGTTTAATTAACTCTGAAATTGGTTGCAAATGTTTTCAAAAACTTTTAACATTTTGGGTTGGGAAGTTGCTATTTTGGAAGCTCTTGGCAAGTGGCACAGCTCTCCAGGGAGTATGTGGGTGGTGGAAACGCCACGCTGGCATGGGTGATGAAGCTGTGTCTCTCCCAGGGACCACAACGCCTCTACTGGGAAGCAGCGGAGCCTGGGGCTGTGCCTGGTGCTTGCTGGCACAGAGGGTCCAGCTTGATGGACCTGACTGTCTTTTAGCTCCCGTTGCTGCTTCTGCTACTGAGAAAAAGAAAATCCTTTGGCTCTTCCTCACTTAGAGACACTTCTTGCACAGTCACCTCGAGGCCCAGAACAGCGTTACTGACCCCAGTGTGGACTGTCCCTCCTGCACACCATTGAACTAGGTGCATTTGACCATGAACCTTGGGGGACTGGCTCATACAAATGCATTCGCTGCCTTCCTGTGCATTCCCAGTACGCATGTGTGGTGGGTTTACCCTGTCTGGGCACCAGGTGCCCACCAAGCCCTTCTGCCACTTCCCCCAACCCCCGTCAGCACAGCACACAGGGAGAGAACAAGATGAAAAGAGCCATGGGTTGTGATAGATAAGATGTTATTTTCTGCTTCCCGTCCACAGGTGATGTCGGGCCGAGTCCAGGAAGCAGGGCTCCAGGAACACGCAGCAGCCGCTTGGAGGACAAAGCAGAATGTCCCCCCATCCTCCTCCTGCCCTCTCCCTTTATAGTTGAGCTGACGTCATATGGTATGGAATAGCCCACTGGTCAGCTCAGGTTGGCTGTATCTTCTCCCCCATCCTGCCCCCCATCCTCTGGTGCTGTGTGAGCACCGGCAGTGATAACACGGGTGTGTTATCAACACCCTCCAGCTCCCAGTGCTGCAGCAGGAGGGCTGGATGGGGAAAAGCACCTCAGCCAGACCCACCACAGGAATAGTGGAATCTTCTGGAGACCAGAAGAAGGTGGAGAAGGGTGAGGTGTGCGAGGAGAGCCCATGCTAGCAAATGCTGCTGCTGCAGACCTGTGGCAAAATCTTTTCTGAGGGGATAATTTTAATAATTCATCTCCAGTTATTAGCTGTGACTGAAAGGGATAATATAGGAAAAGTGTTGGTATTTCCAGAGCAGTCAGTATTTCAGACTGTATTACTTTATTGTAGAGAAGCATCCAAGACTGCGAGCCAATCCTTAATGCATAAACAGCTGATATTGGCATATAACGAGTAGAAATACCATATACGTTTGCCAATTTAGGCTGCAAATTGAACTTGTGATCCTTTCCAACATATCAATGGTCAATATAATTATTTTTTTTATTATTGTGGCAGAAGCCTATACCAAGTGAGGTGTTTCTTGAGGAGTAATGGGAGTTGAATGTTTACAAAATTTGGTGTGTTCTATCTGGGGTCTATTATTAAGAAGTATTCAATTTCTCTCAAAAAATTCAACCTTTACATAGAAAAAAGCAAATGATGCAAAAAAACCCCCACAAAACCCTAACAACCAAAACCCAGTTAGACTCTGAAAACTGTTTTAATATTGAAACTGAGTGAATAATTTTAAAAATAATTTATTCAGTGTATGTAAATAATGTAATAACTGTGATCTCAGCTCACAAAATTAATAAATTTTTCAGTTTCTTTAAATAATATCTCTATATTTTAATTATTATCTGATGGATTAAAACATTTGATGCTTGTCTTGAGTAGCTCTTGGCCAGGATTATAGTAGCAGTGTTAAACTCTGTTTCAAATATTTGGCCAGATGAGCATACGGGTGTGTCATGGGAGATTTTTACACGTCTAGATTCACAATCTCTCCCACATACGTATGTATACGTATATAACATATGTATGTTATCTGTTCAACATTACTTGGCTGTGAGCACAGCTGTTGCATTTTGCTGCTGTGTAAGTCAGTAAGCTTTTTGTAGCAATCCTGATTAATGCTTTTCTTCATTTGTTTTCCCTGGGGATAAGATGATGTCTCGTTGAGTCTCAGGTGATCTTGACCCCCCTGGTACCGAGAGCTGCCTAAGCAATTTTACCTGTCATTAGTTTGTGTCAGGCAACTCGCTTTTGCAGCCATGGTGATCTTCAAGCAGATACTATTTTTGGTTATGGAGGTGGCCATATGACATTTTAAAACTATCAGTTTAGGCCAAACCTTTAAGTCCAGTGTGCAGACAACGGGGGGAAGATGCTGTCCTGCAGGTGCTGCTGCTGCTCATCTGCCATCTCTCCTGAGGTACATGGATAAAACCCCAATAAACAGAGCAGCCAAGGATCTCAGGGTCGCCATCATTTTTCACAGCCTTCTGGTGAGGCAGCAAAGTTATTTCAGTTTTACAAGAGACAACAGAGGTGGGGAGTCACTGCAGTCCAAGTCCTCAGAGAGATTTAAGTAACTAGTTTCCATACAGGCATAAAGAGGATCTTGAATCCTGGTCTGCCAGGTCCCACACAGGCTGCCAAAATGCTTGTCCAGCCCCGGTATGGGTTGCCAGCCATAAAGAATCCCACAGTTGCAAGGACAAAGTTTTGATGGGACACCACAGACTGTCCCTGCTACCCTGGAGGGAGTGGGCACATGAGCTGCCCTTGTCAGGGAAGCTGCTGCCAGCCCCAATTACACATCACCAGTCTGATGCAGGTTCTGCACATCCTTCCCACCAGCACGAGCTTCTTTCCTTTGTAAAAGGAGGAAAATACTTGTTTCAGGGTGTAAGACTTAGTCTCAAAGGCTATGTGGGTGTTGTTAGGATCTGGTAAATTTACTGATACGGAATAAACTGCTGATGGGGGAAATTTCCTTGTAAGGCTCGGAGTTGCAATTCAGAAAACTTTCACCGGCCTAACAAAGTAGGATCATTTACAGGCCTCATCAGGAGTAAGTAATAACTTTAATGGAGCAGTTAATTAGTTCTGCTCTTTTCAGACAGGATCATTAGAATTTAATGAGAACTAATAATTTCATAAAGCATGGAAATATATTGCCCCGAGCAAAATACAGTAACACTTATTTCACAAATAGCTATTTCAAATGAATGCAGTGACATTTTGTCATGTTGTTGGATGATCTATAATATTTTTATGTAGTAATTCTACGCAAAGTATATATTTGGCTCGCATTATAAAGCGCGTTATTGTTTTAAGATACAAAGTCCTCATTGTTTGTGAACAGGAATATAAGCCTAAATACAGTGATGTAAATGTGATTATCACTATTGGCTTTTTTTCTTGAACATTTTGAAGACGAAGCTACATCAGTAGCACCTAGAAGCATCACTGAAGAGCAGCAGAATTCCTTTGCCATGGGCTATAATATTCTCATCTGTCAGATCTAGCACACTACTTATGTGAGAAAAGCAAGCACATTACCTGTTTTAGAATAAGATGCCATTAAAAAACGACAGAAAATATTTACCAAACAAATATATTTGGATCTATTTTAGTTTGACATCATCTGACAACATAATAAGTAATGTAACGGGCAACACCAAATCATTCCATTTAAGGGGACTGTTTTTTTTCAGTCTAGTATTTTATGTAAATGGTGATCTATTGTGTAAATGGTTATCTACAGTTTCTCTGTCTCTGAGCTTGTTCATATAAAAGGAAAGTATTTCTTATTTCCACATTCTGGTCTGGTTTAAATTGGTCTGACTTCCACTGACCTTCTTGAGCTTGTACTGATGTACACGAGTGGAGGATGGGGCGCAAATGCTTTAATGAAGGCTTTGGAAGTCCTAGAAGAGAGGCAAGGAAATGTCTTCTGGTTCAAGTGTCCAAAGCTATTGTATGTGCTATAACTGATGACTTCTCTTCACAGAATTTTCCCTTTGCTTCTTGAATATATAGAGGAGATTCTTTATTGTATTAATCGCAAATTAAAATAGTTGATCAATAAACCCCAAAATATGATGGATATTATGAACTGTCTTTCTGAAAGTGGCCTGGACTTGCAGGCTAAACAAACACAGCATAAACTGGAGGCAGCCAAAAACCAGTGTTGATCATGACCCCTCATGCCTGGAACGTTGTGCAAACATAGTTAAATCAGTATAAAGCTGGTGCAATGGGGCAGAGATTCAGACTTGCATAGTTTCCAATCTTATTCATGAAAGAATTACAGACCAAATTAAATGTGTCAGAGTGAGTTCAGGACAAAGTAGAGCTCCCCTGCCACTGGGGCTAGGCTGTGGTACCCTATCATTAAAGCACTGTTCGTAGGGAGATCCAAACTCCTCTTGCTGTAGCAATACCTAGCCATAGCACAGAAAGATCAAACTGTTCAGCTTTTCCTGATGGTCCAACCCATTTAATTTTTCACAACTGCAGAGCAGTAAAATGAACTATTCTTACTTGCTGGCTCTTCTGAGGGGGGCGGGGAAAGGCAAGAGAAAACCCTGGCTCAAACTTCAATTACATATTACATCTCCCATCACAGATATGAAAGAAAATTACCTACCAGACTTTTTTCAGAAGTTTGTATTTTAAATGAAAAATGTGTTTATTACAGATTTTCAACACTGAGATTAAACACTGCTAGCAATAAAAAAAAATAGGTTGAAAACTCTGCAGGAGATGAGCAATTGGAGTGAGCATTCCAAGTATTTGCCATCCAAATATGCAACAAACTGTATTCTCCTTCTCTCAACTTTTTTTTTTATTAACTTTTGTAATATTTAAGACCAAAAGATATTTTTTCTCATCTTCCAAGAATGATGATTTCTGTTACTGTAATGATTGTTACGTACTGCAGCAGCACTGAGGCACTAGTGATTAGAAATAGGGAGCTTTTCCATGTAACAGAAAGACAATCTCTTCCAGAAAACTGGCAAATATGAGAATATAGGAGAGGGGACAGGTGGGCACAACTAAGCAGGAAGGATTTTGCAATAGCACCACTTGTATTTGCATCTGCAAGGGGTGAGATTTGACGACTCTTTGGTAATGAGTGGGGATTTTAACAGGTGGATGATGTGGCAGCATTTAAAAACCCTTGAGGCCTGATGCTAGCTGTGGGACCTGTGAGCAAGAGACCTGCACAGTCCTCCCACTGCCTTCTCTCCTCTGCTGGATCATGTGCTGGAGATGTTCCAGGATCAGGCACAATGGTCATTTTCTGTTCCTGTTCTGCAAAAATATTCCCTCGGTCTCCCTAAGCAAGTGGGAAGGTGAGAAGAGGAGGAGAGATCATGTCTGGCACCACAGTTACTTCATTTCTACGTGCTTTGGAGGGGTTGGTGCTATGAAATGACTGCACATTCCCCATGGGAGGACAAGTGGTGGAAAACTCTGCTGCCTGCCTGCCCTGGTTTCGGCAGGTAGCAGGCAGCCTTAAGCTGCTCCTCCTGGCTAGCCCTGCTGAGGAGGTTGCTGGGGTTTCCCTTCTGAGACTTACATGAGTCTCCATCTTCACAGGGATCAGGCCCGTGAGGAACAATTGGTCTTCACCCATACAACGGGTCTTCCCTCAGAATAACATATAAAGAAAATGAATGGACATAATGGCTTTTCTTTCTGGTCTAACCCAGACCTTTTATGTTATTTTAATGTTGGTTTAGCTTTTAATTAGAGAGCCACTGGCATCAGCAGTTGTACACTTGATCATATATCATATGATCTAAAACCTAGCTACTTGATCCTATAAGATGATTAGTATCTTATTGCTGCATTTGATTAAATATTGATGCCGAAGTTTTCTTTTCAGCATTTGCAAATCCTTTTTGTCAATTAACAGTAAAATAAAAAGCTTTACGTTTGGTGAGAGCTACTGTAATTATATTTACTTTGCAGTTTGCTACCATATGTTTAAAATATTTGTATGTTTATATTACATCTAAAAATTTCATTAAAAGAACATTAAAGCTGCAAAGTGTAGTGTTCTGAAGTCAGGAAATGATGGCAATAAGTTTTCCTGTGGAACTTTAAAACCCTTTAGGGAAATCAGAACTACATGTTAGCTGTCTGGATGCTGCGTACAGTGTGTAAGGAGAAGCAGGCACCTCCAAAGGGCCTGAGGGCCAATTGTGTCCTGGGCTGCATCAAGAGAAGCGTGGCCAGCAGGTCCAGGGAGGGGATTCTCCCCATCTATTCCACTCTGGTGAGGCCTCACCTGGAGCACTGTGTCCAGTTCTGGAGCCCCTGGCACAGGAAGGCTGTGGATGTGCTGGAACGTGTCCAGGGAAGGGCCACGAGGATGCTCAGAGGGCTGGAGCACCTCTCCTATGGGGACAGACTGAGAGAGTTGGGGTTGTTCAGTCTGGAGAAGAGAAGGCTCCAGGGAGACCTTATTGTGGCCTTCCAGTATCTGAAGGGGCTACAAGAAAGCTGGGGAGGGGCTTTTTAGGCTGTCGGGCAGTGACAGGGCTGGAGGGAATGGATTAAAGCTAGAGATGGGTCGGTTCAGGCTGGACGTTAGGAAGAATTTCTTCCCCATGAGGGTGGTGAGACACTGGAACAGGTTGCCCAGAGAGGTGGTGGAAGCCCCATCCTTGGAAGTGTTTAAGCCCAGGCTGGCTGGGGCTGTGAGCAACCTGCTCTAGTGGGAGGGGTCCCTGCCCATGGCAGGGGGGTTGGAGCTAGATGATCTTTAATGTCCCTTTCAACCCTGATAATTCTATGATATAAACAAACCCATGTGATGGTCTGGGAGCCACCTACACTCCTAAGTTTGGAGTTTCTCCATCTGAAATTTAAGCTCTCTCCAAAAGTGAAGCACCCAACTATGGTCAGGAAGGAGCTTCCTTTGGGTGTGTGGGACCTGCAGCTTGCAATAAGCAGCTGTCCTCACCTATGCTCCTTTCCCCAGGGCAGAGGGACAGTGGGAGAGTCTCTGAGAGAAGAGCATATTAATGGAGAACATTCCACAGTTCTGTACTGCAGCAAAATTTCTATTTACTTCAGGCAGAAAGTAACATCCTGGCTGCTTGCAAGGCTGCTTATGCATTGTACATATAGAATCACAGAATCATAGAATGATTTGGGTTGGAAGACACCTTTAAAGGTAATTTAGTCCAAGCCCCCTGCAGTGAGCAGGGACATCTTTAACTAGATCAGGATGCTCAGAGCCCTGTCCAGCCTGACCTGGAATGTTTCCAGGGATGGGGCATCTACCACCTCTCTGGGCAACCTGTGCCAGTGTTTCACCATCCTCACTGTAAAACATTTCTTCCTTATATCTAGTCTGAATCTACCCTCTTTTAGTTTAAAACCATTACCCCTTGTCCTGTCACAACAGGCCCTGCTAAAACTAGCATCCCTATATTTCTTATGCTTGTAACTGGATAAATGTAGGAATTGTTGGAGGAGTAGCCACTGAACTCAAGAGCTCCCAGTCTCAGGAATCAGCTCTACTGCCAGGTATGAAGATGTGCTCTTGGCCACTTTCTGTGGCTCTGTGGATCTTCATTTCTTTGCTGAACTGCATCATGCCTTCAAAATGAAGAAGTTGAATGCCCCCAGACAGGTTTGTCCTGGAGATGGGAGATAAAATAATTTGAAACACCCCCCCCCCCCCCCCCCCCGTCTATGGAGAAGTAGCTGAAATCTGCTGTTCCTGTGCAAGTCCTCAATCAGGAAATGATTTTATAGAAGGGATTACTGCTGCTAACTGCAGGGGCAGCATAAAACCAGTGATCCCTGCTCCACTTCTGGAAAGACAGGCTGGAGGTAGAGAGAGTTCAGGCTGTGCATCCCAAATGGATACAGGTACTCTCTGCAGCCCCAAGGGAAGTGAGCAGCCACCACAAGCAGTGAGATTAAAGACCTGCTCATGTCCTCAGTGTACTTCTCTAGCAGAGACTTAAGGACTGATTTGTCTTTAATGAAAGTTGAAATTCTTTTACACATTTCAAGGGAGACTTGGAAGGCAAATAAACCCAACTCTGATTTCACCTTTGCCGTTCTCCCTTTCTGTTTGTTGTTCTTCAAATTTGTGTGTCCTGAAGCTTTTGCAGGGTCTCATTCTGTATCCAGGTTTGAATTCTGGGTCTACTCATCATGTCAGCACAAAAAAAAATCAAAGATGAGCAAAGTTCCTGCTGCTCCACCCCACATAGCTACACTGGTAGCTTTTGACCTTGCAGTGAGTTGCTTGGAAAACACTTGCCTGGTGTCCTCACTAGAAACTGTTGGACCTGACTGAAGTTTGTGGGACAGAGAACTATTTAAATACTAGAGGATTTGGGCACCACTTTAAACTGCCTTTTTCATTTTCATAGAAGTCCCATTTAGCAGTATTTTTGTCAAACTGCTACTTTGTGATGTTTCCTATATGATGGTATATGATAGAAGCCTAAAATTTATACTTCAGTGTGATTCAACCCCAACTTCTGGCTGAGCTCTGCAGCTGGTGTGGATTCATGACTCTCCTTTGGCTTTAGAGATGTGATGATTTACACCAGATAAAGAGAGGGTCCCTCTTTCTAATGTAATTTCCTTGGGTCTTTTTAATGTCATATTTTTTCACCATTTCATTTTTCATTCTTTTCCTAAGAATCTTAAATGTTTCCCTGTAAACATTAAAAATCCGCTTGTGTCTTTGACATCAAATATAACAATAGAACTTGTTTCTGCACCTCTCCATGGTACAATATAGAGGCATTGCCAAAAGCTATCCACTATCATTACAAACATGGGAAGGGAAGACATATATAAACATAGAAGTGTAACCCCTTTCTCCAATATGAGTTTATAATAGCAACAGTGAACTTGACCCAGTGCATTTCCTGTAGGGATAAGGTGACCTGCAGGGGTTAATGGCCCGTGGCTTTGCCTTGGGCTATCATCTCACCCAGCCAGTGATTAATCCTGGAGAAATGCCCTTTGCTCTCATCATTATCCCTTAAATGGAGCCTTTAGAATTCAAAATGATTTTGGAATGGAATTTACCACTGCCCTGCACTCCATTCATTGCAAGGAACTTTACTGTAACTGCATGTCACACTTGCATAAATAACCTTCAGAAAGAAAAAAAAAAAGAAAAAAGAAAGATGAAAGGACTGGCCCAGAGAAAGGGAATAAAACTCCAGTGCAGGCTACCACTGCTGGTAATATTCCAACAGCAGAGTGATGCAATACCAGGAGGATACAGCTGGTGCAGCAAGTGGAGGCAATCAGAAGGTCCTAAAACAGTTGCTGTATGTAAGAGTTTTCCTGTGCAAGCATTAACTGTAGCATCTTTTTAAGCAGCAATATATTATGCTTCTGTTTGTATACTTAGCTAGTTCCCAGACATATTCTTCACAAACTAGGTTCTCTTCATAAACTTAGACTGGCAAAGTCCCTGCACTGGAAATGCACTGGAAGTGCATGGTCTGAATTGCTGCTTAAGGAACTGGGAATTCCCTTGGACAGATGGAGTGCAGAAAAGACTGAGTGTCAAGGTAGTGTTCTGCATCAAAACCAGAAAGCTTCAGCTCATCTGCTGCACTTTGCTGCAGGTCTATTCCTTGCAAATTGTATCTTCTAGCATAGCAGCTTAGGTGCTTGTAGAGCATACTACTTATATTTTATTCCTAAGAAGGCAATAAAATCTGTTTAGCAATCTGCACTCACAGTCAGTTCTATACTCCCCTCTTACACCACCTGATGTAGGATTCATACCTGGCTGTATTAAGATAAACATTTAGCATGTAAACCTAGTACACAAAGCTGTAGAAGCAATTAAACATACTTACTAGTTTTTATCTTTTAATAGACACAAATTTTCTCATACGGTGTTTCAATCAAGGAATGTTCCAAATAGGAAGTTATTCAAAGTCAGTGCTGGACAACCAGTTTAATGTAACTCTACCATTAACACACTGGTGGCTAGAGTATGTCAATGCTATCCTTGCAGGCTTCCATGTCTCCTGCACTGATCACACCCCTGACTATCAGGAAACATGTTCCTAGTGTGTATGAAGTCATTCTGCATGAGGAGACATGTCATCTGTTGCATGTGCTGAGTCTGGTGGTAGTGGTCATCCAGTGTGTGGTTGTATTTTAATCCTAGCCAGGGCCATTTTTATTCAGTAACATCTTGCATACTAGTTTTTTACTTTATCGAGGATCAGCCTCAGGCAAGGCAACCTGTACTACCTGCAAAGTGGAAATGTTCTTCAGCTGGTTCAGGGTTATCAAAGGTGGAGCGTGGGATGCTCTCTAATATGCTGCTCCCTATTCCTCTGTTGTGTAACCAGAATGCAGCAGGGTTGTCTAGCTCTGGAAGCCAGTCCTGGCTTCTGAACACAGTATCTGTGTGATGCTTGTCTGCCAGAATCTGCCAACTGCAACACAGAGCATCTCATAAGCAGAGATGGTCATGGTCGTCTCTCTTCCAGTGAGTGAACCTGAATTAAGTGCTACCCACCATCACTGGGATTATCAAAACTTTTTTAATGTCATGTTTTTTACTTAAAGACAATGAAATTCATGGTTGATTTAATGTATTTTTTTTTCCTGCTATACTAGCAGCTATGAGAAAACACTTAGAACAAGAATATGCCTGAAAATAATTCATTATGAATTCTGTTAAATGCTCCCAACTGTTTTCATTTTACCATCAGCTTTAGGGCACTGTTTCATTGTGTGTGTGGAAGGAATCAGGTGCCATGGAACCTGAAACCTGAATGAAACCTCTATATTTTATTAGGGTATAAATAATGGTAATAATTTGATGGGACTTCTTGAATAACACAAGAGCATGAGGTTTGGTTTACAACATCGTACTTTGCCTTGTTGGTAGGGCTAGTGTTGCAGATTGCTTTCCCATAGATTGGATCCTGAAAGTAAAAAGGTCATAAAAGCCCACCTTAATCACTGACTGTGTCTAAAAAAATAAATTTAATCTCTATATAGGGTGCCATGTACTTCTCAAGGTATACATATGTTCTTATTAAGGTGTAGCTGAGACTCTCATTTGATAATACAGGGGCTGGGTCAGAATGTGTTAATCTGTAAAGGGAGCAAAGCCAATGGCTGGCTCCACAACATTTCTCTGCTGAGACACTGGAGTGTCCAGGACTCATCTAAAATAAATTTTCTTTTTATAAAATTATTTTATTTTATTTAAAACAAAGGTAGGGCAGGGGGAGTAAAGAGAAAACATTAAAACTTGAAAACAGAAACCTTTGTAACATGGTTAATCTTTTAAACAAGGCATTGTTTCTTGCTAGCTCCATAGGTTGGAATTCGTGAAACATACAGATGATATGGCACATGGGCAGCTCTGGACTTCAGGCACTTACTCTGTCTCCTTCTCTTGCCCCTGCTCACAGAGAATTCAAACACAAAGTGTTACTCAGGGCAATATGGTCTGAATAATATTTTGCACTTTCACTTTCCATGCTGTAGCTGATTATTATGAGCTTTCCTTTTCTTAAGGGCAGGTATTAGGAGATGCTTTGCCTTTGGTGGCACAACCAAATTGGCTGCTTTCTAAATCTTCTAGTAGACACACTTTCCAGTGGCAAAGTAACGTCTCTGCCCATTCCTTGGTAGGGAGGTCCTTAAGCACAGTAGAAGGGGACAGGAACATACAGCAAAGCCGTGTGCCAGAGATCCCTTCAGTGTACCCACATAGCCAGTGACTGTGTGTATTCCCCAGGCAACTCTCTCCAAAGAAGAGAAGAGCAAACGGCCTTCTGGAGTAATTCTTGTTTGCAGAGATTTGAGTGCAGCTGTCAAGTGAGGGCAGCGGAGCCAGTATTGTCCCAGAGAGACTTGTGGCATCACGGCCATGATGCAGCCATTTATCATCAGCCTCTGTCATCCCCAACCCAGGGCCTCTCACATGATAACACAGAGTGCCGACGCTCCTTTACTGACTTGGTCCCTGGTTAATCAGTTTGTTCAGGTTTTGAATGCTGTATTCAAGCATATTTTTAACAATGAAAAGCTCTCTGTGCTAAAAGAAAGGTCCTACGTATTTGAGTCACATTCTTTTCTTTCCGATCGTTTCAGGTTTTGTGTCAGTTGATTTGTACTAGCTGTGGCTCATTATGGGAAGTATTTGTCAGTGTGGGCACTAAGGCACGCACAGCACTACATGTGAAATTTAATTATGGGCATGGGAATTTCCTATCCATTCCCTTGAAATATTGTTGCTTAAAACTTTGATAGAGTGAAGGTTTTGCAAATTGAAAGAGAGAACCATGAAGGAAGATAGACAGAGGAATAGACAGAGAGGTCCAGAGATGTCTGGTGTCTGGGGATTGAAAAACAGAAAAAGAAGGCAGGTTCCCTTAGGAGCAGTGAATGACCTTGGAGCTATTGGAACAGAGGAAAAAGAAGACACCCTGAAGGCAGAGAGGGATACAGGATGGAGCCTGATGACAAACACTGAGGGATGGGTCCCTGAATTGGACTGAGAGAGAAAAAAGGGCTTGGAGAGGAGAAAAAAATGGTTAGGGCTGAAGGGAGTGTTCTGGCCAAGGAAGATTTAAACCTGAGAGTGTGAGCACAGGATGCATGTGCGGATATTACAGTGCAAGGTACTCTGAAAAGCTGGGGGATGGAATTGGCATCATTTTTATTTCATAGGTTTGATATGATTTCCATAGATTTGCTCTGCCTCTCCCTTCTCATCCGGAAGGTTTGAGGAAGTACCAGCTGCGTGGCAAAGCCTGAGCCCTGGGCACTAGTGCACAGCCTGGCAGAAAAGGACTTTGCCTCCTGCAGATGAAGCTGTTTGCTGGGACCTGCCCTGCACATCCAGTTTATGTGTCTCTGCTTGAGAGGAGGGTTGTACACACTGGAGAAATCTTTCGTAACAGATGGACAAGCGAGAGCTTTGTTGTCGCTCAGGAGTTTTGTTAGGCAGGGTTTATATTAAGCATTTCCTAAGTGTTCAGGGACTCTGCCTGCAAAATCCAGTCATGCTATAGAACTTTGCTTCATCTTTTGAACTCTCATTTAAGAAAAAACCCTGTAGTTTGTAGTACCCTTTTCTCAGTTGGAGTTATGACACCATAGCCACTGTTTCTGTCCATGTACTCTGTAACCCACCTAGTACAAGCAACATGTCTCTCCCTCTCCTCCCGGCGAGCGCAGCCCTGAGCCTCAGCTCCATGCTGGCCACTGTTGGGGCAGGGACAGTCTTTCTTGGAGAGAAGGATGGTAGCAGGTAGCACTCTTTCCTGCTACAGCATCACAAGCAGCTCCAGCACCATAATGGAAGGAATTGAGGCTCGTAAAGGAATGGAGGCACCTTTAATTTTCACTTTCTTTCCCCCTGCTCTAGATCCATTCCTGGCACGGAGTCAAGGAGCACTGCTAGATACAGCCTGAGGCTAATGGTGACATGTTAATCAGAGGAGGCTGAGGTATGGTTGCAAACTTATCAGGTATTTTTCTCTGCCTACCAGTGGGATGCGTGTCACAGTCACGCACCAGCTGCTTTTCACCAATGAACATTCGACAGATTCCAGCCAAGCTTTGTGATGGGGCTGTTGTCCGTTGTGGTGCAGCTATAGAGAGCTGGATGTTACCTCCATGCTCTTGGGAGGGAGACTTTCAAAACATGGGCAGCCAGTAGAGAGTTAGTGCATTGTCTTCCTGAGACTGCAGGTGGTGTGAAAATAAGAGACCTTTCAGCTCAGCAGAATACTAAAATCTGAAACTTAATTATGATAGCTGCATTTGCAGTAATTATCTCAGTACCTGAGCATTTTATCAAAATATTCAAGCCATGAGCTTTTACTAGATGTAGTTGCCTATCAGTTCTCTCTCTGTCATAATGATCTCACAGTTCAAAAGATAACTTTCAGTTTCCACCCTGTTAATTTCTGATGCTGCTTTCAGTTGCCAGTATACACTGGCATGTTGGAAACTGAAAATGTAGACTCATACACTTCATTTAATATTGAGAAAATGCAGAGCTTTCCTGTATTAATTATATTGTTTATTTTCCTGGTCAGGATGGTGGAAGTTCTTGCTCCCCTGAGTCAGACTATGGAGAAGGTATGTTAGGTCAGCAGCAGTTCTTTCTGAGGGCATCCCCTGGAGCACATCCGACCCTACTCGATTACTTGGCCAGAGCTACAGCTGAGGAACCATTCAGTACCATTTTCCTGCTCATGGTCATTGAATCACTGTATGAAGAATACAAATAACTGAAAATTCATTTTTGCTATGGGAACAATTTTGCACCTTTAGAAGCAGCTGAATTTCAGGCGAAACACAGAAACTTAGGACGTATATAGAATCAGACATAACTTCACAGTTAAGAATGTTTTTCCATTTGAACAATCATCTTGCTTCATAACTTTATCTACAATCAAATTTAAGACTTTTATATAAACCTGAGCATTATTTCTGGAGAAAGTAGAGTGTGAAGTGTTTGCAAGAAGAGGTGTTAGTATATCCAGCTGAATGATGGAAACAAATTCATACAATGGCATGGAATATTTATCTGTTTCTTTTCAGTGATATCAGCCATTGGACAATAGAGTAAAAATATAAAACCAGACATATACTTGAAAGCTAACAGTCTTATTTGCAACTTATTTTAACTTAACATTACCACCATAATCTTCATTGTTTGGTGCTGGAGTCATATAATCTACTGATATACAGATAATGTCACAGTCCTAAAGTAATAGCTTTCTGTTTATAGCATACTGAAAGAACAATTGTTAGGAAATGAAGACTTCAGAAAAACCTGAGCTTCAAGATAAAATAATGTGTATACCTTATTTACCCATATCTCATTAGAATCCAAATAGCAAAGGTATATTTCATATTGATAGCAATTTATGAAAGCATCTCTATCAACTTAGTTGCAGTCTAAGAACTCTCAGACTTTTAAGGAGAGTGAGAAAGGCACCTCTCAAGAGAGACACTGAGAAAGAAAACTCAGTAGAAGAGGACATCAGAACTAAGCAGAAGAGGAGGAAAGAGCAGTTCACCACAGACTGCAATAGCTAGGAGAATGGGGATGGGGTCAGAAGAGAGAAGAAAAGAGACTGGGGAGTGTAAAATGCTTAACTGTTAATTGTCCAAGGGTAATGCTAGGGTGAAATATATAACTGTGTGTGAGATTCTGAAAGATTTACAAGCATCAGACCAAACTGACTCACTTGCTATCAGCTGTGACTGTATAAAACATGCTGCTCCAACTAAATTGGCAAAGGGAAATAAAAAATGAATGGTTTGCAAATAAAGAGCTAAATTTTGTGTCGATTCACCATATGTCCTTTGCTACCTCAGAGAAATAAAGATCTGAAGAGCGTAAATATACAAAAAATGTTGGCCAGGTTGTGCATTTTTAGTATTTCCTAGTTCTTCCACAAGTACAACACTCTTGCAGCAGGTCTGGCTGCTGTCAGCTGCCTTGGTTGCCAAATTCCACCACTGACAGACAGCAGATCATTTATTGGTCCCCTTTCTTTCTTTTTGGAGCATGGGATTTACAGAGGGAAAAGCAAGTCAGCCTGATGATATTCACTCAATTAGGAGCCTGTTTCCAGGGAACATGCTTAGCTTGTAAACCTGGGGAGTCGGGACTGTCCTTTGTTCCATGTTAGTGCCAGGTGGCCTTGGTCTCTGAACAGGAGTTCTGGTTGCACTAATAATAAATAATTTTTAAAGATTAGAGTAATTCTTGATTCGGAGGTGACAAAGAGGTGCAGAAAGTAAGCCACTCATTTATAAAAATCCAGCCTGGACTGGCTTAGCCTTTTCAGTGCTGTGAGGCAAATGTCAGCTCCGGGGCACCTCTGTAAGCTGATCTCTGGAGCTCCATCAGAGTAGGGTTGTCCTCTGACACAGGTGGGCTGACAGTTTACAGAGTAAGTGTTTGGGCATGCAGAGGTGCTCAGGGAGGTAATATGCCAGCTGACACAGTCCTGGCAGCCAGCGCTGACGCATGAGCTGCTGCTTTGATCTGCCCTTTTCGTTGCACTCATGAGAACTGTTCTGGTTTTTTCAAACATGTTGATAAATTTCTCATTTTCCCCTGTATTTGCGTAACTCGTGTAATCGCTATGAAGTGACTTGAGAGTTCTCTGTAAGTATTCCATAATCCGTGCTTGGGAGTTGTGTCATCTTGATTAGGTGTGATCGTGTAAGGTCTTGCGATTAAGGTTTTGTTTCTGTTCCTTGGCCGAATGAGAATTGAGACACTTAGGGCAGATGTATAGATGCCAGCAGCACTGCCTTCCTGCCCACTCTATCAGGGCCAAACACTACATTTTCAGGTGGTATCTTCTAAAATTAATCTTCAGTGGATAAGCTTTCAGTATAAACAGGCAGTGGGATATTAATGACAAGTCTGTATGAATGAAATAGGTGTCAATCATGTACTGTAGGCAATCGCTTACTAGAGAAATGCACAGTTATGTAGCACTCAAATGTTCTTTTGCTCTTGTGGAAGAATAGGACCACAGTTGTGCCAGTCTTCGTGTTAGCACACAAAAGACATGCAATAGAGTCAAGTAACACATGTATGCATACAAACTATATTATATTGCAAAAATTAAGTTTCTGCTTCTCTTTGATTTGATTATTTTAAAAAAAAATATTAATGGTTCAGGAATTTGCAAGGAAATTCAGTTGTATAGTGTGCAAATTGTGTACGGTTTTGAAACACAGTAGTAAACTGTAAGGCTGAATACAGACCCTTTTTTAATTACGGAGTGATGAAGGGCTAAAATCAGAGCAAGAAGAGGAGACCCTCATAATTCTTAATACATCCTGAGGTGCATGTGGAAAACTGAGGATTAGCCTGAACAGTCACCAAAAGCTGGACCACCCATGAGGTTCAAAGACAGAAAGACCAAGTTACCTTCATTTGGAATCTATGGAAAAAGTATTAACGATACCTTTATCTACTCATGGAAACACAACACACTAATTTTCTCTACTCTGCTCCACCTCTTAAACCACAAGTTTTGGTTTAAAGTTGCTGCAGTCACTCTCAAAAGCCTGTATGGTGCTTGTTGTCCTGTTTTCTTGTTTTTGGAGTTATGCTCTTGACAGGTTGTTCCAACAAGCATAAGACTTCAGGGGAGCATCTGGCCAAGGTCACTGTTCCCAGGTCTCCAGAAGGATGTGAGGCCATGAATTTCACAGCCATCAGAGGTAAAAGCATTTCTTGCCTCCCCAGCAAACCCCTTCCAGTCTTACTCTCATCTCACTTGAATGTGAAGAAATGTAATCATGCCCATTTATCACCAAAGGAAGGAAAGAATAAAGCCCTTACTTGAGGTCATAGGGAGGAATCGGGTAACACATTTTGGCATCTAATAAGACAAGACCTAAAAAAAGGAGTTACTTATGTACTTGACTGGAGTGGTTAACCAAAAATCAGTCTCATAAGAGTATTTTGTTGTAATAAGAAATTGCTGATGGAATCACGTAAGCCTTTGATGCTGTTATGATTCTTTTCAAAGGCTGTGCACAAACAGTCCCCACACAGCAGAAATGTGACAGAAAGGAACAGTGCTTTTTTTCTGTAGCTCCAAGTCCTTCACTAGCACTGTCTATTCCCTGTATTCTTTTAACATAAAAGTAACTCTCACACAGTCACTAAGATTGGCATACAGTTAGTTTTCTTACTGCATATGTCTGACATCTGTAAGAAATATTGTTGTACATGGTTTGAATATACATCCCACCACTGAAGCCATGCACAAAATCTGGAGGAGATGGCAGAAGCTCAAGACATCTGAACAGAACTTTTACTGTTAGAGAGATATGTGGAGTTTCAAACAGAATGACCCTGATAAGGAAAGAAAGGAGAGAAAGGAAGGGAAGGAAGGGAAGGAAGGGAAGGAAGGGAAGGAAGGGAAGGAAGGGAGAAAGAGAGAGAAAGAAGAGAAAAGAGAGAGAAAGAAGAGAAAAGAGAGAGAAAGAAGAGAAAAGAGAGAGAAAGAAGAGAAAAGAGAGAAAAGAGAGAAAAGAGAGAAAAGAGAGAAAAGAG